>JARHVA010000149.1:6410000-6750000 GCA_037957365.1 Torreya grandis
GTCAAGAACAAACTAAAGATCTAGAACACAGAAGTTTTTGGGAACATATTTCTTAAAAAACACTACATAGAGGAGGACCTTAGCATAATTGAGTTTTAAACAAATGATTTTGGGTTATCCCCTTCCCTACATTCAAAATAAAAGGAGCTCCTAAGTCTTTATCACAACCTAGAAGCTTAGAAAGAAACTTATTGACATTAAAAATTGAGGAAGCCTTGGATCAAGGAGGGAGATAAAAACACTAATTACTTCCACACTTCAGCATATAGAAACCACTTGCACACTTTCATTACATAAATCAAGGGAGAAGATGGTACCTAGTATAAGGAGGAAAAATACATTGAGGTTCAAATAGTAAACTTCTACATAAATCTGTTGGCTTTTGTCCCTTCTCAGGATGCTCAATTAAAAGACTAGGTGGTTAATCTCTTACAAGGAGTTATATCTCAAGAATACAATTCCACTATTCTCTCTCCAACCTTAGATGATGAAATAAGATCCATTATGTTTTCATTTCAAGGGGATAAATCCCCTAGCCTTGATGTATTTTCCCTGTTCTTTTTTTTGGTTTTATGGGATATCATCCAAAATGAAGTCTGTCTAGTAGTTTTTGAATTCTTTAAAGCTAGAATTATGCTATAATATTTCAATAACAACTTTATTGTGATCATACCTAAGAATTAGGGGGATAATATATTAATGGAATTTATACCCATTAACCTTTGTTCCAATTTTTATATAAGCTACACAAAAGGACTATCTTTAAGAATTCAAACATTGCTTGACAAACTAATTGCAAAATAACAATGAGCCTTTATTTTTGGTAGGAAAATCTTGGATGGTATCATTATTTCCCATAAAACTATTAAATTGGTGGATAAATCTTGTCATCAAGGAATGTTTCTCAAGTTGGATATGAATAAATCTTATGATCGAGTCTCCTAGTAGTTTTTTGACAAAATCATTTTCAAGTTTAGTTTTAATCATACTATCATAAATGTGATTTCCCCATAAATATACATCCCCATGTTATTTATTATAATCAATGGAGTTCCCAGAGATTTCTTCCTAGTTTGTAGAGGTCTAAGACAAGGAGACCCCCTTTATCTATATTTGTTTATCATTATGGTTGAAACTTTGAATAGGATTATTGACATGACTAGAATGTCTAAAATCATCAAGGGAATCACAATGGCTCCTAACACTAGAATTGTCACCTACCAAAAATTCATGGATGACCCTATGCTGATGGAAGAAGCTTTGGTTTCTAAATCCAAGTGTTTCAAGAAAATATTTGAAATTTATATGATTGTTTTTTGTCAGAGTGTTAAGTTTGTCAAAAGTTCTTTGTTATTCATCAATACCCCACTTTCTCTACAAGATAAGATATCCAAGATTCTCAGTTATGTAATTTAGAATATCCCTTCCTCTTATCTTGGTATTCCCCTTTTTCATGGCCCTATGAAAATAGACTTTTAGAATCCCCTCATAGATAGGATTTAGAGAAAGTTATTTGGTTCAAAATGGAATTTGCTTTCTCAGGCTAGTAAAGTGCAACTTCTCAAGAGTTCACAACAAAGCATTCCTATTTATTTCATGGCTTTACATTTCATTCTAGGAAAAGTGGTAGATCAAATTGAACAAATTCAAAAGAATTTTCTTTGGAGGGGAATGAAGGATAGATTTAGATTCATCCTTATCTCCTATAATAATTGTCTTCCTGCCTTTAAGTGGGGGTTGGGGCTAAGAAGGGTGAGATCCATGGATCAAACTCTCCTAGAAGAGCAAGGTTTTAGGGTGATCAAGGAAGATAATCATTAGACTAGGATTATTAGGATTAAATACTCAAATTATGAGAAGGGTTCTTACTTCTTGGTAGAAGATGGTCTTGGAAATGGTTAAACATTCTGGAAAGCTTTGAGATTTGGAAAGGACATTCTCAATAAAAGAATAAAATGAAATATTATTAGAGGTAACAAAGTGTATTTTTGGAAAGATCTATAGATTCAATCCCTCTAGTCTCCTTGCATCGAGTAGTGGAATTGTAAACTTACTTCAAAGAGACTATTTGCCATAAGCTGTGCACTACTAGGAGGACAATGAAGGAAGGAAAAGGTGGAAACTTCTATATACAGAATATTTGAGTCAGTACCAAGCTATTTTTTTACATGATTTAAATATTTATCTATAGAAAATACACATTAGTATATTTCCTAAAGAAGATACTCTAGTATGGAAAGAGGATCCTATAGGTTTTTACTCTGTTAAATCTGTCTATATTTCCATATAGAAATAGGTGAAAGTTAAAGAAAGCTAAAATATTCTTTGGATTAAAATTCTTATTCCAAAGATTAATGTTTTCTTCTAGCTGGTAGATCAGAATAAGATCCTTATGGTGGACAATCCAATTAGGAGGAGAATTTTTATCCCTAATAGATGCATGTTCTACAAACAAGAGGTTGAATCCATAGAGAACATTTTCCTTTTATGTTCCTTTGCCTCATATATATATATATATATATATTTATATATATATATATTTATAGACTTTTTAATTAATCCTGGGTAACTCCTAGAACTATCAAGGACTTGATTCTTTAGTGGAAGCCACATTAGGATTACCCATCACTAAAATTCTGGTGGAACTTGGTTTTGCCTCATATTTTTTGGGGCATTTAGATCTTGAAAATTTTGATTATATTTCATAAACACAAGCCCAACCATGGTTGCACCTTCACAAAAATCATGGATTTTGTAAAAGAAAATTGGTTATCCTATGCTTCTTCCTTTGATGAGCCTAGTTCCATTTTTTCTCCCATATTCTCTTTCAACGTAATCTTAAAATACCTGGTAAATCCCATAAGCAGAGTGTTGATAAATCTAAGGTCATATGGACTCATCCTCTCCCCAATGGTTTAAATTAAATTTTGATGGGGTTGCTAAAGGAAATATAGATCCAAGGAGAGTGGGAGGAGTCATTAGGGATTCTTAGAGGATTCTCAGGGTGGCCTACATGGGTCCACTCAAAATTCAAATGAACCATGTTTTGGAAGACAAATATGCCTTATGGGGCATTGATCTTGCAGTGAAACTTGGCATGGAATATCTTTAAATTAAAAGGGATTTTATGAATATTATCATCTATTTAAAAGGTCTAACTCAATCTTCCTAGAATATTTTTGGGATTATCAATGATGCTAAAAACCTACTATCCTACTTTAAATGGGTCCCTATCACTCATGTGTATAGAGAGGGAAATAGAAATGATGACAAAGTGGCTAATATAGGGGTTCATAATAGATCTCTTACATGATAACAAGGTGATGAGTTCCTTAATGATGTTAATCCTTTTATTAATATTGATAAAGGGCATTCCATAGAATGAAATGATGAGATAATTTATGAATTATCACTCTCAACATAAGAAAAGAGATGCTTGCGTGTGTAAGGACATTATAATCTGGTCATTCCTAAGAGATTTTCATGCATAGATTAAATTGGTACTTCATAGTAATAATTCAAATAGCTCCATTCTTAACATCCCCTTCATTCTCATCTTAAAGGGCTTGGGTCAAGAAAATTATGGAAGAATCTCATAGGAAAAAAATGGGAGGTGACCGTGACTACTATGAACCCATCTCCTGCACAGATGCTAAGGAGGATGAGTAATTCTGGCATAATATGGAAAAAAGAAGGCTAGAAACATACATGTATAGGTTGGTTGAGAATGATATAATGTTTTCTAAGGGTTTTTCCTATGGATGGAAGGCATAGAGGTCCACATGCATGGGCTAAGGATTCTAATCATGGAAGAGATTATAGGGGAGATTATGGGGTGGACCAATCAGGGGTTAAATATTTCAAGGACAAAAAAATAAAAGAGGATCTCTTCAACATCTTCTATAAAAAGGAGAAGAAGAAGCCAAAGGCTATGTCTTAAAAGGGCTTTTTGAGGATAGACTTACTAAGAAAGTGGTAAAACATATGTTTACATATTATGCCCTACATTACTTTAGAAGGAAAACATGTGATAATTTTTTCACACAACTTTATCTTTCTAACCATTTTAGGGGACATATTATCAGTCTTCCATTCTTCCTTCTGAGATTACTAGAAGCTATGGTTTTGAATTTTAAGAACAATCCCTCAATGGATCTTAATCACTAGTTAATAAGGGTGAACCCCTATGGTTTAAAGTTATGCTAGAAGCTATTAATATCCCTAATGAATAATAAGACTTAGGAAGAGAAGAGGATTTTTTCACAGAATTTGAGTCTAAGAATGTAGGGAAAATAGGCACCTATAATGAAGATGATGGAGAAGATTTTATATAAGAGGTGCCTAACCTGAGAGGTAAGGGCATAGGGGTTCCTAAATTCATGACCTTGATTTCTATTAGGGGTCAAGTTTTTCTATATCCTAAGACTAAGGAAGATATTAAGCAATCTCTTGAAAAGTCACACACCAAACTGTCCATTTAGAAATTTCTATGCATGGAAATTATGGATGAATTTGAAAAAATAAAAGGGATTTTAATTCAAGGAACCTCTAATCTGAGTTGTGGAAAGGAATATTCAATCTTAGATGATTTCACCCACCAAGCCTATAAAAACACTCACAAAGAGTGAAGGAAAATAGTAAGGTGTCAGAGTAGGGTAGGGAGGATATAAATCTCACTAGCACAAAGTGTAAGAGGCAAGGTCAGGATAACTAGTAGGTACTTTAGAATCAAACTAGAGGAAAGAGAAACAAATTGGAGAGCACCAACACCAAGAAATTCATCTATTACTTTGAGTCTGATTAAGTTTGTCTTGTCTATTTAAGTTTCTTGGTAGGTTTTGGGTCTTTTGCTGAATCTTAGTGTTTTTTTTTAAAGGGTCTTTTCCTGTTAGGTGCTAGGGGTTATCTTATTTTATTCTATTAATTTTTCAAGCTTATCTTCTACTTTATTTTGTAAGGGTACATGAACTGTCAACATATTTATTAACCTATCTAATAAAAAAATTATTTAAAAAATCAAAAAGAATTTTTTATGTCATAGTTTTGAATTGTCACAAAATTCAAAAATGAATGTCACTTTTTAAAGTCATAAATGGAATTTATGTGTCAGTCTAAAGTCAAAAAAAAAAATTTGTTGTGTCTTTATCAAAAGTCCAAAACTCAAAAGTGTCAAGAGTAATGTTTTTTTTTGAAAGAGTCAAATAGAATAATTAAAAGTGTAAAAGTAATTTTAGTGCATTATTAATTATGTGTCATCATATTATCAGATTTAAAATTAATTTTTTATATAAGGATGTATTTTTTTTTACACAACATCCAAAATATGGGGGGATTTCTCCTCAAAAAATTAATGCATCTAAGCTCCATCGACACATGTTTAGTAAGCAATGAACCTATTGGAAGATAGAGGAAATAGAGGCTAGAGGATTCATAGAATCTTATCAGTTAGTAATGATAGGGCCTAAATTATTTGGTGACATTTTTGTGTGGTGTGTTATTTATTTTAATCATGATGTGGTTTGAAAAAAAGAATAGATGCACATTTTTATTTATATGTAATTAGTGAACAATTCCAAACATAAATCCACTGATGTGAAAACATAGTGAAAGAACAAAATGTACCAATGTAAGTCAGTTCATGGATATTGAAAAGGTTTGTGGTGGATCCAAAAAACCATCAGAGGTGAACAGTTGATGAGGTTCCCATTCATATCAAGGTTTGTGGTAAACATATTTAAAATCATGGAAGGAGTGAACCTTTATTTGTATCAAGGTCATGAGCCAAATAATTGGGCATGCCATAAGGGTGATCATACAATAAGTGAGAGTGTGAATGTTTTTACACCATGTTAAAACTAGGGGGGAATGTTAGGAAATAGTTTTTACATTAGTAATTAAATTTGGATATTTATTGAGAGGTAAATATAATATTATGTGAGTTAGTTATTATAATATACTATTTGGTTAGTTAGTTGTGATATATTGTTATATATTATAACAATATTACTCATACAAAAGATTGAGAGATTATAGGGATGTGAGAGATATATGTAGATATGATATCCATAATTATAGGAAATACTTTTCTATATAACTTTGTAATATCCTGTATGAAATATTATCAAATTAAATGAAATAATATTTTAGTATGTTAAAATATCTTTATGTATTTGCCTTAATTATTATGTGAATTATTTTCTAGTATATTTGACTCTAATAAATCCAATTAGTCTCATGACCTTTCCATTCTTGAAATTATTTTTTTAGATTGATGACCCATGCTTTATGAACAATGGTTAAGAACCTAGATAATCAAACTGGTCCCTTGCATTTACGTAAGATCATATTTTGAGTGGTTTTAATGCATTCCTCATTTGATTGATGCAATAAATGTTTATATATATCTTATATAGTTCATAATAGTCCATCTAATTCATTTTCCACCCCTATTTCAAATGTGTGAGCTCATGGGAGTAATAAACCTTCATGTTCTCATAAATTGTAGGTTGTATGTAGTGATTTATTGATGTTACAGAGCCTTTAATGCATGAATATGGAAGTGGGTAGTGGTTTAATGTTGGATGATTAGATTTATTAGACATAATTATAATATTTTATGCCTTAAACATATATATGAGTCATAAAATTATCAATCAACTCCTTCAAAGTCATGTTTTTAATGTGACTGCCATGCATATTGTGTAATCTTCTTTGTGAGTTGTGAGCAAAGTATTTCATGGTTGATGGTTAGTGAGGATCATAATGAAAATATATAACATGAAGAGATATACATATGGTGAGTATAATATTTGAATTAATCTTTTATTACTTACTCATGATAATAACTCATTCCACAACTTAGAGAGATAGGCTCTAAGTTGGGCACTTATAGACCTATTATGCAGACTAAGTAAATGAAGTGTTGGCTATTGGGATCGGGTATAAAATGAATTGAGGAGTCATGGGGAGTAATAGGGACCTATGAATAATAATAGGATATGGAGACATTAGGTTTAAATAAATATCAACACCATCAACTCACCTCAAGATAATAGGTTCAGTCAAGACTCTTATTTCACACATAAGATTGTGGTTGTAAGATTGAAGAAACACTAATAGAGTGATGAGTAAAGGATGTAAATAGGCTTAGAGAGAAAAAAATAAGAAAAACATAAATTCTAACATCATCTAAGAGGACCCAGATGATAATAAAATAAAAAACTCACCTCTTAATTGAGCACTCACAATCAAGAAACTTAGAGTTGCCATCTACAGGCCTGACTATAAAAGAAGGGAAATTTTGGTAAAAGAGTCAATTTTAGGGTGTATTTAAAATTTATGAGGTGAAATAGGGTTTAAAACTTTGTATAAATTATGAGATATGTTATAAGTGATAAGAGAGTTTTCATTAAGAAGAGACTCACCTTATTACACATAGTCAGGATCACAAAGTGCTTTTCACATGCTAATCATGAGAAAATAGGGTTGTGACTATAGAGTTGAATAAAAATTTATGAATGATGGTTTTAATAGGTTTTATAAAGTATAGGTAGGTAATAATACCATATAAACTATGTTTTAATGACCAAATTCCTCAAGATGGCAACTAAGAATGGGAGAAGCATGTCTACACCTACAACATAGGTAGACCTACTAGGTCTCTACAAGAGGTGAAATGGTAAGAAGGAGGTCCATGAGTTAAATAAAATAAGGTTATAAATGTTTCCTATTGGTTTTTTTAGTCCTTTGAGGCAAAGAAGATCCTAGTGGCCTAATTAAGCCTTTAGTCGTAAACTAACATGTACATATTTTCACATGGGAAATGAAGGACATTTGCATGTTTAGGGAGTGTTTGAGGTTGGAAACATTAGAGGAGGGTGATGAAAATGTCACATGTTAATTATAATGGATTTTATCTTTGAAAATATGGAAAAAAATGCACTTTTAGACCTGTAAGGTTAACTATGCAGTGAAGCCTGCAAACCATAGGCAAGAGTATGAGAGGTTTGTATAGAGTTTGAAGGGTTGACACAGAAGATAAACCATGGGAATTGATTAAGTATGATGTCACATACTCATAAGAGTTATTTATAACCAATAATATACTCTTTTACACATAATAAAGAAAATGCACCTCTCCCAAACTCTCAATTAGGTTGGGTAGTCAACTTTAATCATCTTCTTATGCTCATAACTATATGGAGATGTTGTATGGCGATATGAGCTCATCATGAAAGGTGGAGGGGGTTGTTTACTTAAGAATCCTAGAATTTTTTTATCTCATAGAAACTCCTAACTCTATGAATCATCATTAATACCTCTAACCACCTTAGAAATGCTATTTACACTATTTTAGAGTTTGAAGAGGACATAGTTTTGCTTGGTACTTGTAAGAGCAGTTACATGAGACTGAGTGGAATTTGGAGATGATATAGGTGATTTTTTATTGAGTGTTTTTTGAATTTTGTTTTTTTTAGGCCTCCTAAATCTATGAATCATTAGTAAGATTAGTGGAGCCTTTAACCCTTCTCAAACCTCTCACAGTGACCCAATGGAGACAATGTGTTTCTTAACACCATCAAATGAAAAGTTTTGACTTTGGAATTGTTTTCATGATTTTTTAGGTCTCATGGGCACCTAAATGAGCCATTAGTTAGCACATGTAGAGTGTATGGTTTACTAATAAGGCTTAGAGAGGACTATTATAGACCTAGAGAGTGTAGTTTTGAAAGATTCTCATGGAATTAGACTAGGTGACACCTGAGGGAGTGTGTTAGATCCATTTTTGGCCTTAGGTAGATGTGGTAATATTCCACTCAAGTTATCATTAGAGGTATCAAGGTATAATTATAGTCTTCAAACTAGTTTCAAAAGAGTGGGAAGAGGAATTGAGGAGTTTCAATATGTCTATTAGGCTAATGAAAAATGGATAAGATGTTACATGACTATAGGATGATTGACATACCTAAAACATCATCAAGGAACATCTCAAGGTGAAGGTGATAATTTAGAATGCCACTTGTCATATCTAGGTAATCAAGAGGACAATTTCAAAGATAATTAATTAGCCACTATGATAATTAAGTGCTAAGAGGTCTCTTCTATGCCACCTTCTTGAATACCATGATGGATTGAAGTAATACACATGTTGGAGGAGTTATTGAGATTTATTACACTTTAATTTTTCTTATTGTAACTACCTAATACAAGTGACATGCATCTATTTATGTTTATCCAATGCATGTCTTCTCTTCTTCTCTCACTTCTTTATAAAATAAGCATCTTTTGGCTTGTAAAGTAACCTTAGTGGAGTATGGTGAGGCATTACACTACCAAAATCTTGTTTCTAACTCTGAATAATGATTATATTTTATTTTTATCTTTCTCATATGATTAAAAATAGTGAATAGTGATGGTGGTTGATGAGTGTTAGTGGTATCAAGTAGACTCCCTTAATTTATCCCATTTCCTTAACTAGTTATAGGTTGGTTTATCATCTTGCCAGGTTATATGAAGTGTATTCATGGACTTGCATTGGCTGAGTGTGGAGGTTGATTCATAAAGTGTCTCTTAGTAAACCTATTTATAACCCCCTTTTGGTCCTTGTTTGTCTCTCACATCCATATTAAAACCCTCATACTTAGAGGCTATTATGAGTCAGTGTATCAATTTAGATTGTGTTCATGTTTATAATGTAGGATAGGTAGGTGGAAGATGTTTATATTAGTGCATAACCTCCATTAGGGTATGTTTATTTCATGATTCTCTCTCTCTCTTTTCCCCCAAAAAAGTTAGTAGGATTAGTGATTTGAGAATAGATGATGCATCAGGGGAGTTAGCCCTATAACCTATAGGTTTAGTCCACCTAAAGGTTACCCACAACCTTAGAATAATCCCATGTTACCCCAAATTTGGAAAGGTTTGAAAAATATTATCCCAAGGGTGTAATTTATTGGTTAACAATAATGAAGGCCATGTATTCAAAGAGCTTATTAATGCATAATTCCTAAAGAAATATTGTGCTTACATATTTCCCTTCTTATCATATTTATATATGTTATTATAATAACACTTTTTTTGGGATTTATACATGGGTCTCACCCTCTACAATAGTTTCTCTTTCCATAAACCTTAGTTCCTTCCCTTAGTCCTTTGATTTCTTTTTCTCATGAGTTGCATTATAATACCATGGATAAAAACCAATTTTTATCAAGAATTCCTTTTGTTTCCATTATTTTTTCCTATTAATTTTGTTATTTTCCAATGTTTTTTTGCACCCTCTTGGGTTTATATTTTATGATTTGTAGTATAAGACCATGGATATGACTAGGCCTTCCTTATAAATACCTTTTATACCATTTTTATTTTCACATGCTTTGTTCACTCTCTTGAATTTTTATTTTGTGAGTTGTAGTGTAAGACCATGGATATGACCACACTATATACACATAATATTTTCAACTTTATCAATTTTTGATATTTTATATCTTGTAATAACCCATTGAGTCTTAATATCTATGAGTACACACCTTAAGGAGTTCACCAGGAAAGGGGTGGGCAGACCATTGATGCTTCCTATAGTCATATAAAATGTGAAAATTGATAATTTGAGTGTGGCTAATGACACCCAACCCATAGGTCCCTCCTGCTTGCTTTCATGAACCTCAAGCATCTTTTCATTGATTACCAATCATATATAGCATTCTAGACCTGATCCTAGCTTAGCTAGACCACTCTTTCCATGACAAATCTATCCCCTAGGTCTTGTTAGCTAGGAATAATAGTGCCCAACTTGGAAAATAGTGTCAATTACACTAATATCCACTTTTGACACATCTATTTAAGTATACTTTTGGATCTAATAGTCAATTCCTTCTAGTTCCCCATCCTTCTCCATATCAGCCAAAGGTGACTACATTCAACCCATGACCAATAGATCCATATAAAATCCCATTCAAAGATAATTTATAAAGGGTTATCAATTATCACTAAGCAAACAAGAATACAAGTAAGACTACTCAAGCAATCTTCCCTATTCTTTGCATACAGATAACCAATACTATTACAAGCTTATTAAAATTATTACACTAGTCCCTAGCCACCTCAAGCACATTCAATTTAGTATTTATCATCTTCATACACACTATTTCATAAATAACATCAAGTGGGAGAACTATATATAGTTTGATACCTCTTTGAAGTATTGGTATGTAGGTGGAGTGCCCACACAAGGGGCATGGATACACGATTAGTGAATATTAAACATACCAAACCCCCCTCCCCTTTCTCAAAATTAGTCAAAGTATAAAGGAGTCTAGGGTTTAAACATAAAATATAATGTATAGGGATTTATATGGACATCTAATAGTCAAAATTTCATAGATAGGGTCACATAGACAGAGTGAATAAAACCCAAAAATCTCAAGTCTCCTGGATAACAATGGAAAAGGTGAACTATAGCATTGGTGTTACTAGTGTCTTATTTTGGTTCTCCTATCCAATCATAAAATGAAGGATAGATATTGAATTGTGATAGTGTCCTAGTCCTTCATAGTGAATTCTAGACTTTGTCTCAGTCATCTTAGTCAGTTTCTAGCTAAGTCTTATTTTTTAACTCTTATTACTATTAGAAAGGCTAAAATCACAATCAAATTTATAGAAATCAGTAGCTTAATTATTGCATATTTATTTATTGATTTTACTACTTAGACCCTTTAACTAAATTATGAATAATACACCAATATTCCTAAAACTAGTAAATCATTTGGTGAACCTGACTTACTTCATTTACACATAAAAACCCTAGAAACCTTAGGGTAAAATTCTTGCTATTTTTTCCTATTATTTTTTGAACTTTTACGTACATAATAAAATTAAAAATTCACTTTAAATTTCAAAATTTTGTAGTAATTTTAAAATAATTTTCTTTCAAACCCTAGTGGCTCATACTAGGTCTTGATATTTTCCCAAAAATTTTTCAATAATTTTTCAATTTTTTACTAGTGTAGTAAAATTAAAAATTTACCTCAAATTTTAAAATGTAATAGTAATTTAAAAAAATGTTTATTTTTAAAAACCCTAGTTTCATCTAATAGGTCTCTTTAAATCACCAATTTTCCAATAAATTCTAAATTTCTTACTTGCATATTTCACTTAGAAATTCACTTTAAATTTCAAAATTTCATAATAATTTTCAAAATAATTTTCTTTCAAAACCCTAGCTGAATGTACTAGATCCTATTTTCTTCTTGAGGTATCACCATACATCTAAAATCAATTTTCAAAAATGTATCTCACTTATTTCTAAATATTTTTAGCATTTCTTGTAAACAATAAGGAGACCATACTAGTTTACCATATGTTAGCACAAAGCTTCATTATTTGCATTGCATGTGTATTTTTCATACTATGAAATGATATTAATAAATTTAGTGGTAAACATAATGTGATCCTTCTCCTTCAAAGCAATGTTTACTTGTCTTTAATATAAGGTTTCATTCCTTTCTTTCTATCTCTCATATGGAATTATTTTCAAGTTTATCATGATAAACACATTAGAAATGCCATAGCACATGCCAAAGTTATTTATGCATCAATTCAAAATTACATGATCTCTATCCTTTGCTCTCTCTCATTTGGAATGCTTTTTATAGACATATTGTTATACAACTTATAACTCTAATTACATGAATTTTATCCCACATACATGGTTTCTACCTAGAGGATCCATTGTATAAGCTAACAACCACCTGTCAAGTTTTAATGTCATATCTTATGCACAAGAAATATTATCCTACTCCTCCTCTCCCCCAAGAGGGTGATAGCTTCTTTTCCTGTAACTAGGTCCATGCTATCACCCCTTCAAAAGGTGAGGTAGCCCATACTATTTTTCCTAATACATAAATTTAGCCTATAGTTTCTTCAACACATTTGCTTACATGTTCAATCAAAAGTAACCAGGGTTTGAACTTATGAGACTCTAAGGGATCAAAATAAACAATATGAGTAAGTTATTTTCATATTTTCAAATGTATAGTCAACTATTACATAAAAATATTATAACATTATAAAATTAGATTATAATATAAAAGCCTTAAAGGTACCCTAGTGTTAATCATGTATATGCATCTTCACCTAGTTAATTGGTTACAAGTAATGTTACATATAAAAATAATAAATCAAAACAAAGTAACTCTAAAACTAGTGATTCAAAAAGCATTCAAAGATAAAATAAAAGTTCAAGTGAGGTACTAAAGGAACTAATTAAATATAAGTTGATCAAACTACCTCCTCTACATCCAGTAAGAATATCTAGATATTATTATGTATATTATAAAATGCATAAGCATCACAAAGATTCATGTTTGGCATTGGAAAAACATATACAATAGATAATTGCTAATGAGGACCCTATACAAAGTAAATAAGTCAAGCAATCCATAGTGACATAGAAACACATTCACAAAGGTTCAAATTTAGAAATAGTACAAAAGTGGTTACCAAAGCATAACTCAGAACAACAAAAGGATCAAAAATAAAAATTAGAGCAAAAAAAAGTACCACAAGCATAGGTAAAAAATGAAAAATATGCAAATCTACCTCTCTAAAATGAGGCTCAACTTTTATAGTAGTATGTGTTTGGTCAAAAATATCTACAATAGTTTGATTATGGGTTGGGAAAGCATGCTCAAGGCATCACTACTCCTATTCTATCAGTTGATAATGTTTGTCACCAAGGTTTGGGATTTATTAAACATTCTAGGGCAAATAATTCATAGACACAATTTATCAATGGGAAAGATCTAGATACAACAAAAGTCAACACTAGCATTCGATTAGTTCAAAATCAAGATGATAATGATGAGTGGAATAATATAGGTTATTATGATTTCCTAGATACCAACAATGAATTTGAATATTCAGAGTCATATAAGCAACTATTCCCTCATGCTTCAAAATTACACATAATTCCTTTGTTTGATACAAGACACCATGATAGAGAGCCTCCCATGAGACTCATTGGTTAGTATCATCTCTTTTCTAACTTACTTGTACATAGTTTCCTTTTACTTTCTTGTATATAGCTTCTTTTCAAATTTCTTGTACATAATCTTCTTATGATTTATTGTACATAGATAAAAAACATTCAAATATATCAAAACTCCAAAAAAATTCAAATATGCCAAATTACCAAAAACATTTTGATTGTATGCATCATCTATGCTTTACATTATTACTACAATGGTAGACATATATTTGCTATTATTTGTTATTTTTTGTAGATTTATCTACATTACCATGCTTTAGTTGATCTTATTTGAGTGTGTGTAGTGACTTCTAGATCCTTTATTGCTTTACTCTACCCATTGAGGGGTCATCTTACTTCTACTTTCAAGCCAAAAATCAATATATCTTCCCCTCGAGGGAATCTTATACATGACTACACCATCCAAGTTATGTCATTCCTACACCACACACTCTAGTTATCATGATGATGTACATTACTTCCTAGATTACATAGATTAATCTATCGACATTCAATAGTATATAGCACTTGTGTATTTCTTAGTATATACCTAGTCTTGTATTACCATGTCTTGCATTATTTCACACTATTGTTTTTATTAGTTAGACTATGATTGTATTTCTAATCTTTACATGCTTTCCTTTCTTACTTTACAAAGCTAGATTGATTTCATTTTTTAGTTCCTATTTTATCTCTTGTATGTGCCTTAAGATATTTTCTAATGTCCTTTAATTCTATTAATGTATGTGCCTTAGGACATTTACCAATGTCCTTTGCCTATAATATTCTATATGGTTGTGGCTTTCATGCCAACCTTGTGTGTTTCATTTGTATCTGTATGCAGCATTTTAACATGCCTTGTATGCTTTCTTTATATTTTGAGTGACATGTGCCCATGTCCTTTGTTTTTTGGCCCCTTGGTAAATCTTGTATGATTCTTTCTTCTTACCTTGTATGCTTGCTACTTGATTGATTTTTCAATTGCAATGCTATGATCCACATCATGCATTCCCTTACATTCTTAGATGCTATGATGGACATCATGCTCCATCCCTCCATGAAAAATAACAACTAACCAAACTTCTAGTTATAATTAATTACATTACACATGTTATTAAATTATTACATCTATCTAGACATACCCTATTGATCTAACGATATTTTATTACAAACCATGTTATATCTTGAGATATCTTATCGATTATCATTACTATATTATTGTATCTTTGCAGCATAACACACTTTTAAGGATCTTTCTTCTTAGGGTATTCATTGTAATGTATTCATTCCTACCCTCAAAAGAGGGGGAAATAAATAGGGGTTTTTCCATAGAGATTAGAGCTCTTGATGGTCAAAAAAGTAGCATTCAAAACACCCAAAACAATAACCAAACATCAAACTAGGTAGAATAGATTAGGAAAATAGTGAAAATATTAGAATAATTACTAGATTTTGATTATAAAAATAGAACCAAGATTGGACTATAGCATCGGTGCCACTAGCATCCACTTTTGATGCTCCTATCTAAATAGTAGAAAAACCAAAATTTCTAGAAGTAGGTAGAAAGTAGGTCTAGTAACAGTTTTGCACTATCAAACCAGTTTAGAATCAAAAAATTTTAGTACACTTTTACCTATTGAATCCAAATATTGGGGGAATTATGTATGGCATGATGGATCTCACTTCTAATTCTAGAAATGGAAATTGGTATAACTTCTAGATCAAAATCCATGTTCTAGACACCAATGATTTGGGAAATGTGTGTGGCACATTTGTTTTCTTTTCTTTTTGAGTTTAGTATTACTTAGGCATTCTCAATTATTACATGCCTTATTTCATCTATAGGTGGTTGGCATCATTTGGGAGTGGATTTTCATACAAAGCCTAACTTTCAAAATTTTGAGTGGTTTTCATTTAAGCTTAGTGCACCAGTTTTATAGTGGATTTCATACAAGCCTAATCTCCACCTTTTGAAGTGGCTAAGAGTGGCCTAATTTCTAGCACACATTTAGATATACATGAAAAAATTTGTAGATCATAATAAATTCATGGGATTTAGGATCCATCTCATATGACACATGTTTCATATCAGTATCGGTTCATAGCTTCACTTCACAGGGAAATGATGGAGCCAAAGGACTAGATAGCCTTTGTATTATTGAGCCACCTATTTATAGGGATTAGACACATAGTCTAAACATTAATTAACACATGCATTATCATGTAGCTTCACTTAATGGTTGATGATGGAGATAAAGGTCTAGCCTTTGCATTTTTGAGCCACTTTTGGGGAATTGAGCACTCAGATCCATTCATGATATTACTCTTGGTACAACACACATCTAACATTACTCAACATCATAATAGGTTTTTATTGGTCTATGTACTCAATGAGGTGTATTCATTCCTTTCTCTCTTACCTAGATTTATACATTCATATTTTAGATATAGCATATCTAGTAAGAACTAATCTACTCTTTATTTTATCTTATAGATTTGTACTTCATAGCATGATCTCTCTCTATGCACACCCAACATTACTTAGCTTCATGGGTTTCACCCTTACATGTAAGTTTAGGTACTCTTTATATTTTTAATTTATCCCAGTATTTCACTTTGTTGCATCACTAGAATAAAAGGGTGGCAAATGTGAAAATTGGTACCTTGAGTGTGGCTAATGACACCCAACCCATAGGCCCCTTATACTTGCTTTTATGACCCTCATAGGCATCTTTTCATTGATTCTTGATCATTTATAGCCTTTCAAACTTGATTTTAGCTTAGATATATTCTTTCCATGAAAAATCCATCCCCTAGGACCTATCAGTTAAGGACAATAGGAGACAACTTGGATAACTACATTGGTGTCACTATTATCTACTTTTGGTACTCCTATCCAAGTGCATTTTTGGCACCAATGATTAGTTACTTCTAGTTCCCCATCCTTTTCCTTGTCATCCTAACATGATTACATTCAACCTATAACCAATATATCCCTATAAAATCCCATTCAAAGATCATTTGGAAAGGTATAAATTATCATAATCAAATAATAATACAAGCAATATTACTTAGGCAATCTTCCCTATTCTCTACATACAACTAGCCAATACTATTATAAGATTATTAAAATTCTTACATCAATACCTAGCCACCTTAATAACATCCAATTTATAATTTTTCATCTTCATACACACTATTACAAGAAGCACATCAAGTGGTAGAACTACATATGGCTTGATCCCTCTTTAGAGTATTTGTATGTAGGTAATGTGCACATATAAGGGGCATGGATACATGTTCAGTAAATATTAAACACACTAACCCCCCCTCATTCTCAAAATTGGTAAAACTACAAAGGATTCTAGGGTTTGAATACAAAATCTACTCTATAGGGAGTTCTATAAACATCTAATAGTCAAAACTTCATAGGCAGGGTCACACAAACATAGAAAACAAAACCCAAAAAGATTAAGTCTCTTAGGAAATAGAGGTAGAGGTAGAATATATAATTAGTTCCACTAATGTCCTATTTCAAAACTCCTATTGAATCATAAAATTAAGGCTAGATCCTAAATAATGATAGTGTCCCAGTCCTACACAGTGAATTATAGACTTTTTCTCAGTCAATTTCTATCTAAGTATTAATTTTTAACCCTTATTACTATTTTTTGAAAGGTTAAAATTATAATATAATTTATAAAAATTATTATATTAATTATTTCATATTTATTTATTGATTTTACTACTTAGACCCTTTAACTAAATTAGGAATATTACACTAATATTTCCAAAACTCTTAAATCACTTCTCAAGATTGTTGTCCCTTATTACCATTTTCTATCTACACACCCATCTCCTAAAGACATTTACATAAGCTTTGCCTCCTATTTTAAACACTTTGATAATCATTTTAAACCTTCATTATCCCTTACCTAGCTTAAAATTCTTTTTAAATATTTATATTACACTATCAGCCTTGTCGACCTTGTACTCTAATTGATAAAACTTATTTAGGAGGGGTTGACTTAGACTAGGACATAATTTTATTTTGTAAATAATTTTTTTTTACTACCCCAATTTGTGTCACAAGCATTGGTGAGCACTAGATTATATTTTGATTTACTTGTTATTAGTTTAGTGAATTTGAAAGCATAAGACCTAGTTAGGGTTATTGCATATTTTTGCTTGACTAGAGGCTTTGAAACTCTCCCTAGTGATATTATTGTTGTAAAATATCCCTTGGATAGGTATAGAAAATCCATCTTGGTTATGAACCAAAATATATAATTTATCCATAATCTAAAGTGTATGTAGAAAATATCTTCTCTGAGCTACGATTGATTTATAGATTTGCTACATTTCCCATTGCATACATTCTAATGAACCCAACATGAATATAACCCTTTTAGGTTTTCCTTCATGCCATAATTTATATGATTTTATTATACTTTTCCATATTTTTAGTACTATATCAAACCAGTCAGTATAGTTCTAACTTTCTATGCATAGGTTTAATATACAACCACTTCAAAATGACTTTATTATGTTTTTATAGGTCTTCATTAACTATAGGTTACTGGATCAAACATGTCGACATAGTAAACTTATTTAGTTATAGATTAATATACATTATTGAATAGGTTCACTTTGTACTCTAATTATTTTTTAAAAAATATATATCAATAAATATTATTAAATAAGTTGACCCTATTCCTTATACTTTTTTCGCATATGAGGTTTTACATGACTTGGTTGAACTAGTCAACCCAATTTATAGAATTTAAAATTAGTAGCTAAGGCATTTCAACATAAAATTTTACTATTAACCATCTTCAAGTCCACCAAGGTTCCTCACTTTACCCTCAATATCATTTTAATACTTTTTTCAATTTTATTTTTCACAAGTTAGTAGTCTTCAAAACTTTAACCCTAAAACTAACCAAGTCAACTTGGTAAATTTAATTTTGTAGTCTATTTTTTATCTAAAAGACATAGTCAACATATTTGACTCTATTCTTAGAGACCTTGATTTTAAAAAATAATAGCAACCTAGTTGAATCTATTTTGTACTATTTGAACATAGTGGCATCTAAACCAACTCTGTACTATTTTCAATCAAAGAATTAACAACTATTTATTAGTAATTAATTCACATTTTCATTCTCAGTTGTTTTTATGCTTAGAGTAACTCACATAGTCTAAATAGGTAGTTTTTCAAAATTACCATTATAGTATAATATTTTACTCTTTTGCACACACTACCAAATCACATAACATTAAAATGCATTCAAACAATTGTCTTCCCAAGGCCTACCTAATTGGACTTAATCACCAAAGGGGAAGATAACTTGGTTTTAAGGCCAAGTATAAATATGTGATTAATGGTATATATTGGTAAAGCACCTACAACCCTTATTGTTATGGGATTGTGAAGTGAGTGAGTATGCCCTAATATAAAGATAGTACCATTGCTGACATAGATCTCTTTCAACCCAAACATCCTAAAACCATCCAAAGAATGCCTTTATAATTATCTATTTCATCCAAATCTATTATCACATGTAAACCAAC
Organism: Torreya grandis; assembly: GCA_037957365.1. Lineage (NCBI taxonomy): Eukaryota > Viridiplantae > Streptophyta > Pinopsida > Cupressales > Taxaceae > Torreya > Torreya grandis. The sequence continues at coordinate 6,429,601 of JARHVA010000149.1, forward strand.
ACTCTCTAATAATCTAATAACACTCATGATGACCACTTAGTTATCATTTAATTTTTAGTTGATTTATTTCTCTGATCATTGTGTTGTATTTCAAAAATATGCATTAGCTAGTTTTCATGAAAGGTTGTGTTGTATGCCCAAATTGGATCACTCAAATTATTCCAATTGTTTGTGTGTTTGATTTCATTATATCTTGAAAAATTCTCACATGTTTTAGAACACTATTATTTTTGTTGATATAATATCTTACAAGACTATATTTTTCCTCCTAGTAGTACATAGTCTATCCGTACAATTGTGTCTTCCTTTTCTCATTTTTCTAGTTCTCTATCCAATATTACATAATTTAAATATACGATGGTGTATCCTTATTAGCCTATTTTATCTTCCTATCTGTAATATAGAGTTGACCTAAATGACTATTTATTTTTCTCTACCTATTATGTTATAGCACATAGTCAACCTATAGGACTATGTATCCTTTTATCTCACTCTATATTTCATCGTATTTATCCTTATTAACCATAATCTCTCATCATAAACTTCTTTTTTGAGGATAACATAGAGTTGAAATCAATAGATATCATGAGCTTTACCATCCCCAATAGGTTTTCCCATAAATAACTTGTGGCTTCTACTCTAGATGAAAGTAATTTTCATGTGGCCAATAACACTAAAACTATGGGAGTCTTACTCATACATATTTAGTTTTCAACCCTATTTTATCCTTAGAAGATCAACATAACTTAGAGCATACTATAGAAATGATTTTTTTTATTAATTAATTTCCTCAACATCAAGGAAAAGACCCTTCTACTATTTATCACCTTATGTTAAGTGGTCAAACAAAATAACCCCATTCACCTTCCCCCACATTCTCACATAGATTTGGGGGAAATTGCTTCTTCAACTCTAAAACTATTCCTTCTCTTTTGAGGCCTTCTCATACTATGACCTCTTATTATTTTATTTTCTCAATCTCAATGCCAAGTATCTCTACTAATATGGTAAGTTCAACATCTAGTGGGACTTTTCCAAGACCCACTCTTCTCAATTCCTCAACTAGTGTTTCTCCTTCTAATCCTTCTACTAGTGAATCTTTTGTAACATAATAAAATCATGGTACTAGTTCCTCATTTTCTAAAAATTACCCTCAATATACTAATATAATGCATGCCACCACTTAGTGGTACCTAAGACACTAATACCAATGTTAATTCTTCACATGTTGTGAATAACACCATGAAAACCCATCAATTTTTATTGAAAAATCTTAACCAAATGAACACTTTACAAGCTAATAATGCTAAATAAATGATGAAAATGAAAATTCATCTTAGTCATCTCCAAAATCACCCTCAATAGGTTTCATGGGGAGCACATAACTAAAATTACCCCACCCTCCCTTAGGGATTCCCATGGAAATCTCATCCCTCAACTTTCTCTTATTAACAAAATAATCAAACACCTTTAAAATGAACCTCTTACACCTCAAATTGATAAAATAGATATAGGACGTATCACCCCTACCATTAGCTATAATAGGGCAACTGATCCTACCCTACACTTAGAAACATTTGTAAATCTATACAAAGATTGGGTCAAGTTAAGCACTTTTGATGCTATCAAGATCTTAGAAAAAACCCTCTCTAGAGATAATTTATATTGGTATAACCAACTCAAATCTCATTTAATCACTAGTTTGAAAGATCTGGTTAATGATCTAGTACAAGAGTTTCAAAATAGTGACCTCCTTGAAAATACCTTGGCTCATTTTATTAATTAATATCAACTTGAGATGGAAACCACACAAGATTTAATCAAATATTGGAATACCTTGTCTAACATTTGTGAACACAACATGATAGATGATAAATTTTTTCATCTATTCACCAATGCTCTCTATCCTAAGTTATAATATCAGGTCTAGACTCTCTCTCCACAAACTTTAGAAGAGGCCATTAACCAAGCCAAGCAACAAGATTTATTAGTGTATTAGTTCAATCCATCCTGGCCTTCTATGGGCACTTGTATGTTCATCAAAATTAAAAATTGTCATGATACTAACTATGGTGTCACTGAGTCCTATGATACCATTCATAATATTTAAGCTATTTCTCCTAACCATGCTCCATAACAAGCTTCCCCTCTAAACCACATCTCTAATCCTCACTTTTCTCCAAAAAGTAACATTAATGTTCATAAGCCATTATCCTTATCATACATACAAATACATCTACCAAGGCCTCTTCTATGAGATATTGATCCTATTATGAAATCATGGTATAATACAAATAAATTCTATTGGTTTCATGCTAGTTGGGGTCATTTTAACGAAACTTTTAGGCAAATGCATATCTTAGATATGGATTTCCTCCTTGGTCCCAATTTTAACCAAAACTATATTATTTTTAAACATCAATAAGCCTATGATATTTCCTTCAAATATCATGAAACACATATCAGAACTTAATATTTAAACTAGGCTAATGCTTATCTGGCCATATACAAAGACCCTCTTTCAAAACACCAAGATAATAATGATAAGCCTACCCCTTCCACCAATAACATTAACATTATTATAGAACTAACTCACAAAGAAAATTTGGTCCACATGATTAATGTGTGAATGGTAGTTTCCTTCATTGATTCTCATCCCATCCACACTCACCATTCATCTCACACTTTCTATGTTATCCAAGATTCTTTCCCAACTCACCTCACAAAATTGGGGCAAGAAGACCTTATCTCTTTTGACAAACCAATTCCAACACCTCCATTATATAACACCTCTCACACCATTTATATAATCCCTCTAACCTCTTTACCCATTTCCAATGATACTCAACCTTATAATTCCACTTCCTCAAATCTATCTCAAACTAAACTTGCATAAACTACCACATCTCATGATAATCAACCAATTTGTTCCCCAAGTAAAGTTCCCACATATTATCAACATAAATTTACATGTACTTCTACTCCTCCTTCTAAGGAACTCCTCCAAACTATGCACATCTATCTAATAGTCCCCTCATGGGTTGTGATGAATGGGATTCTATCACAAAACTTACTAATCTCCCGTCTCAAATTCCATTTGTTAAACTCATTCAAACTTCTATGCATAATTTTATTCAACTTATGAAGCTCTTATTAGAAGTTATCATCCGTCATCCTCACCTATTAGGATGCGAAGCTACCTTATTTGGATCAGAAGATAGCATTTTAAAATAGTACAAAGAGTTGTCTATAAACATTGTAAAAATAATCGACACTTCTCTCTCTCAAATTCTTCATTCCTTATATGATTCTTGATGTTTTTATTCATTTAGATGATCCTATATTTTTTATAAGTGTCCAAATTAGTGACATTGAATTCAAACATTCCTTTATTTATGAGGGTTCAGGTAATTATGTTGCCTCTCCCAACTTCATTAAAACCTTTAGATACTCCGAATGTAATCTTAAGTCCATATGTAACACATGTCAAGGATATGACCTATTAAAATAAAAATGACTGAGGGGGGTGGGGGGAGATTATTATCCTTATAACTTTTAATTTCAATTAAATATATATTCTAATAATTCATCAAGAAACATCATCATATGAGAAATATCAATTAGTTTAGCAATATGAGAATATATACATAACAAGTATGAACACATCATATGAGTGGGAAACCTTCATGGGGAATAAAACCCACTAATAATAGCTTGGAAAACTAGTTATATAAATTAATTAATCAAATTCAATTGATCTCCACTCAAATTGGAGCACCAACCCCAATCTATCAAGCACTAATTTGATGGAGTCTTCAGTAAGCACCTACTTACAAGGAAGCACCAAATACCTTAGTGACTCATCCAATTCTTAACTAAGCACCCACTCAACCAAGTATAATTTTACCTTACATCTATGTCCTTTCTGAAATATTTAACAAATTATGGTCCTCTTCTTCATATCTTTACAAACTTCTATTCCTTTTAAACTGGCCTCTAGCCTTCATTGCTTAACTAGCCCTCTTCTTGACTTGATTAGGTCATATGAAATTGATCCTCATATTTATACCTTATATTAAATATTCATGACACTCATATGATGTTCCACATTACCTCCTCATTTTCGTCTTTGTTCTCTTTTATTTGCTTACACACTTACTTGTCTTACTTACAAATTAGGCCTAATTAGTCTTACTCTTATATAAGTCACTTGACCTCACATACCTTGGTATACTAAGCACACTTTCATACTTGTATTACCCTTAAAATATGTCTTAAAACATTTTTAAAAAATTAATAAAATAATAAAATAGGTTATTCATAGCATATAGAACCAAAACCTCTTTTAGGCCTTATAGAGTCCTAATCCCATTAGGCCTTCATTAGAGCATGTTACACTTTATATTTATTGAAATGATTCAAAACTACACATACAATAGGAAAAAATCATATTAAACTCAAATATAACTTTTCCAAATTTAATTTTTGTCCACAACAACTTTTAGGTCCAATAACCACTTGAACCCCTTCTTAAACCACTATTTACAATATGCCTGTGCATATAAAGAAAATATATCTTAACAACTGAAGCAAAAAACCATTTTGAAAAAATAAATTGAAAAAAAATAATATACACATATTTTATATTAAATTATGGTCATCACCATATGTTTTATACTTCATAACTAATGGATAAAGTACTCAAACCCTTCTCTGCAAGTAGTCCACTTAGAATTGCCAACTGGCCTCAAAACATAGTCATGGAAATTTAAATCATGCCATATGAAATAACATAATATAGGGATTAAAATTCATTAAAATTATCTTAATACATCATCATTAAAACCTCTAAAAAAATATCATAATTTCTAATGACAACTATTGGTGTTGCAGACCAATTTGTTTACCTTCTCTCTCACAAACTTCACTCTACTTGACAAGTCATTTTGGCCTTGATGTTAAAAAATATTAAATTAAATATAAAACATTATAAAAATAATTTATAGGTCATATATGTCTCAATAAAAATCACCATATTAATTAGACACTTCAATTCAAAAGATAAGGCTTCAAAATAATCATTGTACCTTGTTCACTCAGAATTGCGAGTCTCCCTTAAAGACTAGTCATGATGAATTTGAATTATAACACCTATGTATACATTTTAAAATAATTATGATGCATGTTAATAATTATATTTTATAATTATAACATATACAAACACAAAACACTAAGGTCTAATGGAAAATATTAGACATATAGACCAATCTCTAGACCTCTCTCCTCATAGGCACATTAGAACCAGATAAGTCAACTTCATATCAACATTTTATCATATAAAATGATATAAAAATATTATATATAATATTAAAATGTATTAAATTTATTAAAAAAAATCTCCATGAAATTTTATTCATCCTTAATCCATGATAATACATCCCTAATCAACTTCTCACTTCTGCCTAGTTTTCTCACTATCTGCATCATTAGGTCTGTTAGAAATAGGTCAACTTGTAAGACTGGTTTAGCATACATAAAGGATATAACCTAATATAAAACCACCATGGACATAAAATGAAATTCTCAAATTTTTTTTTTCCATCTATTTAACAACTTTGACTTGGTCAACTCTATTTTCTAAAAGAAATGTTTGAGAAACAAGGCCTTTCTTGTAGGGTCCACTCCTTCACTTGTCAAACCAAACACACCTAGAGGTTATTGGGAGAGTTTAATACATGATAAAATCAATTATATATCCATTAAAGACAATTTTGGGCTGTTTTGAACAAGATATTTCACATCAGGTCATTGTTAGGGTTCTTTAAGAGTTTAAACCATCTTCCAATCTTAATGATAATTCATAAATCATAGTCCCTCATTCTAGAAACTAATTATTATAAATTTTAGATAGTAATATTACCCATATACCATTAATATATTAGGTTCCCATGAATATGTTACATATGCCAATGAACACATGAAAGTTCTTTGTAGGTTGAGAACCCTTCATTTTGTACACTCAAGAAACCTCAAAACCATTTTTCATGCCTTTAATACAAAATTTTACCTTAGAATTGGTAAAAAAAACTTGTTAAAACCTATAAAAGTTCTAAAAATTCTCACATTATCATTCTTTCCTTTTAAATTTATCTTGATACCCCATCTGGTCACCATCTCTCTCTTTGCTCTCTAGGCCTTGATTTGCAAGTCACATGAGGCCTTAAATATGACCTTCTAACCACTATTCAACCTATAAAAACTTTTTATACATGACATAAAACATATTAAAATGATAAACCACTACCATAAATTTTTGATATACCTTGACAATACTTCATGACACTTCATTAGGTTGGGTAGGGTCTAGAACTAGTATAGTTAGAGACTTGGACTGAAGTACTTAATCCTATAGGATTTACCTTAAAACTCTCCTAAGTCATCCAATGCCTCTTATGTATGATAAAAAAAACTTATAAAATCAATCATGTCTATGTTCACTTATCTAATCGAGTCATCATACTTATACCCTCTCATAAGGTCTCTACATACCATGACTAGTCTCAAGCTACTCAAGCATTTCACCTTCATGCCTATTTTCATGTTCTCAACACCTTATTATCATGTTCATCATCTAACTCTCACGTAATAAAATCAATCTCATGTTTTAATAATGTCAAAAATATTTCTACAACCTTATCTCACCATGCAACCAAGCTTATGCCTTTACAAGCCTAAGAACATCTAACTCACTATGCCACTATGCCTCTTTATGCACAATACTAGGCATCCTATGCTCATACCTTCTCAATACACCATAAGTCTCAAAAACTTGACAATCTACCTTGATTATCATTTACTAGAGAAACACCAATCTTGAAACAGGCCTTCCAATAAGAAAGACAACATTAAGCAACAACCTTGACCATTGATCATCTTTGACAACCTGATGTTGATGCCTTAACTATCCTTGCTTACCTAGACATCAAAATTTACTCATGCATACCTCAAATAGCACTCACCATGCATCTTTACTAGATGCATCTAGACATCAATGACAACACACTTTAACACTATTGACATTATATTGATATCAATGACAAAACCATGTTAATAAACTCCCCATTTGTAATTGATGGAAAAAAATTCTACAATATGATCACTGATCACTCACATCTTACCCAAATTGGTCAACCTTCCTTCTTTAACTTTCTCAAATTTTGACATTAATGACAAAGTGTCTTCCATAAAATATGTCTGGAACCACACCTTATTATAACACAAGTTATGAAACATCATTGGAACATGGTCTCTCTTATTTCATACATACTTCCTCCAAATGAACTCAAATTACAAGACCATACATCTTGTCCTTGGCATGGATATTATGACTCAAACTCACTAGGATATCTTATTTGTTCTTATTTGAAAAATATTTTCTTTAAATGGACTAAGGTATACAAGACTACTTACCTTCCTTTATGCACCTTGATGCTACATAAATGAGTAATATACAACTTCATGATTTTTCATACCTTATTTGTACTACACATCTACTATTTAAGCAAATGAATTATCTAATTATATCCCCTTGATCTAATGTTATCTCTCAAATACATTAGATGATAAAAATTATAACAACCACTCATGAAAACCATTCATAGAAATTCTCCCCAATCTATCATTAACCACTCACACATTGTAAAATTAATTTCTTATGATATTATATGAGATACATAATCCATATCTGATCCACTTATATCATGACAATCATTCTTGTATTGGTTCAATGCTCATTAGGTCTATAAGATACCTACTTCAGTATCTTCCAAACTTATATCTTACTTGATCACCTTCACTTCACACAACTAGGGCATGATAACCATATGTACCTATGATACATGACCCAAAGGTCATCTTAAAACACTTATATAAATCACACCTAATGTCTATAAGTATAAAACATCTCTAAAATTAATGCTTGTCCACCATGCTTATTAGGTTTGTCTACAATCAAAGATATTGTTACAATGGAATAATCTAGTCCTTTATGCTAGAGCAGAGATTACTCATGTCATGTATATATGGAATCTCATATTTTATTATTGAATCAATATTTATCCTTAATTATTCTCAAAACACCATGGTATAGACCTCATCATGGTAACTCTTTCATGCACCTAATCAATGTTAGTTATACTCTACTAATTGTCTTTATTCACCTTTGATATCCACCTTGTGTAAGATGCATCTTCACAAGATGATCCTTGATATCAATTGTTTATTACTAATAAATATATATTACAATGATCAATGAACTTGTTGTTCCAAAAATCCATCACTTGTTTTTGGGGACAACTTATCAACTATTTTGGTCCTGCAGGCCAAAATTCTCTCTTCCCTTCTCATAAAAACTATTTTGAGCACTCAAGTTCTTCAGTTATTCAAGCATTTTCAAGAAACGTTCAAAGGTTCAATGATTTAAAAGGTTCAAAGACTTCAGCAGACTTAAAGAAAATAAGACTTCGAAGAAGAAAGATTGAGCCATTAAACCATTGAACCTTGAACCAAAAGAGTTCAAAGTTTAAAGGTTCAATGAGTTCAATAAAGTTTAAGAGACTTAGAAGAACAAAGGATTCAAAGAACAAAGAATTAACCATTGAACCTTGAACCAAAAGAGTTCAACAGAAAAGAAAAGGATCTAGAAAGTTTGAAGGACCAAAAGATTTAAAGAAAATAAATGAACCATTGAACCTTGAACCAAAATGGTTCAAAGTTCAAAGGTTCAAAGGGTTCAAAGTAGTTCAAGTGACTAAGTGATCATGACATCCCCACAAATGTCAAATTCAAGGTAATGAAATATCTGATGACTTTCAAATATGGTGCAAACCTTATGAACAAACTCAGTGATCGGCCAAAGAAGGAGCCAAAGGAGCTAGCAGAAAGTGAGAAGATAGCCCGAGAGCTCAGATCCCCAAGGAAGGACAAGATGTGGTGAGGAAAGATGGAATGATGTAGAAAGACCAAAAGTATCTACATAGTAGTTATTTTTAGTAGGTGAAATAGTCCACCAGGTGGACATCAGAGAGCATGATCACTCAATAGCGTAGCCTATTTTTCTAGATCGAGTAAAGGTGAAGTGGACAAATATGAAAATATTAGGAAGAGGACCAGGTGGCCCATACTTTAGAGGGGACATTTGAGATGAATTGACATGCCATAGTTAAGGCTGATGCCATGTTCTAGCATGGCCCCTTGACATAACTAAAAATTCATTCAAGGCATTGAATGCAACATGGGCCATTCCATGAAATAAAGCACCCATGTCTTTTTGGGAGCGCTATATATTTTAATCTCTTATTTTATGCAAAAGAGATTTTTTTTTATCAGAAGCAAAACTCTACCCAAATTGAAAGGCATTACTAAGACTTTGAGCTCAGATTGTTAATCATATTTCATTATCTAAATGAGAAAGCAAGTGACCTTTTAGACTTTGTGCTAGAATAGCTTATGTTGTTGAGGGAATTGTTCTTATGTTTGTTTCCTAAATGCATTCTTGTATTTATAATTAAATAAGTAGAACTAGTGGAAGTAACTAAGAAGGTGTCCTAAAGCCGACTGTGGAGAGACTTTGTGCTGCCATAATTGTTTTTAGTGTGTTTATTTTTTATTTTTGTGTAAAGGATATTGGGAAAACTTTGTGCTCCCATTGTCCTTCATGTTTCACTCTTTGGAAATTGAGGTGGAGACTTTGTGCTACACTTCATCCTACTATGTTACAGTTCCCTATTACATTTACTTATCACTACCAAAAAAAATTCTTGCTATTTACTGCATACCACTTCTAAAAGAAGAGAAGTGTGTTCTATTGTTTCACTAGGATTTCTCCTTTGTTTGTAAAGATCATCTTTGAAAAAAGAGAGATGGAATGCTGTTGTCCTACCCTTGAGTGTTATTTTCTATATATATATATAGTACCTCATATTTATAGGGAACCTCCCCTTGATGAGAGGAGAGATTTTTCCCCTTTTGATGTGGTTGACCTACACATTTGGCCAATAAATCTCCCTATGATGTGGTGGAAACACCTATGTCTCCCATTAGTTAGCTAGTGACAAAATATTCACCCAACAATTTTTGGCAACTCCACTAGGGAAGAATAAGCAGTTTCAGTTCTTTTCCTTATCCATTTTCTTTGCTATTCTGAGTCCTTTTCCATTACCATTTTCCTCCACCTTCACGCCAGTATTTTTTGGCCACTCTACTAGGGACACAACAATTTTGCATAATTTGAAGCCTCAAGCTTCATATTGAAGCATCACCTATGTCTTATCAATTATCATTATAGCCTTATCCATTTCCATTATATACTCTAAGCTATGAAACTAGAGACACTAGAGATCGAGTGTTTCATTTCAAAATTCAATTCTCTAGCAGCTACATGCCAACTGGAAAGAATGAGCAAGTTGGAGCCTCAAACTCCAAGCTGAAGTAGTTCCAGTTCTTTTCCATTTTTACTCTACAATCTCATAGCTCCATGCTACAAAAGAAGCCAAAAATCTCAAGGTGTTGTTGACCCTATTTTTGAGTTGGTGCAGTAGAGTAATTTTGATTTGTTTCCTCCACAACCTCACCTTCAATGAACTAGGAGTCTTCCTCCTACCAACACCAGGTCACCAATACAAGGCAGAGCTTCTTTTCCCTCTGCTAGTAGAGCTTTACCTATACGTACCCTACTTAGATTTTTTATCCCCCCTTTCCATAGTCATACAATGGTAGTTCAAGGCCCCTATGGTAACTCTTTTAGACCACTCAATTTAACTCCACCTCTACATGAGCTACCACGTAATTCTAGGAAGAATTTCCTTGAATTATATGGTAATGGGAGAGTTCATCCTGATGAACATATTGCAGCCTTTAGCATAGCCTATGGCATGATAGGTGTGGAGTATGAGGATGTAGCAGTCAAGCTGTTTGTAGAAACACTACAAGGCATTATTTCAGACTAGTTCTACCATCTATAGGCGCAGTTACTGACTGACTGGAACACCCTCAAAGCCAAATTTGAAACTAGGTTCAAGCCTGAAGAAAATGTGAATGCCCTACTAGCCTAGCTCACACAAATAAAAAAAGAGCCTCATGAACTTATGAGGGACTTCATAGCCAAATTTGGCAAGTTGAGGAATAGGATTCCTACAATTGCTCAGCCAACAACTGAGAACCTTAATTTTTTTCATCAATTCTTAGCTTCCGGAAGTGAGTTTTTTGCTAAGACAGGCTGGCCATATAGACCTTGTTATTGCTCAAGATTTGGCCATTGAGGTGGAAGATAATCTCATCTTGGTGGGGAAGATAAGGAGAGATATTAATAGAGGTAAATCTTCTTCATCATGTGAATATCCATCTATAGGAACCACTGATCCAATGGTGTAGAAGTTGGAAAATGAGTTGCTAGCTCTCAGGAAGCAAATGGTGTAAGGGATGTCTTCTACTCCTTCGTACAAAGATATACCAAGGAGAACATTTCCCAATCAATCGTACCAAGGAAATGTTGCTAGGAATCAAGGGTAGCCATATTGCCTTCCTCCCCCACATGGGAAGCTTGCCATTAAAGCAACTCCAACCAATTCAGTAGCTGGATATCTTGAAATAGAATCTAATTTCTCTTTCCAGCCTAAATTAAACTAATAAAATGACACTGATCTCTTTGCAGAAGACCATAAAGAATTAGATGACGACTCCAACTTTGGTTTCTTGAATTACTAGGATGAACCTAGAAGTAAAGGTGAAAGATTTGATGGGTCATATGCTGTATTCACTTGGTCCCAAAACTAATCAGCCCAACAAGTTGATAATAAAAAAATAGAGGAGTGATCTCAACTAGCAATTTCAATTACTAAGCGGGGAACCACTCTACCTTTTCAATCAAAGGACCCAGTGATCACTAAAAAGGTAATCACATCAAGCATTCCTTTATCTTCAACTTCAAATTCATAGACCAGTACCACCCCTCCTAAGAACTAGAAGGATGAACTGCCTTCCCCTATTCTTAACTAGTTTGAGATATTTGATATAATATACCATGTCAAGAAAACTTAAATTCAAATGTCTAAATTTGAATTCTTACAATCCAATCCTGAGTAGTTGGATAGATTAGTGGAATGTGTGAAGGATAAAGCCATCCCTATAGGATAATAAATTTCAAAAGTAACTCCTGGTCCCCCTAAGAACACATCCACCTAGAATAACCTTGTCATTACTCCTCCAACTACCCTTGGGAACATAGAACCATTTTATGTTTCCTTACTAATAAATGGACACCAGATGAACAATTGCATCATAGACTCATGTGCATCTGACAATGTCATGCTTACCAAAGTGGTAGAATCTCTTAGGCTCATGGTAAATAAGACGTTTGGGAGATGCTTCTCTGTGGAGAAAAAATAAGTGTCACTATTGGGACAAATCAAGGATGACTAATTTGCATTTGCTAAATTTATAGAAAAGAGAATCAAGATGACAGTCCTGGTGCCTAATGTCCTAGCCTCATATGACATTCTTCTTAGGCAAATTTTTTGCAAGGATGTTGGTGGAGAATTGAGCATGGATCTGTTTGAAGCAAGGATCCCAATCAAAGGTGTCATGAAAATATTTCTCCCTGAGAAGGAGGCAAAATATGTTGCCACTCAAACATCAGTTTTTGAAGCCCAAATTCAATTTGAGTCTTTAGACAGGGGTAATTATTTTTTGTCTACTAAAGACGTTCCTATTATAGTAGATGAAAGTCCTATAGGTGGTGATGCAAAAATTGATTCAAATAAGACATCAAAAGAGTTGGTAGGGCACAATATAGATGAAAAAGGATCTTCTCTCTCTAATGAAGAAAAATCTGATAGAAGATCAATTTTTTATGATGTTTAGATCCTAGAATTTGATGGCAGTTATTTTTCTACTAGTGTTGGAGCTGAGATTGTGTTGATATCTCCTCAAGGAGATATTTTTCCTTATTCATACAAGTTACAGTTCAGTAACACCAACAACACTACCAAGTATGAATCTCTGTTACTCAAGTTGAAGGCTACTCAAGATAAATGTGTCAAGCTCCTTCAACCAAAGGAGATGTTGAGCTGATAGTTTGTCAAGTGAGGAACCTGTGTCAAACCAAGAATAAAAGATTGCACCATTACCATAATCTAGTATGGGACTATATTGAAAGTTTTGATGCTTTCAATATATTTTCAATACCTATAGAGCTTCATAATCATGCAAATTCATTAGCTGTCCCTACAACCTTCATGGTTCCTCACCCTGATTTCAAAGATAATAGGTACACTATCAAACTAGTCTTTCAACCATGTGTGCTTGATAATGCTAATAATTGGTTGGTATTTGATGATAAAAATCAAATCATGTGCTAGACTGAACCAGAAGAGTAACAAATTATGGTGATGGACCATGCTGTTGCACATCAAAATTAGGAAAAGAAACTCTTTTGCAAGAGAACAAGGATTCATGATTTTTAGACTAGAAATCAAGTCTTGTTGTGGGGCAAGAGGAGAGAACCAAAAGGAGTGCACAAAAAATGTGATTCCTGGTGGAGAGTTCCATTCACCCATCACCGATTCTGGGGATAAAATGGTTTCTTACTAGCTTATCAGGATGGAACACCATTTTCATTATCTCACAGTGGGCAGCATCTAAAGCACTTCAATCCTTGAAGTATTAGATAAGATCAGCTTGTAAATATGTATTTTTTTTTATAGTCTTTAGTTCTATTTGGTACTTTTCATTTTCATTTCTTTTTGGCACCTTTATTTTTTGGGTAGCATGACTCCATATCCCAATGGCATACTTAAAGGCACTAGAGATTCTATATTCTACTCCCTTTGATTGTTTTTACAGTTGATGGAAGTTCCCTAACTAGAGCTAGCTATTGTTCCCAAAATCTATCACTTATTTTTGGGGAAAACATATCAACTATTTTAGTCTTACAGGCCAAAATTCTCTCTTCCCTTCTCAAAAAAATTATTCTAAACACTCAAGTTCTTCAATTATTTAAGCATTTTCAAGCAAGGTTCAAAGGTTCAACGAGTTCAAAGGTTCAAAGACTTCAGTAGACTTAAAGAAAAGAAGACTTCAAAGAAGAAAGATTGAGCCATTGAACCTCGAACCAAAAGAGTTCAAAGTTTAAAGGTTCAATGAGTTCAATAAAGTTTGAGAGACTTAGAAGAACAAAGGATTTGAAGAACAAAGAATGAACCATTGAACTATTGAACCTTGAACCAAAAGAGTTAAAATTTCAAAGGTTAAATGAGTTCAATAGAAAAGAAAAGGATCCAAAAAATTTGAAGGACCAATAGATTCAAAGAAAGAGAATGAAACTTTGAACCTTGAACCCAAATGGTTCAAAGTTCAAAGGTTCAAAGGGTTCAAAGTAATTGAAGTGACTAAGTGATCATGACATCCCCATGGATGTAAAATTCAAGGTAATGAAATATCTGATGATTTTTAAATATGGCACGGACCCTATGAACAAACTTAGTGACCGACTCAAGAAGGAGCCAAAGGAGCCAGTAGAAAGTGAGAAGATAGCCTGAGAGCTTAGATCACCAAGGAAGGACAAGATGTGGTGAGGAAAGAGGGAATGATGTAGAAAGACCAAAAATATCTGTGTAGGAGTTATTTCTAGTAGGTGAGATAGTCCACCAAGTGGACATCAGAGAGCACAAGCACTCAATAACACAGCCTATTTTTCTAGATCAATTAAAGGCAAAGTAGACAACTATGCAAATATCAGGAAGAGGACCAGGTGACCCATACTTTGGAGGGGACATTTGAGATGAATTGACATGCCATAGTTAAGGCTGATTCCCTATTCTAGCATGGCCCCTAGATATAACTAAAAATGCATTCAAGGCATTGAATGTAGAATGGGCCATTCCATGAAACAAAGCACCCAAGTCTTTTTGGGAGTGTTATATATTATAATCTCTTATTTTATGCAAAAGAGATCTTTTTCTTATCATAAGCAAAACTTTTCCCAAATTGAAAGGCATTACTGAGACTTTGAGCTCATATTGTTAATCATATTTTGTTATTTTGAATGAGAAAGCAAGTGACCTTTCATACTTTGTGCTGGAATAGCTTGTGTTGTTGAGTAAATTATTCTTATGTCTATTTCTTGAATGCATTCTTGTCTATTTAATTAAATAAGTAGAACTAGTGGAAGTAACCAGGAAGGTGTCCTGAAGCCGACTGTGGAGAGACTTTGTGCTGCCACAATTATCTTTAGTGTGTTTATTTTCTATTTCTATGTAAAGGATCTTGGGAAAACTTTGTGCCCCCATTTTATTTCGTGTTTCAATCTTTGGTAGTTGAGGTGGAGACTTTGTGCTATACTTCATCCTGTTGTGTTACAACACCCTGTTACATTTACTTATCACTACTAGAAATAATTCTTGCTGTTTGTTGTAGACCACTTGTGAAAGAAGAGAAGTGCCTTCTGTCATTTCACCAAGATTTCTCCTTTGTATATGAACATCATCTCTAAAAAAAGAGAGATTGATGGTGTTGTCCTACCCTTGAGTTTTATTTTATATATATATATAGTACCTCATATTTATAGGGAACCTCCCCTTGATGAGAGGAGAGATTTTTCCCCTTTTGATGTGGTTGGCCTACACATTTGGCTAATAAATCTCCCTGTGATATGGTGGAAACACCTATTTTTCCCATTAGTTAGTTGGTGACAAAATATTCACCCAAAATAACTCACCTTGAAGATATCACTCATATTACTACTCTCATATTTCTTCCATGCCATCATAAGACTCAAGCCCCCAATGCACCTGAACACTTTTAAAATCTTGACCTGTGCCTTTTATACTCATACCACTTATGATAGTTCTTATCAATAAAACACTTTTATTTGTATTAACATAAATTACTACCCACTCAACTTACCTTACTCTCACCTATAGACCAATCTCAAAACAACTACTTGACAAATAAAGATAATACAAACTACACAACCATACTCCAACATAGATCAAGCACAACTGATGTAGGAACATCAACTTCATAGATAAAAATTTAATTATTAAAGGATAAATACCATGATAATATATCCATTTTAGGTCCTCAAGGTGATAGGAGCTCTTTAAGAGGTATAGGATTTGAATAGGAGGTTTTCCCTCCAAAACTGTATATAAATTTTGAAATGTAAGAACTTGTTCAAAAGTAATCCTAGAGATATTAAGTAATGTCTAAAGGTTGGTTAGTGGTATAATATGTCATATATAGGTTAAATTATTCATAACCTTAACTATTATAATAAATGAGTATGTTCTTGTTTAATAACCTCCAAGAATCCAATGTGAGAGTTGGTGCATGAAGATAGGAGGGTTGTTTGCATGGCATATAAAAAGCTAAAAGTTATATGTAAGTAGAGAGAGAAAGGAAGTGTGGAATAGAGTAGTGATATATGGAGAGAGGGGTCTTCAATAATATGGATAAGGTTTAAATAATGAGGAAAAACATCAAAACCCCTCATAAAGGATGTTCAAGTCCATGAATGGACTGTGTTATTAAGAATGCTAATTTAATGAATAAAGATGACCTGATCGCTATATTTTTTCCATTCCATCATGTATGTATTTTTATCTATATACATATATATTTGATTTAATTAAACATTAAATCCTATATATGCATAAACCCTATGTGTATCTATAGGTGCTGGAAAGATTATTGTTCATAGTCAAGGAGGTTTAAATAATTTTTAAAAAAAGACATAACAAGAATAACTCATTGAGGAATATTGGGTAAGTGTGTTTTAGATCATTTATACCTTAGGATGACTGTATAAAATCTTAAATGTGAAGGGAATCTTGAAAATTGTAACTTATTTTGAATACTTTGTTCATAGACGGTCATAACTAAGGGTGACGGTATGTCATTATGCATGAATAAAAAAATTGTATTTGTATTGAGGTAAGGTCTGATAGTTCAGAGCATATTCACATTGGGTATAATTTTGATGAACATTAATACAATGAAAATGATAAACTTTTATATACATTTTACATAAGGAAACACCCCTATTTTGCAGTCAAGAAACCCTATACATACAGATTTGTATCCCTTGGTTTAGATGGTATGGATGGGTTGATATATTATTAAAAGTATATTATTTGGGTGAAAAGAGTGATGAATTTTTTTTGGGTTTGGTATTATATGGAGAGATATGATTTTGACAACAATGGTTTTGGCATATGCCTAATTAGGCCTAAGAAAGGGTTATTTTATAAAGAGAATGCTATCTAGAAGGGGAGGTAAGTCATGTAACTTTTCACACATATAAAAGGGGATAAAATGAGTCTAAAAATGTGATTATTTCTTTTAAAGAGTTCATATATTTAGAAAATAAGGGAAAACCTTAAGAAAGGGCTACAAGCCTCTTAAGGTTATATAAAGCTTGGTAAGAGGAAATGATTAATGAACTAGGTTTTAGGATTTGAAAGGTATTGTAACAAGTGTTAAATAAAAATATAAGGTCATCCATGCATTGAATTTTAATCTTTAAAATCTATAACAAGAATTGGCTCTTGAGACGAAGGGACTAGTTGCTAATGCTAGCTAGTGAAAGCACAAGAAGAGGTTTGCCAATAGATTGAATTAAAGAGGGTAAACAAAAGTTAGTGACTATAATGAAGGTGAATAATTGTAATAAATAAGTGATAAAAATAGTACAATAAATAGGTTAAATTTAAATATTATAATAAGGATAGTCATCAAGCTATAGAGCCAAGGTTGAAGCTAGTAAAACACAAGAGAAGCTTGTAAAGCCAAGTGATCTTTTCCAAGGTCAAAGATAAGATAATTAATGTTTTTTAAATTTTACCCATTAATATACATCAAAAAATACAACTAGATACCAAAAAATTATCCCTTAACATGACAAAATATCACACTTTCATCTTAGACTCAACAATCTTCAAAATGTCTTCATACCATACAATACTTGTCAAAGCTCAACAAGCATCAACCATGCTTAAATTTTTTTATGAGTGTCTCCATGAAGATTAATGGATTTACCCCTTCCATAAAACACTATAAAATTGAAAATTTTGGATATTAATAGATCTCCATACTCTCACAAGATTGAAAAATATCCAATGTCCTTCTAGACTTGACTGTGACCTTTGACTTGGCTTCTACATAATCCTTCTGAGTTGGCAAAGAATAATCTTAACATTATTTCAATATAAATTATGTTCTCTATTATAAAATGACCCACCTTAATTTATGAGTTGAGCATAACTCACCTTGTCATCCTTATTCTTATCAGTTAACTCTACCAGTACCATAATTCTTTGGTAGATCATCATTACTATCATGATAAACATTGTCATCATCACAATCCAATTGTTCTTAGGATCACCTTTATGTTGTTAGGTATATCTCAAATAATGTAATATGATACCAATTTTTTTAATAAAAATGAATTTGGGGCGGGGGGGGGGGGGGGGGGGGGGGGGCGTGGGGGGGTTGGGTGAATTAGTGTCATTATAACTTTTAATTTCACTTCAATAGATTTATAATCATTCATCAAATAACATCATCATATGAGCAATATCAACTAGTCTAACAACATGAGAATATATAAATAGAAAGTATGAACACATAATATGAGTGGGAAACCCTCATGGGGAATGAAACCCACTAACCATATCTTTTAAAATAAATCCTATAAATTAATGAATAAAATTTAGTTGATCACCCACTCAACTTGGAGCACCAATCCCAATCTATCAAGCACTAGATTGATAGAGTCTTCAACAATAATCCACTTGCAATGAAGAACCAACTCCCTTATTTACTCATAAAAAAATCAATAATATCTTGATTGAGTAAAAAATTATCCAATTATAATTATTAATTCCATCTATGTCATTGTTGCAATATTAAATAGATGATGGTCCTCTTTTTCAGCTCTTCATATATTTTATTCCTTTCAAATTAGCCTATATCCTTCTTTTACTCAACTATCCCTATTATTTACTTTATTAGGTCATGTGAAATTTATCCTCATATTAATAACTTTTATTATATATTAATTACACCACTATTATGGTCCACATTACCTCTTCCTACTCCTCTTTGTTCTCTTTTATTTGCTTACACACTTGTCTTACTTATAAATTAGGCCTAATTAGTCTTGCTCTTATACAAGTCAATTTATCTCACACACTTTGGTCATAAATTCATACTTTAATACTTTTATAAACCTTAAAATATGACTTATAACACATTTTTAACATTAATTAAATAATATAATAGGTCAGTCATAACATATAGAACCAAAACCTCTTTTAGGCCTTAAGGAGACCTAACCCCATTGGGCCTTCATTAGAGCACATTAAAATTTTTATTTATTTAAATGATTAAAAAATCCACATATATAAGTAATTAATCATATTTAAATTAAATATACCTTGGAAAATTTTAATTTAGGTCCAACCACCACTTGAACCTCTTCTTAAAACATTGTTCACAATAAGCCTGTGCATACCCAAAACATCTGTCTTAAACAACTAAAGAAAAAGAATAATTTTTTCAAAAAACATTAGAAAAAAATAATATATAAAGATTATATATGACCTCAAGGTCATCAAAATATTATTTATACTTTACAACTCAAGTCTAAAGTACTCAAACCCTTCTTTGCAATTAGCCCACTTTGAACTGTCTACTGACCTCAAAACACAGTCATGGAAACTTGAATTCCTTACATATAAAATAACATATTATTGGATTAAAATTATCTTAAAAAATATTAAAAACAACCTAAAATATAAATATAATAAGTTATAATGACAATTATTGGTCTTGTAGACTAATTTGTTTAACTTCTCTCTCATAGACTTCACTCTACCTGACAAGTCATTTTGGCCTTGATATTTAAACCTATTAAATTAAATATCAAACATTATAAAAATAATTTATATTTAATATATGTATAAAATATATATATATATATATTCATTAGACACTTAAATTCATAAGATAAGGCTTCAAACTCATCACTATACCTTGTTCACTCAAAATTGCTAGTTTCCCTTAAAGACTAGTCATGATGATTTTGAATTCCAACACCTGTATAGACACATTAAAATACTTATGATTAATGTGAATGATAAAATTTATAATTATAAAATATTTAAACATAAAAACACTAAGGTATAATTCCAAATATTAAACATATATATAAACCTCTAGACCTCTCTCCTCATAAGCACATCAGAATTAGATAAGTCAACTTTTGAGCAACATTTTGTCATATAACATGATATCTACATACTATATAAAATATGAAAATGTATTAAAGGTATTTAAAAAAATATCCATGTAATTTTATTCATCCCTAATCCATTATAATACATCCCTAATTAGCTTCTCACTTCTGCCTAGTTTTCTCACTGTCTACATCATTAGGTCTGTTAGCGATATGTCAACTTGTAAGACATGTTTAGCATAATTAAAGGATATAACATAATTAGAAACCACCATGGACATAAAATAAAACTATTTATATTTTTACACCATCCATATATTAATTTTTAATTGGTTAACTTTGTTTGCTACAATAAATTTTTGAGAAATAAGGCCTTTCATGTAGGACCCACTCACTCACCTGTCAAATCAATCACACCTAGAGGTTCCTAGGAGAGTTTAATACATTATAAAATGACTTATATATCCATTTTATACCATTATAGTTTATTTTTAATAATATATTTCACATTGGGTCATTATCGGGGTTCTTTAAGGGTTTAAACCATATTTTAGTCTTAATGATTATTCATAAAACAAAGTCCATAATTAAAGAAAATAATGCTTGTAAATTTGATCTAGAAACCTTGCCCATATACCATGAATATATTAGGTTCAAATTCATAGGTTACACATGCCAATGAACACTTGAAATTTCTTTTTAGGTTGAGAACCCTTCATTCTTTGCACTCGAGAAACCCTCAAAATAACTTTTCATGCCTTTTCCTATAAAATTTTAACTTAAAATTAGTCAAAACACATGGGAAAACCTATAAAACCACCAAAAATTCTTACATTATCATTCTTGCCTTGGAAATTGATCATGATACCCCATCTAATCACCATATCTCTTTTTGATTTGTAGGCCTTTATTTGCAAGTCACATAGGCCTTGAAACTGAACTTCTAGACACTGTCCAAGATATCAAAACCTCATATTCATGACATAAAAATTATTAACATGTTCAAACACTACCATAAGTTCTTTATATGCCTTGATGATACCTCATGACACCTCATTAGGTCAGGCAGGGTCTAAAACTAGTCTAGTTGTAAACTTAGACTGAAGTAATTACCCCTATAAGCTTTACCTTGAAACTTTACTTGGTTATTAAATGCCTCTTATGTATTTTAAATCAACCTAATACAATAAATCATGAATATGTGAACTTATCTCACCAAGTAATAATACTTATACATTCTTTAAAGGTCTCTACATGCCATGACTAGTCTTAGGCTACTCAAGCATTTGAACTTCATGCCTCTTTTCATGTTCACAAAACCTCACTACCATACTCATCATCTCAATCTCATGTCATATAATCACTCTCATGTTTTAACAATTTTAAACATACTTATAAAACCTTATCTCACCATGCAACCAAACTAATGCCTTTATAAGCTTGAGAACATCCAACTCACTATGTCACTATGACTATTTATGCACAAGACTAGGCATTCTATGTTCATACCTTCTCAATACACCACAAGGATAAAATACTTGACAAATTAATTTGATTATCCTTCGCTAGAGCAATACCAATGTTGACACAAGCCTTCCAAAAACAAAGATAACACTGAGTAACAACCTTAACCATTGATAATATTTGAAAACCTCATGTTGATACCTCAAATATCCTTTCTTACCTAGACATCAACCTTCACTCAGGCATACCTCAAAGACCACACACCATGCATCTTTACCAGATGCATCTAGACATCAATGAAAACACAATTTTACATTAATGACATCATATTAACATTAATGACAACACTATGCAAATATGACTAATGACAAATACCTCCATTATGTTGTGTTTTTCTCCCTATCATTGTCCCAAATATCAATATTAGAGTGAAGGTTATAATATTCAATTTTCCTCTCTATTATAATATTTTTCTTGGTAGGCCATAGATTCATTACACTCATGAGGGTTGACACATCTTCGGCATGCCAATGTGTCAAGTTCATTCATAATGGTGTAATACATAGGATTTAAGGTGACTTTAACCCTTAAAATTTTACACAACTCTAACACCATAATGTATTTAAAATTCCAACCCTTGAACCCCTACCGAGTGTTCCATTACAAGAATCTCAATGATTTAATTTCCCTATCAAATCTACATGAGGTTACCATGGTCACCCTAAAATCATTGGGAATATACCACCTAACCTCTTATATTTCAATTATGACGAGCCTAACAAGATCAACCTCAAGATAATTTTTTTTATCACTCTCATCTCATTTCCTATCTTCCACCTTCTCTAAAATTATGTTCCCTTCAACCACATAATGACGATATACCCATAGTCTTAACTAATATTTGGAAATCTATTCATCGTACCACCTCTAATGAGATGGTCATTTCTACTTTCATAATTTATCTTAATACACTTTATTATGATGATGGTTATACCTTAGATGATCTATTTCTAGGATGTCTTGTTCAATATTGAGATGCAAAGATCATTTGATATTGTTCTTTTTTGTTTCAGTATTTCTACTTATCTTATCATATTCCATCTTATATAGTTCCTAATTTTATCATTACTCATCTTGTTCATAGGGTAAATATGGTGTGCACACCTCGAGTTTCCAAATAACCTCTTAGGAGCATGCCCATGGATCATACTATGACTAGTCCCTATCACTTTGCTAGATACTAAGACACAAATAACTAGCTTTCCCCTACAATTATTGCTACTATCCTTTAACCCTCAGTGCATCCTACCCCTCCCTCAACTAAGCCTAGTTTGGATCCTACTCCCACTCTCCCTCTAACTAAGTCTCTTCCTAATTATAATCCTATTTCTCTTTCAATCAAGCCTCATCTAGTATCTCCACTAGCCCCACCTTCCCTTGGTGATGGTTTACTTCCTTTACCATAACTTGCCCAATTGACCACTTAATGGGCCAATCGGCCATACTATGATATTAATATATTTTATGGTCATTGGAATAGAGAATTTACATTATACTATCCTTCCCTATATTTTTTTTCCACTCCCTCTATTAGTACACTAAAAAAATCTACTAAAAAGCATATATGTTGATTCTATGGCATGGATAATAATTCCTCCACTCATTTTCAAAAGCTTTGAAAATATGTAGACACATTGCATCCTACTCTTACTCATATTACATATAAGGCTATGCCTCCCCTAAAATTATTACTTGAGTATATTCCCAAATATGGAGAGGTATATTGTATGTGGCACCAATGCATTACCCATCACACTGATCATCATTGCATCTTTCAATAGCATGTCCAAGATCACCTTATGACAATAAATATTCCTAATATCCTACCTCCCATAGGTTTCCCCTGAAATAAGGCTCCCCATTCTCCCCCCTTGGTTCCTCTACCTACAGTTTCTCCACCCGTGGTTCCTCCAACCATGGATCTTCCTTCACTTGTGGTCCCTTCTCCACCATTCACTCATTCATGTCCCACAGATTCCACTCCTATTGCTTATCCTAAGTATCCCATGCATGATGGACCTAATTATCATGATCCTTCAATCATGCCTACATTTTCTATTAAGGAGATTTAATGAGAGGTATTTTCCTAGCTTTCTCTAAAGATTGACGAAACCCTCATTATAGTTTGAGTCCAGCTTAACAAACATTTATCAGATGTTATGGACAATATTTATGGATAAATATACTATTATTTATGAACATAACTTGGTGTTCCTTCAATTTTTTTGTTCATTTTGGATTGGATGTGTGCTCCAAATTTACATTTATCTATTTTATATCATTTGACATTGTGTCTAAGTCTTATCTATCTTACATGGTTATTCATATTTCACACTACATGTTGCCTATGATGTCATTTCCTTCCTTATGTTCTCTTATGGATTATTTTCATGATTAAATATTTTTTATATATAGACATTTATTTTTATGGATGTATTATATATTTATCATGATTTTTTTCTACCTTATCTCTATAACATGAATAATCATTATTGTGACTTGGTTATATAAACCTTAATCCCCTTAGTCATTCCTTCTTTACCATGTGATTAGTTAGAATATAATTAATCTCATTATAATATCATTTTACCAATCCATATTGGATCTCCCTTTATTCCCCTTATTTAATTTCACAAAATAAGCATACACATGGTTGAAACTTGAGATAAAATGTTGGTTCATAGGTAAGCCTAAGTGTTTTAGTCAGTCATGTATTTGGATAATTAACTTCATTTATCCAAAGTATAAATCTCATTCATGGGTAACACTTTGTCTCTCATGTTGGATATTTCAAGTCCATATGGAAGAGTAATCTCAAAATCCATAAATTTTTTAAATCCAAATAATTTTAACAAAAAAAAATGATACAAAAGGCAACATTCACAATTACAAAAAACAAATCACACTAAAAGGAATGATTCAAAGCACATATAATTTTTATAATTAAATATCAAACTCCACATTTAGACTCATGATAGATTCAAGGTCCATTGGGGTGTGGTAGGATAGTATATTGGAAAAGGACAATAAAAAAATATTTTAGTGATACCTACTTTCTCACACAAGTACCTAATATTTGTAGTAGATTGATTGATCTATAAGAAGTCTTGATGAACGAGGAACATGTTGTGGGAAGGTAGGTCCATTTTAATTTCCTTTTTTAAATAAAAAACATGATTTGATCTTATTATGTCACTTATTTTCCTATACATCTTTGTGCTTACTGTGAACATGTGTCCTTTATTTATTAATGATCACTAGTCACTTAGTGTCATTCTACGTCCTTAGTATGCCTAATGTTACCTAAGATCTTCTCATATATGCCTACATTGTTATTTTTACATTCCCTATTTCATTTCCCACAATCCTAATATTTTCTCTTGAGAAATATTATCTTGTTCACTGATCACTCCCCCTAGGGATTCCATGTGTGATTTGTAGTGTAAGACCTTGGATAGGACCAGGCCTTCCTCACAAATTACCAAATTACCATTATAAACATACCATTTAGCATATATTTACTATTATTTTCCACATCATTGGTGTTCCCTTTATGATTTTCAATGTAAGACCATGGATAGGACCTAGCCTTCTCACAAAATTTTCCAATACCCAAGTCACAATGAAATTCCATGTGTCAAATTTGAAACAAGTCATGATTGATCATGAGATACACATAATGGACATAATTCCCTTCTTGATATAGTATTTTTTATGCCTAATTTATTTTTTTTCCACTTTTATCTTCTTATTTTCCAATTTCATGTAAGAATACAACCATTTTCCTTAATTTTTTCATACTTCACAAATTGAATTAGTGTGATCAATTTAAGTTCATTTTTTCCAATTTTGTTTCTCTTTTATACTTCCCAATGTGATTTAGTATGACTTACTGACTTAATTATTTTTATTTTATACCATTTGATATTTTATGTGCATTCCATTTTATTACACATTATTCATACTTCCCAACATGATATAGTGTGATTTTACTTATTTTTATTTGGCAAAAAACTTTTACATGATTTAAAAACATTTTGTTATCCTTTTTACCATCTTTTGTTATTACACATTTCCCATCATGATATAATGTGTATCAAATTTATTTTTAATTAATTAGACTTTTACAAGTCATTTTTACCTTTTTATTTTTAACCATGTATACGTACCACGTAATGCTAGAAAATAAAACACTCCACATATATTTATCATGTAAATATACAAAAAAAATCAAAATACATGTGATAGAAAGAAATATATCCATGCATCAACAACCAAAACTAAATACAACACATAATATTAAATAAAAATGTCAAAACCAATATATATATATATATATATATATATATATATATATCATGTGTTTTATACCATATAATGATACAAAATACAAAATATGTAGCTCTGACTCTATGGTTGGGATCCATCATACCTATCTTGTGGCCTAGCCACATTGCCCATAGATTCTTGGGACTGTCCCCTGTACATGGTTTGTTGTAATGAGGCAATCTAGGATCTCAATCCTTCTACATATCCCTATAGGTTGGCCACTCCTTTTTGTACCTATCTAATCTAAACCATGGTATCCATGTGTGATTCTCTCTCCTAAATCAAGGCCTAAAGACCTATGCCTATCCTTTTCCCACCCCTATCAATGGATACAATCCATCCCCATGTGTCTAATTATACCTCAAAACCTCCCATATAATTCTAAATTAGCCTTACTGAGTTGGGGTAGATGGTACCATAGGATCATCTAATATGGTGGGGTCATATGGTACTATCACCTCATCCAAAATGTCATGGTGCACATCCATGACCAAAAATACCCATCTAATTTCCTTGGTCACAAGATCTATAAAATCCAAACTAGATAGATATTAGATCACACACACACACACACACACACACACACACAGACACACACACACACACACACACACTACAATCATATACAATTAATACTCTATATCAAAGTTTAAAATTATAACATTTCTCACTAGTCCTAGTGTCACCAACCACCATCTCCCCATCCACTCATTCAATGAACATGGTCTCTCTATCCACTCATCAGTTGAGAAATTCCTCTATTGATCACCTCCCCACCAATGTGAATCCAAGGTTCATCACTTGTGTATAGCATGCACCTCTCATAATAGGTGCCCGTATTGACCAACTCTATCCTAGATTAGTTATCAGGTCATCTTATATAGCTACCCTCATTTGTGTCTACTCTCACTTATGGTAACTTTATTTATGATGTGGTCATGGTGGTCAATGTTTTGATTATTATGGTGCCTACCATGGTACCTGTTTCATCCCTACATCCACATCCATGTCCTCTCCTCCTTTGGTTACCTACTATTATGC
The DNA here is from genome assembly GCA_037957365.1 of Torreya grandis. Taxonomy (NCBI): domain Eukaryota; kingdom Viridiplantae; phylum Streptophyta; class Pinopsida; order Cupressales; family Taxaceae; genus Torreya; species Torreya grandis. The sequence goes on from JARHVA010000149.1 coordinate 6,456,788, forward strand.
TTGACCAATCTATAGTCTCACATGCTATGACCTGATCATCGATATCTTGATTGGTGATCTTCCTCATCCTTTCCCATTTGTCTCTCTAACATGTCATGCCCAAAAATTAGGCACTATCAAAGAAGATACTAGGTGCAGGAGTCCAAACTTCCCTAGTAAGCATGACATTAGTTGTGGCTCTACCCACTAGGTATAATGATACATGATCCTCACCTAATGTATCCTTATTTCCATGGTTACCTAACTAGGAAAAATAGTATTAATTTATGTGTAAAATTTCAACATGATCTCTCCTTGTGTGATCATCTATAAAATTGGCACATGGAGCACAACCCTTGCTACCTAGTTTTATCACCATCTAGTCACTTTAAGTAACCTATCATCCACCAAATGGTGTGAACCATCTAGATGATACATAAGGAACATCTCATATATCTAAGTACTTAAAAAAACCATAAATATCATGTTATTATTCCCATTGGAAAGCATCTCATACATATAATGCATAAGCTAGACCCAAATGATAGACCTAAAATCATATAGTGCCCCTAATCTAAAATGGACTGGTATAAGGATATCACATATAATGGTACCTTACTATCTAACTTGTGATACAACACTCATGGTGTCACAAGTCCATTCATGGCCTTTCATATTTTTGAGCATGTCACCCATGTGGATAGTGTTCATCTCTCTCAAAGATTATCCAGTGTTTCGTTTATCACTGATGTCCCTCATATCAATATTCCAAGCAATGCATGGACTTATTCGAGTGTGATAACAAAATCTATGGTATCCCCATCCACCACCCATAAAAAAGTGTTGGTCAACCATTCCCATGCTCTAAGGAACATGACAACAAGATCAAAAATCAATGGGATGTGCCTCATCTCCATAATTCCTCTCAAGCCCAGTGTAACTAGTCTCACTCTATCCATATCTATCAAATGCTCTAGCAGATCTAGTAGCCATAATATATTAATTAGTCACTAATACCTCTAACATCTTTGTAAAATATCAAACAATAAAGGATGTATCAGATCTCCATGTCATTAATAATCAAAATACATTCTTTAAATTTCATAAAACTTGGTTAGTTTGATTTAGTTTATTTTGTTTTATATAAAATAAACCTATTCCATAATAAATCATCCATGTTCTTCATTTGGGATACTAAATCCACCTTATCAAATTTCTACTAAATTATCCTATATAATACTAGGTCAACCACCTTTTTACCTTGTAGTACTATATCACCACTATTGTACATACTCCACCTTTTTTAGTAATACTACATCAACCATTTCAAAATAACTAAGTCAACCCAATACTATACAATCATTCCCCCCTATTTGAAAACTAAATTAGCCTACTATTACAAAGTCATCCTTTCCACTCTCCATTTCCTTATAGACTAAGTCAACCTGGTTGACTCTATTCCTCCAAAATAGTGACTTTTTGACTAATTACCATAAATTCCTTAGGCATTTATTGGTCGAACTCCTTCCCACATAATACCCTATTTTACCCCTAGTGTACCTAAAAATTTCCTAAGGGTCATTTTAGTGCCTAGATTTTGCTTACCAATCAATTTTATATAATTAACTCAAATTCAAATAAAAATATTCAAAAATTTGAAAATTTTTAGTTGCTTACCTATACTGCACTCACTATAGATGCTATGCATCCTCCCCATCTTAGCTATCAACTCCTCACCATGATGTCTATTTGGTCTTCCACTAGGTCTCTTAGAGTTCTATTTTCTCATAATAGTAAAAATGACAAATGAATTATTTTTCACCCTATTTATTACTATTCAAAATTATCTACCTTTCAAATATTTACCATCAGATTTTTTATTTTGATCATATCTTTGTCTCTACTAGATCTTTTTCCAAACCATAAAATGTTCTAAAATCCTAAAATCTTTTGATTTTTCACTCTTTTTTACTAACCTCTATAGGTTCACCTAATGTTCCCTACATGGGACACCTTCACATTTCTTGTATCTCCCTATTTATCTACAACACTATGGTTAGTAAAGGTATGTGTTTTTTAATTATATCCTTTCATTTATCTTATTTTCTCCTTACTATACTTTATTTGTATATATTATTGTGTGTTTCTATGTTCTTTTACTAAAGTACAATCCTATGTTGCACCTACCTAACACATGATGAGATTCAAGTAGGGAATATTTATACACCTAATATTTTCAAACCTTATCAATTATTGATGCTTTATGTCTTTTAAAAAAATATTGAGTCTTAATCTCTTTGAGTGCATGACTTAAGGGGTTCATTAAGAAAGGAGTGGATAGATCATTGGTCCTTTATTACCACTTGTTATCTACATACCCAACTCCTAAAAACATTTACATAAGATTTACCTCCTATTTTACACCCTCCTCTTATAATATTCCACCTTCATTATCCCTTTCATATCCTAAAATCCTTTTTGATAGTTTACATTACACTATTAGCCCCATTAACCTTATACTCTAATTGATAAAACTTATTTAGGGTCTAGATCAGCCCCTGGATGACCTAGACTAGGACCTAATTTATTTTTTTCAATAACAATATAAGGCTAATTGGGTCAACCTTGTCAATCTAAAATTTTGGAAAGGACTAGGGTTAGATCCACCTATATAAACACATCCATTTCCTTATTTCTATAGAATATAAGAATACGATATATATTATGCATCTACTTATACACCATTTTACTTGATGAACATAACTTAGGGTTTCATACTTTTTTTGGAGATATAGATCTTGTCTTATGGAAAAGTATTTTAGATATATTGATAGGTTGTGTAGCCTAGAGCTGATTTATCCTTATCATCCTTACATACCAAAATGACCTCTTATGAAGCACCTTGGTAAAGGAAGAGATTGAGGCTCGATGGGTTCATCTTCAAAGGTAAGTATTTCTAACTTTGTTCCTCCTTTGTAAGAGTAGATAAATATGCATTTGTACTTCTCTCCCATATATTAGGATTTCATATACATTGATGTGAGTATATGTCTTCTATGAATGCTTAATTTTCATTTTTATTACCCCCACTTTGTGTCAAAAGCTTTGGTAAGCACTAGAATAGATTTTAATTTACTTTTTATTAGTTTAATGAATATGAAAACATAGGACCTAGTTAGGGTTAATGCATAGTTTTTATTAATTAGAGGCTTTGAAACCCTCCCTAGTGATATTATTATGGTAAGATATCCCTTGGATGAGTCTAGAAGATCCATCTTGGTCACGATCCTAAATATATAATGTATATATAGTCATAAGTGTAAGTTGGATTTATCTTCTCTAAGCTAGGATTGATTTATAGATCTATTACATTTCCCATCACATACACATGACCTCCTCACAAATACCACTTTTACCTTTTTTGAACCCACTTAGGTTTCTATTTTATGAGTTTTAGTGTAAGACCATGGACATGACTAGGCTATCCTCATAAAATCACCATTTTATTCCAAAAACACCTTTGTTCTACCAAGTGTTCATTTTCTATAATGTTAAGAAATAGTTACAAGTTTGTGATCTCATATTCTCAACTTCAATTTTTGTTTCTTTTATAGATAAAAATTTCACAATAAACTATGTTAGCATGTTTTCATACATTTCCATAGATTATTATGATAAAGGGTCATACTTACCTTTCATTGTATCCCTTTTCACATTATCACATTTTTTGCAATATGAAGTAATTCAAATTATTTCATGTTTCTTTTCCCTTGATTTCCTTTCTTTTCATTCCACTTTAGATAAAACAATGTTAAAGTCAAGATATAACTTTTATTTCAAATAAATAAAAAAGACTCGTAGACACCATGCTCTTTAAGTTATTTTTCTTATCAACCAAGTCCCAAGTTTTCAAATGATAGTCTTTTTTAGCACCCATGTTTAGTTTTCTCAATATGTATAGAGGAGGAATATAAAAATACATCAAAGGCTAAAAGCCAAATTATTTAAAATAAAAGAAAATGATCAAAAGGAAACATATATTTTTAAAATTCTAAATCACACCAAAGATGCGATTTATAGCATATCTCTAATTGAAGCTCAAACTCCATATTTGGATTCATGATAGAGCCTAAGTCCATTTGGGTGCAATAGGCTAGTAGATTGGGATAAGAGAATTCAAAATAATCTAAATGATACCTAATTTCTCACATAAGTACCCAATCTTAATAATATATTTATAGTTCTATAAGGGGTCCTAAATAATGGGTAACACATGGGAAGGTACGTCCATTTTACCTTTCATGCATATAGCCTTCATGGGATGATATTCATACTTCATTTGGTGACCCAAGAATTTTGTGGTTAGGAAATGTTATTGTTATCACCAAATATTTCACCTTAGAGGAGGTTGTTTAAGCCTACTCTAATATTTGGGAAATAATGAAATACCTTTGAGCCTATGGGTATCTTATAGTAGAGGTAGACATTTGGGTTTAAGGGCTAGCTCCTTAAATTTACCTTGAAGTGTTTATCACCTAAACTAACTAATTATTTGTGAAAAAAAAGATAGATGTATGCATGAAAATAACCTATTATAAGGGGTGATATACCATAAGGATTTTTAAAATGATATCATACTTATTTCACTAAGAAATAAGACTTACAAACCAGGTTCAAAGTCTTAAGATGTTCTAACATTAGTATTTCAATATAGAGGTGATATTCATGAGACAACTAAGGAAAAGTAGACCAGAGGGTAGATTTCAAAATATAAGTACACTTTCACACTTTAATGGAGAAAAAAACACTAGATACACTCTATATGACCTATTAAAATGTGAACTTCTTGCACTATACATGAAAGGACAAGGAAAAGTAAGGATAAAATCACTAGACCTCACCATTCATCACTTTCACCACTTAGACAAGATGTTTGTGGAATCAAAACTAGATTTTTTGTATTATTAAAAGTTAAATTACAATGTAAAACTAGAATGGATTCATAATAAATGCTATGGAATTAGATATAAGAGACAAAAATGGCTAGTACTTATATAATGTAAGAGAGGAGAGAGAAGAATGAAGCTCAAGAGTCACAAGAATAGGTGCCAAGTTGAGAGGAGTTATGTTTGTAGGAAAATGGATTATGAAATATACCATGCAATGTTTATTTTTAAAAATGTCCCTTAGAACATGAAAACTCCTTACACTTGGCGTAGGACTATTCAACTATTTGTTTAAAAATTGCCTTCATCATTAGCTTCTCTTGAGATCTCCTCAGTAGAATAAGAACAAATAACATAATTTAAATATGGAGGGGGGTTATAAATAGGCTTTGACATACATTTTATGTGTCTCTAATCACCAATATTATTTTAGACAAATGTTCTCACTATCTATAGTCATAATCACCCTTCATTCACTCACCCTTCACACTTGGCATCAAGGTGGTCTTCAGTTTCTCAAACCAATCCATACATGGGGTGATGTGACACTTTTAAAGAGTCCTCATATCTTTGGATCCAAAAAAAATGTTATCCTTAAAATTAATCAAGCTCAATTCATGGGATAACCCTTACAAAACTTATCCATTTCATAACCCATAAGTTCTAAGCATGCAAAATAAGGCCATTCATTGCCTCCTTATTTTGGTTTTCCCCAAAAAGTTAGTATTTTGAGGGAATTTTTCACCTCATGTAGTTAAAATAATTTTATCTAAACTACACCAAGTTCATTTTGGTGCAAATCAAATAATTTTATTCAAACTACATCATTGTGTGCAAGGTCATAGATTTTCTTTGACCCTATACTCATACCCACCATTTTGTTGGTAATTAATACATATTAATTATCACTTATATATAAATTACCACATTTTAATTTTATTTTTACCATTTTTTTCTCCTCATCCTTCTCATTTTTGAGCTCACATGCACTCCTCCTCACCATTTTTGAGATTACATGCACCCCATCTTCTATTGATATTTTCATGATAGATTGCCTCAACTTGGTCTCGACCCTCTTCTAATTATGGACTAGGTATGTTTTTATCTATTTTTAAAACTTTATTTTTCATGTCCACCCTGGTTTGTCCCTAAGTCATTATTATTTCAATCATTTATTTTTTTATATATTTTTTCTACCCTAATTTGTCCCTTCTCTTCTTATTAGCTTTCATCTCACCTATTCTTCCTCCCTCCCTATTTATCTTTACCATGACATAGCCTTCATGTGAAAACCATTTGAATTTAACAAATCATTTTTTTTGGGTATGCACTTCAAAGAAAATTATCTGATGTGCACCCTTTACCTCATTTTCCCTGTATAAATCAAAAAATTCTCTGTAGTGCATGTAAACACCTAACCGGTGTAAGTCAAAGAAAATTCTATTATTTACACCAAAATAACCTTAACCTAGAGCCCTTGGTGTATATTGGATAATTTTATATGACCTACATTGAGATTTGCACAAACATCCAAAATACACCCAAATGGTGAAAGTTGGAAAAAATTCTCTGACTGACACCATTAACACACCATGCTAGGTGAAAGTTAGGAAATTTTATTTGAATTAAACAAAAGCACCTAGGCTTGATTTAAGTCAAATATTTTTTCTTGAATTGCATTAAATCTCAATTCTATCCAACTCCTATGTAGTTCAAGTAAAATTATCCAACCTACACCAATGAAATATAAGGTGCAAGTTGGAGAGTTTTCTCTAACTTACACCAAACTTCACATTCAAAACCCAAATTTGGTGCAAGTTAGAGAATTTTCTTTGACTTACACTTTACCCTAAAATTTTACCAACTCCCATGCAATTCAGATAATTTTCTTTGGATTTCACCAAAGACCAATTTTACCTATATCTCTTGTAGGAGTGCATATTTTTTCCTCTTACATTTTCTCCAAGATGAATGAAAATGCCAAAATTTGGAATAGTGAAAATTTCTTATAGTTACTTATTCAATGTCAGATGATTCACCTACCAAGAAAATAATGAAGTACAAGTTCTAAGGTGTGTTTTTAGTGTCTATAGTTGACTCAAATGTAGATCAAATTAGAGACATTGAGATTGGCCATGTTGACATGGTTTAGTTATTACATAGATTGGGAAGGGACCCCAATTCATCTCATATGTAGCCAATATTAAATAATGAAATTCACTTGGAAACTACGTTTCCTATATCAACATAAGATTCATAGTTTGTCTTGACAATGGATACACATTTTGATAAGCAGAGCAGATAAATCAAGGATGCAAATGGTAAGGTGGTCATCCACTTCGATGAGGAATATTTTGATAAATTATTTCATCTCTTTGATATTAAATAATACTTAGATTTAACTATGGAATCAGCCCAAGAACACTATCATAAGGATTGTAAAAAATGTAAAAACCATATTAATTATAAATGGCTCAAGACTCCTTGATATTCAATAACTAGATAGCCCAAGTATCTTTACCATAGTGACTTCTTAGAGGAATTAGGGGATTTGATCACCCTCCTAAGTAGAGCTAAGGGGCTCCCCAAATAAAATATTTTCCAAGATGGGATATATCAATACATTTGGGTAATAAAAAGGGATAAACAAAAAATCTTCTAGGGTAAATAGATCATTGATGCTATATGTCACCAACTCTTCGAAGTGACTTATCTAAAATTTTATATGAATTCCTACCTAGTATATGTTGTAGCTAGCATGAGAGATTTACCAAGCTTAATCAATGTTGGAGAAAGAAAGAAGGTCCCAGTGTATGAATATTACCCTCAATTGACTCTTAAGGAAAGTGTAAAGCATTAAAGGAGAGTCAATGATGCTTTCTTTTAAAAATTTATTTGTACTTTTGAAAAATATCTCTAAAAGAAGAGGGTTTTAGAATAGGCATGGGTAATAGTAAATAATTTTTTTTTAATCTTTCTAAAGCTCCCAACCTTCACCTACATTAGGGTAGGAGGATTTGATGATCAACCATATGTACTACCAAGGTATCCAAGTGATAAATTGATATTGATGGAGATATGAAAGCAAGTAATGAGTGTGCATAAGAAGTAGTTAGATGCTAAAAAATGAGTTTTTAAGTTTCCAATTAGTATTTGGTGGTATACTATTACAACCACTCTAATGTTTAAAACCATGGAAATTGAGTTGTAGTGGATAACTCTTAAGAGATTCAAAAGTAGAGAAAAATTTGATTATAGTCTAATGAAATAAAATCTCAAATGCAATTTCACTCACATATACATAATTGAAGACAATTAGGAATAATGTATAAATAATGAATAGGTGAGAAAATTTGATCAAAGTTGTTTCACTACTGATCAAATTATTAATTTAAGGTTAATAGATGTTATTGAAGATCTATCAAATGATGAGAATGTATTAGACCCTTCATATGAGGTTAATTAGGTAGCCTCCAATCCTCTCCCTCTAATCCAATGGTATATCACATAATCCACATTAATTAGAGATAGATTTCAATGCATCCTATCAAAGACTAAAGCTTGGTTAGAAACTAAAGGTATTAAGCTGAAGCATTTCAAAACTAGTTCTGAGGAGGAATATGATGAAGATACTACCAAAAAATGATAAGAGTTGAGGACAAATAAAAAATAAGATGCTTCTAGTTCCAAACAAAAACCAAATTTTTTATTTATGAGTAAAGATTAGAGGAAAGACAAAGAATCTAGTGCTAAGGAAAGTACTCAAACAAAAAAGGGAGAAAACCTAGCTACAAGAAAGGTAACACCTCAAAAAATAGTTCCACAAATGTCTCAACTAGTGATTCAACATTATTTACAGTCAGAAGTTTCATAGATAGAGGTTCCTTTGGTTGAGACTTCTCAAACTGTAATCTCATAGGTAACATTTTCCATAGTTACCCTAGTAAATAGAACTATACCAATTATTTATGTTCCTCTTCATGTTGTTCTTTCCTCCCCACCTTTGCATCCTAGTACCACACTCTTTCAAGTTAACTCACAAGGTACACTAGATCAAGATTTTGATTCATTGTCAAATTTACCTAGTCCTTCAAAGTCATTGGGATCTCCAACTAATTTGTATTTCACCCAACAAGATATGGAAAAATTTATGTCCACATCTTCCTCCAAAATAAAAAATCAATACCTTATTACCCTAGTATACACAATAACATTAGAAACCAAAGTATCATTCATTCTAACCCAAACCCTACCAATTTTAACCACTATCCCTTTGTTGTCAACTCTACCACTAGATACCTCCACCATTTCATTTTGTATTCCACCCACTTCACCAACCATTGGCCCTCCCCAAAAATCACAATCCTTGGTTTCCTCTACCCTAGAAGAATCACCTAATATTACTCTATGGTGGATAAATTAGACACCCAAGAGGAAGAAGCAAGTTGTTTCACTTGATGATTTTGATTTTGGTCATCTTGCATGGATAAAGCCCAAAACAACAAAAAAGGACAAAACTATGTCAAGGGTAATTTTTGAATCTGGGAAAATGTATGCTAAAGTTTTAGTGCCTCCCTAAGATAAATATATTTAAGATGTTCAAGTGTATGATTATGTGATTGCATGAATAAACTTGGGAAAACAAACACATGAGGGTGCAAAAGAAGATTTGCAAACAACTATGGCATCTTTGTTAGAAAGATATGATAGAGATAAGAAGATCAAAGACCAAATAAAGATATATGTAGAATATATGACCTCTATTTTATTAAATATCACTCAATATATTGAGTTATTTGAACCTATTGAACATGAGAACACTGAAAATGCAATTCAGTAGGTAGAGAAAATTAGATCTCAAGGTTAGGTGGTCAATGCTTGGATTGAGAGATTGACAAAAAAAGGTAATTAATGATTGCATTATACCATTAAATTTTTTAAGAACTTGAGTGAGGTGAAAATTTAAATTTAATAAAAAATTAAAAAACTCACTCAAAAATTGAAATTAACTGAAAAAGACATTTATACATGGACTCAATTTCAAGTTGGATCTTCTAGTTGAGTAGAAAGTCATACTAAATAGAAAAAAGTTCATTAAGCACAAGGAAGTGATGAAGAATAAAAGAGAAGTTCTCAATAATCTAGTTAAATATCTCAAAAAATTTGAAGACATATGCAATGATAAAATGTTATATCTTACAAATAAAATTGGATAGCTTCCTTGTCAAGTTAGAAATGATTCCCCATAAATTCTTGTGGAAATTGTGGTTCAGGAGTTTACATCCTTTGCTCCAAATAGATATTGAAATAGGAAAATTCATGCTAGATTCCATTGACAAATCAGTTGAATTTCAACTCATCATGGATAAGCTACAAAGAATCTTGGCTAGGAGTAAAGACATGTCAATTAATCTAGCAGACTCCATCACTAGAGTCTATGCCATTGCTAAAAATACATCAAGACCAAATAATGATGAATTCCAGGAAACATTGAAGAGATATGAAGAATATATAGAGAAGAATAAAAGGAAGAAATTCCTGTCTAAGGACACTTAGTTTATTTGTTTAAACTTTCATGTGTAATTTTATTCAATGTAAATTACACGTAAGAGTACACATTCCTAAGTCAAATTAGACTCTGTCCTAGAATAAGTCAATGCTTTTATGTATTTATTATTTTTTTCATAGCTCCTCTCTATAAATAGGAGGATTGTCTTTGTAAAAAGTATCACTAGAAGATATAGAAGGGAAATGATGTTGAATTGAGAAATGATTTTGAAACTTTGTGTTCATATTGTAAATCTTGAATTCCATTCAATATAAGAAAATCAAGTGATCTTTCAATATTTGTGTTGAGATAAACTTGTGGTGTTTTGAGATGTTATTATTTATTTTGCATTACATTTTATTGTGCTTTTATTGGATTATAGTGTGAAATCTCTATAAAACAAAAGGTACCAAGAAGCTGATTTTGGAGTCTTTGAGCTACATTTTAGTTATTGGGTTTATGTTCATCATTAAAGTGACTTATCATGAAGACTTTGGGACACAATTTATTATTATTTGGTGATTTTAATATTTTTTAAAAATAATTTGAATACTTTGGGTTTCACTTTATTCCATCTATTTACGTTACTTTATTAGTATCATTTTAGTTCCTCTTTCAGTTAACTAATCTGAATATCGGTTGTCCTTGTTTCATCAAGAATTTTTATATTTTAAAAATACATTGTAAAGAAAAGAAGTAATTTTATAAGAAAAAATCAATTTAAAAAAAAGAGGATTGGATGATATTACAACACCCACTTTGATAAAATTAGTGTAGATAAGTGTAAATAATAACTTGTTGTCATAGTTAGCAATAAAAAGGGAACCTCCCATTTTCTTGAGGGGATATTTTATCTCATCACACTGTGGTTGAAATAACCATTTTAATACCATATTATTGGTAACAAAATATTCACCCAATATTTATTGGTGATTCTACTAGGGAAACGAACACACAACTAAGTTCTACACTCATTCTATTGACATAGGACCAATACCTTATTATTTTCTACTATTTTTATAGTTAATATCTTTTCTTTTTTGAGTAATTTCATGATATGGTATAATAGAGATACACTTATGGTAGAAGGGTAGTAGGACACATTAATCTTACATTTGAGTTGTTGAAACATCATAACTTGAATCTTTTGTCAGCATATGCAAGGCCACGTCTTCAACATACAAGAAGTTTTACACCTACCAATACAATAACTCCTATACTCAGGAAAGCTTCCAACATTCACAAGGTATTTCTTGTTTTTCCTTCTATGGGGGACTTATTTTGGTTAATTAAACTTGACACCTCCATCTCATGAACTTCCTCGTGGTTCATGAAAAAATTTCCCAAAATTCTATGGGGATGGAAAATAACATCCAAATGAACATATTGTTGCATTATACATTGCATACAAAGTTCTTAGAGTGGAACATGAATATATTTTTATAAGATTATTCATATAAACACTGCAAGGTCTTGTTGTTGATTGGTTTTACCATCTCACAAATATAACCATCATAAGTTGGGAAACACTTAAGGCTAAGTTTGAGGCAAGGTTAAAGCCTACGTAAGATGTGCATGCCTTGTTGGCTCAAATTACACAAATGAAGAAATAAATACATGAATTTGTGCATGAGTTCATGGAAAATTTTAACAAGTTGAGGAATAAGATTTGAGTAGTTGTTCATCCTACACTTGAGAAATTTAAGTGCTTCTTCATCAATTCTCAATTGTTGAAAGTGAGTTTTCTTTTGTGAAGAGAAACCCCAGTTGATCTTGATGCTACTCAAATCCTAGCCACTAAAGTATAAGATGATTTAATTTTAGTAGGGAAAGTGAGAAATAAGTATATCAATCCTAGAGGGCAGCCATCCACAACTTCACCTTCTACTAGCACCATAGATCCTTGGTTTAAAAGCTAGCAAATGAATTACTAGCACTCAAGAAGCAAATGTCTCAAAATATGCCTTTCTATCCCTACAAGGATACTCCAAAGAGAACATACCCAAATGCTTCTAATTATTCCAAAAATGCTACAAGCTCAAAATTAGAATAATCTTCTTCCACCACAAGAAAGGCTTGCATTGGAGGCACCTTCAGATAATGCAATAGTTAATTGGTTGGAACTTGAAAATGATGATGTTCTGGAGATAGAATATGTTCCAAAAGATGATGCTAATCCCTTTACAGGAGATGAAGAAGGAGAAGCTGGTGATTCCAATATCAAATTTCTAAACTTTGAAGAAGAATAATATGAACAAGAGGAAGACATACATGGTGAGTCTTATGCCATCTTTACCCATTCACAAAGTCAAAAAAATCAATAACAAAAGATTGGTAAAGCCAAGATCAAGGATGAACCACACAAGGAGGTTACTATTGCTAAAAGGGGAACTCCTTTTCCAATTCAACCAAAATACATAGTGATGGATAAACAAGTACTCCTGACCAATCTTCTTCTTCTCGTTCTACATCTAGAACTAGTGCTCAAAACTTGAAACTTGAAAATGAAAATATTTTGTGTTCCTCAATTTCCTCATATCTAGATTTTGATATCATAGACCATGCTAAGAAGAAAAAAATTCAAAATTTTGAGGTTGAGTACTTCCAATCCAATCTTGACCGATTTGAAAGATTGGCAAATTTTTTAAAAATCAAAGGGACCAATTCTGATCAAACCTCATCTAAGAGTGTGCCAGTTGAACCTAAACCAAGACCAAAGTAAAATAACCTAGTTGTAACTCCTACATATAACTCTAAAAAATATAACCATTCTATATATCCCTATTTTTCAATGGTTATAAGCTTAGTAATTGTGTTATTAATTGAGGTGCTTTTGATAATGTGATGCCAACCAAAGTAGCTACTACTTTGGGGCTAATTTTGACAAAGACTTTTGGCCATTGATTTTTGATGGAAACTAAGTAAGTACCCCTCATAGGCCAAATTAAGGATGCACAATTTGCATTTGCTACATTCCCAAAGAAGAAGATGAAGATGATGGTTCTTATAGCCGATGTTCCATCTTACTATGGAATTTTGTTGGGATGTAACATTTGTAAAGATGTTGGTGGTGAAATCAATATGGATTGGTATGAGTCTAGGATACTTGTTAGGGGTGTTATATGGAAAATTCATCTATAAAATCAAGTGAAGTATACTATGACAAATATTGAGCATCCAAAAGCCTAGATCCTTTTTGAAACTTTTAGAATGGATACGTATTTATTGACCATAGACAAGGATTCAATATCTTCAAATGATATTTTAGAAAAAAATTGGAAATAGATTAATCACCCACTTTAGGAAGGTTAATTTTCTATGAAAAATTTGTTTCTAATTTTTTTGAAAAGACATGTCATATTGTTGATGTGATGAAAGGGAAATAAATTTTTAGTTGGAACATAGAAGGAAGACAAGCCTTTCATGAGATTAAAGAAGCAATTACACTTTCTCCTATCCTAGTTTGCCCTAACTATACCAAGAATTTCATCATGTATAGTTATGCTTCAAAGCATACCTTGTCTGCCATATTGGTACAACCAAATGAAGAGGGGATTGAATCTTCCATAGTATTCATGAGTTTTTATTTTAAGTCTCATGATCTCAATTACTCATCTAAGGAAAAATGTTGTTATGCTATGGTGAAAGTAGTTATACATTTTAGGTATTACATCTTCAACTCTCACACCATTACACTAGTACTAGATTCTATAGTCAAGTCCATTTTGAATCAAAAATAATTTGGAGGCAAAGGAGATAATTAGATTAACAAGATCCAAGAGCATGATATGGAGATCAAGCCTACAAATCTTGTGTGGGGAAAAGGTTTGTGTTAACTCATGGTAGAGATGAAATCAGATGAGATAAATAATAATGAGGGAGAAACAAAATAACTTCCCATGGTTTTGCTTGTGAGAAAAATGAATGAATGTATTATGGCATTGCTTATTTACTCACATATGAAGAGTGTCTAGAACATTTGTCTCACAAAGAGAAGAGGAAAATTAAGCTTAAAGATAAAAACTTTGATCTTTAGGACAATAGTTTGCATAAGTGAAATATTGATGGACTTTTTTTATGATACATATATAAAGCACAACAAGGCAAGTTGTTAGAATCTTTTCATGATTTGGCTTGTGGAGGACATTTTTTTAGCCCTAGTCATAGCTCACAAGATTTTTAAGGCAAGATATTATTGGCTAAGACTTTTCTAGGATGCATACATGGGTGCATAAATATGATAAGTGCCAATAATTTGTGGGGAAACCCAAGTTAGCAACCTTACCTCTCGAGCCAGTAGTCATAGAAGAACCTTTCCAGAAATGGGGTGTTGACTTCATTGGCATGGTAAACCCACTATCAAGTTTAGGTCATAGTTATATTCTTATAGTTATAGATTACTTCACCTAGTGGGTGGAGGTAATTCTAACCAAACATGCCACTTCAGAGGTTGTTTGCAACTTCCTCAAAGAGAATATCATCACAAGATTTAGTGTGCCAAATAAAATTGTAACTGATAATGTTGTTTGCTTCACATTCCAAGAGATGACTTAGTCCTATTTTAAATATGGATTCATTCTATCTCACACCTCATAATACTTCCCTCAAGGAAATAGTAAAGCTGCGTTAAGTAATAAAAACTTGGTAACTATCATCAGGAAGTTGGTAGAGAATAATTAGAGAACCTGGCATGAGGCATTGTATGATGCATTATGGGTTGATTGCATCACTCCTAAATGAGTGATTGGTATGTCCCCTTTCTAACTTATGTATGGATTGAATGTAGAAATACATATTACATTGGATTTTCTCACACTCAAATTAGCAAAGGAAATTGAAGATGAAACATTTGAAATCTCCTTGGACAAGCGTATTATGTACCTTGTCAAAATAGAGGATCAATGTATAAAGGTAGTGGGATGTATTTCTAAACATCAAAGTCATGTCAAGGAACTTTTTGACAAGAAAGCAAAGTCATGATATTTTTGAGTTGGAGATCTAGTTATTTTGTGAGACAAAAGGAAGAACTGAAAGGGATGCATGGAGAATTTGATTCTCTATGGAGAGGTCATTTTATCATTCACTAACTTAGTGGAGAACATAATTTCCTCTTGAAATACTTGGATGGAACACCATTACCACTACCCTATAGTGGGAAACATCTAAAGCTTTTTGTCTTCATAAGGTTCCAGATAAGTTTGTACATCTTGTAAATATCTATGTATTCTTTTTTTTTGTTTTAGTTTGGTCAGTCTCTTGACTATGTGGCCTAATAAGGAAAGGCACTTAGAGTTATAGGATTCTCTTTCCTTCAAGTGTTTCAAATAATGCTTGAAGGAAATTCCCCAGTCAGAGCTAACTATTATCCTTAAAATTAAGCAAGATTTATTCATAGGATAACCCTTATGAAACTTGTCCATTTCATAGCCCATAAGCTCTAAGCATGTAAAATGAGGCCAATCACTACCTCCTTGCATTTTTTTTTCCCAAAAAAGTTAGTCTTTTGAGGGAAATGTTCACCCCATGGAGTTCAGAGAATTTTCTTTGAACTACACCAAGTTCATTTTGGTGTAACTCAAAGAATTTTCTTTGAACTACACCATTGAGTGCAGGGTCAGAGATTTTATTTGACCTTTCAATTAGACCTACCATTTTGTTGGTAATTAATACTTATTAATTACTAATCATATATAAATTACCACATTATAATTTTATTTTTACTATTTGTTTTCTCCTCCTCCTCACCATTTTTGAGCTCACATGCACTCCTCCTCACCATTTTTTAGATTACATGCATCCCCCACCTTTATCACCATTTTCATGATAGATTACCTCAACTTGGTCTCAGCCCTCTTCTACTTGTAAACTAGGTATGTTTTTCTCTTTGTTCAGAACTTTACTTTTATTGTATGCACTGGTTTATCCCTAAGTCATTATTATTTCAATAGTTTGCTTTTTTTTATATTTTTTTTGCCCTGGTTTGTCCCTTCTCTTCTCATTATATTTGATCTCACCTATTCTTCCTCCCTCCCTACTTTTCTTTACCATGACCTAGCCTTCGTGTGGAATCCATTTAGATTTCACAAAAGCTTTTTTTGTGGGTGTTTCTCTACATTTTTTTGCTAATTATTTTTAGAAGAAGAAACTAAAGGTTAAGAGTCAAGGGTTTGTACGTTACCCGGATTAAGTTACACACCGTATCCAAGCATTGTAGGAGCTCCTCTTTGGCTATGGAGGAAGACACCTATAGAAAGAATAAGACTTAAACAAAGAGAATGTTAGACAAATATATGGTGGACTGCCAAGCACACGCTCGGTCCTGAAAGCGTAAAAACTTCCTTAAGGGATGACAGTCCACTATTTGACAAAAATAGTGTTTGTATGAAAAGAACTAGTGAAAGACTAAGAAAGAGAAAGTAGACAATGCGTACCTATTCTCTACAATAAATTTACCACAGTCGCTAATGTCGGTAGTCCTGTCGGCATCGGTTGGTAAATATGTCAACATCGGTTATGTTACCGATGTTGGTAGGGGAAATGGGCCTTGGATGGGTTTTAGGGTTATGTCTGTGGTCGATAGAAGGGTTTGGAAGGAGTCTAGGAGCTTTAAGGTTTGTGCAAGGTTACAGGAAAGTGAATAGGGTCTGGGACAGGGCAAAGATATGGGATAGGTATGAAAAGAGAGTAAGGATAAGGGGAAGGTTTTTTAGCCTCTCCAAGAAGAAAGTCAGGTTGGGTTGATAGTATTTAGAAATAGTAAATAGAAACTAATTACTAATGTATTCTAAATTACTGAAATGAGATAAAAGAACACTTAGCTCTGCTTGTGGCTGATATCGAGGTCCTCGTGCAATGTTCCAATCCAATCTGGAGTGACTTGTGCAGAGTTTCTGTACCCAAGAGAGTGAAATTCAAAGTCTGATGCTTGGTCTTAGAGTGTGCACATCGATGTGAAAGAGTTAGGGGCCAGAGGGAGAGAAAGAGAGAGAGAGAGAGCAGAAGAGAGGAGAGAGTCGAGAGCTAACTCAATGTTAGAACTTGGTTTATGAAATTGACGTCGGCGATACCACTGGCATTGGCTGACATTGATCGATGTTGGTAGCTAGAGAATGGGTAAAAGGGATATTTTTAGCTCTTTTCCCATTCCTCCATCCCCCAAGTGCATTTGTCTAAGAAGAACGGTCAAAAGATGGGTTTATTAGGCATGAGAGTTAGTTAGGAGGTTAGGATGGAGTGAGAATAGGTCATAGGTGACTCATAGGGTGAGAAATGGTCTAAGGGCGAGGTGTCCAGGGTGAGGTGTCCAAGGTGAGGTGTCTAGGTGAGGTCATTAATTTAAAATAAGTAATTTATTTTAAATTAATAAAGTGTGTAAGTGTTTAGAAGTGGACCAAGGGGGGTCGACACAATATTGGTGTCTACATTTGCCCCTTTTTGTCTTGTTGGTTATTCTGACAAACTGTAAGACAAAAATAGGAGTAAATTGCCCCAGGTATGGGATAAGGTGTAGGTTGCCCTAGGTATGGTGATGAGGCATTCCCCCTCAAAGTGGGAATCGAGAGAAGGCAATCCAAAATTGATTGTTGATTTGATAAGCAGTGGGTGGATAGGGTGAAGTTCGAGTGTGAATGCTATAATAGTTGATATTGTGTGTATACCACTTCATGTGATAGTCAAGTCAAATTGTCGCAGGCAAGGTCGAGGAGTGCTAAAATTGAAGTAACTACTCCCCAACTTTTTAGTCGTAGCTAATTGGGTTAAATGATAAAAGTTGTAGCTCTAATGGTCATTGTGTTCCAAGTATCCTAGGCTAGGAAGTGGTCCTGGAAAACACAAAAAATTCACAAATATTGGGGATCAATTTGGTCATGATCCAACAATACGTGTGAGGGTCATAATGTGGGTTGCATATAATTTGCTAACTATTTGTGAGGTAGCATATGCTATCAAAACAACCAAGGCAAAGTTGTCTCGAAAGTGGTCGTAGTCTGAGGAGATAGTCGTGATCTCCAAGGTCGTTGGTCAAGTCAGTCAGAGATATAAGTGATCTCAAGTGTAGTCTGTTGTGATCGGGGAGATGTATGTGATCTCCAATGTGCCCCATGAGAAGTTTAAAGTGACTTCTATAGTGTCAGGGCTGGTTGTTTAGTCATGATTTTGGGTTGGTATAGATAGTTGGTCCATTAGGTAAATGAACCAATGAATGGCTGAGCTAACCTCAGAAGACCCCATGTCAATTGAGTGCTACCTACATAGCCCCTATTTTAAGGGCCTCAAGCCAATGTAGTTCTCCCCAAAAGGGAAGATGGAGTCAAAGAGGTTGTTGGTTGGTTTGGTTATGTTTTGAAATGATGAGTGTATGATGATGTTATAGCCTTTTCCATATTATGTGATGGTGTATTCTGTAACATTGGTTATGTGGTTTTTCATCCTTAGAAAATTTCCATATTCGTGATGGTGTATGCTAAAAATGAAATGAGCTTCAGCAAATTTCCATATTAGTGATGGTATATGCTTGACATAAATTATGTTTGGTTGATAGTTTCCATGTGTATTGTTTTTCATAGAAACTAGTGTGAATGGGCTATGATAATTCATAGAACACAAATTTGTATTTGTATTAAATAAATCATGATGTTATGTTAATGGTTAGAACATGTTTTGGTTTGATTTGGTTGGGTTGGGTTTGGTTTGGTTTGGTTTGGTTGTATGTGATGAAGATGTATAAGAAGTGAAAGGCATTTTGCTCTTTCATTGACAAGGACCATAGTGATAACATAGATAGGGTTTTTGAAAACAAAAAGCCCTGTTCATGCATTACGTCATTGACCATTGCTTTTTATTAGAAAAGTACTCTAATCACTTAATGTTAAGTGATCTCAAAATCCCTTGAGTATGTTGGGGTAATAGGTGTGATTATGTGATATGTGAGGATAGCGTAACCCTTTTTAGTAGGGATAACTTTGCCCCTTTTATAGATGACCCTGATAATGACTAAAGGTAAGTCCATGACTTAATAGTTTGTCAGTCATTTTTTTTAGTAGACTGATCAATGCGAGAAGTCCACATGGGGATGTTATTTTGTTTTACGGTCATATTGAAGCTGATCGATGCGAGAAGCTTCTGAGAGGGTGTTGTGTATGTAGCAAGATTTGGTCATAGCCCTCCTTTGAGGGAGTGGTCTATATTTGGATTTGTATGTTTGGATGTGTTTGAATAGCTATCCTTCAAGGGAGCAGTCTACATTTATAGTTTATGACCTTTAGATAGGCATCCCAGTTGTATGTTTTGTTGTTTGACTGAACTTTTGGTCATGGACTAGACAAAAGAGGTTTAGGGGTTTCCCTTTTATTAGGACAAAGCATTCATGCTTTCCAAAAGGGTTGACTAATGTTTGTTAGGGAAAAAGGGTTAAAAGGAATAGGAATGAGGATGACAGGGGTTGTTCAAGGGATGAGCTCAAGTTAAACATCAAATGAATGATTACTTGGTTAACCATATAATGGTTGTAGATGTAAGGCATTAAGGGGCTCAGGTTCTAGCCGACCTTCGAGAGAAGACATACAATAAGGATGAGATCTCTGATTTTGAAATCTCACTCTTTCAGATTTTTGTTATAGGCATGGTTTAGTCGATGTTGGAATTGAAGTTGGTTGATGCTTGGTTGATGCTTGGTTGAGGTCATGATAGTTAGTACAAAGTTAAATTCCCCCAGTTGCTTTTGTGACAGGGACAATGTTTGACACCCATTGCAGATAATCAATGGGTTGGATAAATGAGAAGGAGAGAAGATGTTGAAGCTCCTCTTTGATAAGGAGTGCAATGCTAGGATGCATCTTGCAAAGCTTTTGCCTAATAGGCTTAGTTTAAGAGGGTAAGACCCTGATCTTTTAGGTTGTAGTCTAGAATCTCAGAATCACTGAAGGTGATGAAGGTAATGGTAGGTAATGATTTGACTAAAGCAGCCAATGGTTGGGGGTCTTTAGGTTGGACCTCCACTACCTATAAAGCTTTGATTAAGTCTTGGTGATGTTGCAAAGAGCTTTGAATTAGGTCATATAAAGATGTCTTCACAAGGGTTTGGTGAAGTTGTTTCACCATGGAGTCATGAATTGTCTCTAAAGATGTTGGTTGAGATGTGCCCAAGATTGAAATCTTGGGTTTTGGTGGTTGAGAAGGCTTCATGAATAGATATGTCCAAGGGAAAGAAACCTTCTCTTTTCCTTTATCCTTTAAGGTTTGTGACCTGGTGGCCACATTAATAGTGTTAATCTCAAATAAAGGGGGAGAAGGTGGTAGAGAAACTATAGTTTGATGATGGGATCCCAATGAAGGTGAAGAGGTTTGAGAGACATGGGATGGTGTTAGAGGTTTGTCAAAGGGGTCCTTAATGAGAAGGGTACCCTTTTTCAGGTGTTGATGAATGACAACTTTAAGAGCACAACAACGCTCAGTATCATGCCCAGGTGTGTGATGATATGCACAGATTTTAGTGTCATCAAACCAAGATGGTTTTGGTCTAAGAGGTTGGTATGGCTTAATGGGTGGGACAATGATGCTAGAAGACTGCAACAATCAGTGCAACAACGAAGCATAGGACCCCACTAATGGGTATGTGCTTGTTGTTGTAGTGGGGGCTGACAACTTTTGTTTAGGAGTTATAGGAGGAGTTTTTTCCACCACTTTTTTGGTAGGTGGTGTGGCCACATGAGTAGATGGCACTTTCTTGGTGAGAGGTGTCAAATTTTTTGGAGGAAATATATGTTTGATGGGTAGAGGGAGTAATGGAGGTGATTTGTTTTTGTGAGGTGTTGGTATGGGGAGCACTCCTATTAAAGTGGAAGGATGTGGACCCAAAATAGAGGGTAATGGTGAAGGTGGAGGAGTTTTTTGTATCACCTTTTTAGTTGGGAGAGGAGTAGGCTGATGTGGTTTAGCAGCCTTCTTTAGTTTGGTGTGAGGACCACTATTGTGGGGGTGAGGTTCAAATCTACCTTCACTTGTGGGTGAGTGAGGTTCGGTACGGGGTGAACACCGAGAGATTTAACCTATTTTGGCATGGTAGATGCCTGTGAGGATTGGGGTTCAGATGTGGATGGCTGAGCTTTTGATGATTTAGGGGTGGAAGCCTGATCCTTATCAGAGGCTTTGGGGTGAATTGTCACAAAAGAATTGGTAGTATAAGGTGAAGTAGGATGTGTAAAATAAAGAGACTTAAGTCATTCCCATAATGCCTCATGTTTTAAGTTCCTCGAATGGAGAAATCCTAAGTTTTATGCCAATCGAGAGAAGGGTTTTGGCAATGTCATGCGAGGTCTTACAATCGGTCCTTTGGTGGATTTGGGTGATAGTGAGAGTGAAAAAGTGTTGGATGCAGTGATCTCGAGCTAAAGGCAAGAGAAAACCATCACTGGATCTTCTTCGGTCAAAGTAGGTGAGGTGGCGAGTTTTTCTTTCGACAGAGAAGGGATTGGAGAATGTGGCTCTTCGAGAGGATAGAGCACAAAGATGATCATGCCTTCTACTTGGGGTATAGGGGCATGGAAAGTATGATCCTCCATTGGTGATAAGAAGGATAAAGGTGGGGCCACTAGAATTGGTACCATCAAAGCATCCTCCAACATGGGAGAGGTCAAAGTAGACTCTCCTACGTGTGAAAGAGGGGTGGATGGAGGACTATCCTCCATTGGTGGAGGATAAATAGGAGAGGAAGGCTCCTCTAAAGGGTGAAGTAGAGGGATTATGGCCCCTTCTACATGAGGGCGTGGGGTATGAATGGTAACTTCTTCCAATGGTAGAAGAAGAGGGAAGGTAGGGGCAAGAGGAATAGGTAATACGAGTTCCTCACGAGGTTGAAGAATGGGTAGAGGAGGTGTTTGATGTCATGGGGGTGATATGGGTAGAATATGCTCTTCTACCTATGGTGGAGAAATAGGTTGACTAACCTCTTCAGATTGTGGGAGAGGTTGGTTAGAAATAAAAGGAGAAACCATGTCGACTATGCGTATATTGCGCTCTTGGGGGTCATCATCTATGGTCTGAATGTTATTCTGACTAGGGGGATGGTTAGGGAATGGTTGCCTAAAGATGTCCATGTTTTGGTTAGTTGGTGTATTAGGGTTATCCGAAACAAGGTCCCCTTTGTCTAACATGTCTTGCACAATGTTTTTAAAGGTTTTTCAATTGTCCATGTCATGACCTTTGACGCGGTGATAGTTACAAAAGTCATTTTCCCTATACCATATAGGGATGGATTTTGAGGGGTCAAATTTGAGGGAGGTTGAGGACCCCCTAATTCACTAGTTTATCCAACATGAAAGCATATGATTCTCTTATTGGAGTGTATGGACGCTATATATACTGTTGTTGGAATTGTCTTGTGATGCTTTGTGATGTGGAGGGGTCAGATTGGTTAGTTATGGTAGAAGATGATGATCTAAGTACCACAGCATTTGCTGATCCCTTGGACTTGGAATGGGAAGATGAAGATTTGGAAGAAGGGTCATTGTATTTTGCATTGGTATTTTTACTACGCAATTTGACTCTATCTTCTTCGACTATGCAAAGTTCAAGCTTTTGGGCCATGGTAAAAGCTTCATTAAATGTGTGGAATGTTTGAACCCACAAAGTGGATGAGATGTGATTGGCACATGCTCTTGAAAAGAGCTCAATGAGCTCAGGTTAAGGTAAAGAAAAGGAGAGTTGGTTGATTAAACCTCTCCAACAGGCAATGAAGTCAGCTATTGACTCATCGTTGAATTGTCTAATAGAATATAGGTCTGTGATGGAGACCTTTTTAGTGATATTGATTGAAAAGTGGTTGAGGAATAACTGAGCTAGTTGAGTGAAGGTAAAAAGAGAATGACTAGTAATAGAACTATACCAATCAAGGGTGGCACCAAAAAGTGACATGGGAAATGTGCGAAGTAATAATCCATTATCGTGCGCTATGAGGTAGCAAGCGTGCCTAAACGCTCACAAATGTTGTTGTGGGTCCTCTTTACTCTGAAAATGAGTAAATTTTAGGAGTTCCCACTGGCTGGGGTATGGTCTAATAGGCACTGAAGGGTGAATAGGTTCATTACAGATTTGTTCATATGAAAGAACATTCTTCGAACCTAAAATGGATGTCTCAAGGTTGGACATCTTATCCATCAGCATCTTGATTAGATCAGCTAATGGATTGGTAGGAGGGGCACCCCCTAGGTTATAGGGTACTTGGAAGATGTTGGGAGGGGCGTATGATGTACTTGGTTGCATTTGTGTAGGCGTAACATATTGGTAGTTCATCATAGGGATTGATGTTGAGGCCAAGGGAGGTTATGCCATGAAGCTGGAGGGCACAAATTGACTAGATGTCGCTAAGGGTGGTTGGATGGTGATGACACTAGTGAAAGGATAGGTATTCACTCTTGTATTTATAGGTGCAAGAGTGGGTGGGGTAGTGACAATCAAGTTTTGGAATGGTGTAGAACTTGGTTGAATTATTTGTGGTTGAGGAGGTACAAAAACCTCGATGAAGGTAGGTCTAGAAATAGAAGGAGAGGCCAAATCTTGAACATTGGCCATGGTTGGGTTACTGGTTGAGGTAATGGCCTGAGTGACCATAGGTTGGGTAATAGAAGCTATCGATATTATTGCCATTTCAACTAAGCAAGTTGGCATCCCAAAAATAGGATTACCTGAAGGATCTCGTATTTGGCTTCTCATGAGATAGTGTTGGAGAGCCTTGATGTTGAGGTCAAGGAATCTCTCAAAGTCTTGATCCCCTTCAAGAACAATAGGAGGTTGATTTGGGGTTGGCTGGATAGGAGTACACTCAGTATCTGAAGTATACTCCATTAGAGGACTTGTTATAAAGGGCAAAGTTGGAAGTGGTTGATGCCTTGTGTAGTTAACAAGAGATTTAGCTTGACTACGTGTCAAAACCATTCAAGACAAAAGGATTTCAAGTTCCAAAAACTATGTATTTTAGTTTTAGAAAACTAGAATGAGTGTTTAACAACAAAAAAAGTTGGGTTTTAAGCTTGCTGTTTGGAAGAAAATTTGTTGACAGTGACCGACATCGGTTTACTAACCGATGTCGGTTATGTAATGTTTTCGAGGTTGGTGGGATAATTGATGTCGGTGAAGATGAGTTGCCGACATCGGTGGAAAAATTGATGTCAATTTTTGCGTATTTCCAAAAACTCAGAAAACTGAAAGTTTTTGGAATAAAGAGAAATTCTGAGGTGTTTTAGATCTCAAAATGATGCGACCTCACCAGCTCAAAAAATTAGATAAAAATAACAAGATATATGATGGTAAACAACCTCTAAAATGTTAAATTCCTAAGAATAGATTTTAGAGTCGTGGTGGCTTATGCCTTAGAAGAATATGTTTGGGAAATGGGATTTTAGAATGGGTCCTAAAGAGGAAGTCTATGGTTGGTTTTGGGTTATGTTTTGGTGCTCAAAAATTTGTGTTAGGTTCAGTACGTGTCCTGGTGTTGGGGCTTGCTCCCTTCACTTCATGAACCTAGAGCTGAGCTGGGCCACTTAGCCAATATATAATTTGCCTATAGTTTATACTCTACCAGAGAACATAGTGGGTCCTCCCCTTGGTAGTGAAGTCCAAGTAGGATCACCAGGAAGGGTAAGGTATCTGCTAGGTGATGAAATGCTAGATGGGCCTTGTCTCAAGTATGTTTAAATGTTTAATTTGATGTGCTTGTGGTCTGGTTGTGTAACATTTGTGCACTACGATTTATTCATAATGCATTTTTAATTACTAGATGAGATAAATATGCATTCAAGCAAGAATGAAATGCAATATATTTTTTAACCCAAATTGAAATGTTTTGTTTAGATGCAAAAAATTGAGAAGAAAAGGTTAAGAGTATGACTTTTCAATACTCTAAGATGCAAGCAAGAAATGACAAGAAGAACAAGAAAGATGTTATTTTTAACTTGCGCTTATGATTTCTTTTCAAGACAAGAAGAAAGAGGAGGGGATGCAAGAAGAGAATATAATGCACCTATATGAAAATTTGCTTTTTAAAAGAAGAATGAACCCAAGGAAAACTCCAGGGGTCCCACCGGGCATGCCAAAATGTTTCTCTACATTTTTTTGCTAATTATTTTTAGAAGAAGAAGAAACTAAAGGTTAAGAGTTAGGGGTTTGTACGTTACCCAAATTAAGTTACGCACTTTATCCAAGCATTGTAGGAGCTCCTCTTTGGCTGTGGAGGAAGACACCTATAGAAAGAATAAGACTTAAACAAAGAGAATGTTAGACAAATATATGGTGGACTGCCAAGCACATTCTCGGTCTCAGAAGCGTAAAAACTTCCTTAAGGGATGACAATCCACTATTTGACAAAAAGAGTGTTTGTATGAAAATAAATAGTGAAATACTAAGAAAGAGAAAGTAGACAATGCGTACTTGTTCTCTGTAATCAGTCTACCACAGTTGCTGACGTTGATAGTCCTTCCAGCATCAGTTGGTAAATATGCTGACATCAATTATGTTACTAATGTTGGTAGGGGAAATGGGCCTTGGACGGGTTTCAAGGTTATGTCTGTGGTCGACAGAAGGGTCTGGAAGGAGTCTGGGAGCTTTAAGGTTTGTGCAGGGTTGCAAGAAAGTGAATAGGGTCTGAGACAAGGCAAAAATAAGGGATAGGTATGAAAAGAGAGTAAGGATAAGGGGAAGGCTTTTAGCTTCTCCAAGAAGAAAGTCAGGTCGGGTTGATAGTATTTAGAAATAGTAAATATAAACTAATTACTAATGTATTCTAAATTACTGAAATGAGATAGAACACTTAGCTCTGCTTGTGTCTAATGTCGAGGTCCTCGTGCAATGTTCCAATCCAATCTGGAGTGACTTGTGTAGAGTTTCTGTACCCAAGAGAGTGAAAGTTGAAGTCTGATGCTTGCTCTTAGAGTGTGTGCATTGATGTGAAAGAGTCAAGGGCCAGAGGGAGAGAAAGAGAGAGAGAAAGAGTGGAAGAGAGGAGAGAGTTGAGAGCTAACTCAATGTTAGAACTTGGTTTATGAACTGACATTGGCGATACCACCAGTGTCGGCCGACATTGACTGACGTCGGTGGCTAGAGAATGGGTAAAAGGGATATTTTTAGCCCTTTTCCCATTCCTCCATCCCCCAAGTGCATTTGTCTAAGGAGAATGGTCAAAAGACGGGTTTATTAGGCATGAGAGTTAGTTAGGAGTTTAGGATGGAGTGAGAATAGGTCATAGGTGACTCATAGGGTGAGAAATGGTCTAAGGGCAAGGTGTCCAAGGTGAGGTGTCCAAGGTGAGGTCATTAATTTCAAATAAGTAATTTATTTTAAATTAATAAAGTGTGTAAGTGTTTAGAAGTGGACCAAGGGGGGGTCGACACAATATTGGTGTCTACAGTGGGTATGCACTTTGAATTTTTTTTCTAATGTGTACCCTTTACCTCATTTTCCTTGTGAAAATTAGATAATTTTCTTTGAAGTGCACATAAACACTTAACCAATGCAAGTTAAATAAAATTCTTTGATTTACACCAAAATAACCATAACCTAAATCCATCGATGTAGATCAAAGAATTTTTTCCAACCTACACTAAGATTTGCACAAACTTCCAAAATATACCCAAATAGTGCAAGTGAGAAAAAATTCTCTAATTGACACCATCAACACACCATGATATGTACAAGTTGGGAATTTTCTCTAACTTACACCAAAGTACCTAGGTTTGGTGTAAGTTAGAGAATGTTTCTTGACTTGTACCAAGGCTCATTTATATATAACTCTTGTGTAGGTTAGGAAAAATTCTTTGATCTACACCAATGAAACACAAGGTGTAAGTCAGATAATTTTTGTTGACTTGTACTAAACTTCACATTCAAAACCCAAATTTGGTGCAAGTCAGAGAATTTTCTCTAACTTACACTTTACCCTAAAATTTTACCAACTCTTGTGCAATTTAGAGAATTTTATGTAGTTTACACCAAAGACAATTTTGCCTATATCTTGTGTAAGATCACATATTTTTTCTACTCTTGTATTTTCTCCAAGATGAATGAAAATGCTAAACTTTGAAAAAATGAAAATTTCTTATAGTTACCTAATCAATGTTAGATAGTTCACCTACTAAGAAAATAATGAAATACAAGTTCTAAGGTGTGTTTTTGGCATCTATAGTTGAATTAAATGTATATCAAATCAAAGAGACCAAGATTGGCCATGTTGACATGGCTAAGTTCTTACATAGACTAGGATGAGACCCCATTGCATCTCACATGCAAATAGTCTTAAATAGTGAAATTCACTTGATAGCTATATTTCCTATATTAACATAGGATTTAGAGTTCATCTTGAAAATGGCTGCACAGTTTGATAAGTAGAGTAGATCAATGAAGGATGCAGATTGTAAGGTTGTCATCCACCTTGATGAGGAATATTTTGATAAAGTCTTCCATCTTTCTGATATTAAATAATATTTAGAATTAACTATGGAATCAACCCAAAAACATTATGATGAGGATTTTTAAAAATGCGAAAATCATATTAATTCCAAATGGCTCAAGACTTCTTGACATTCAATAGCTAGATGGCCCAAGTATCTTTACCATAGTGACTTCTTAGATGAAGTAGTGGATTTGATCACCCTCTTAAGTAGAGTCAAGGGGATCCCCACATCAAATAGTTTCCAAGAGTGGATGTATCAATACATATGGGTCATTAAAAGGGACAAACAAAAAATATTATAGGGTAAATAGATTAGTAATGCTATATGTCACCAAATCTCTAAAGTGACTTCATCTCTAAAATTTTATATGACTTTCTACCTTGTATATGTTGTAGTTAGCATGAGAGCTTTCCTAGGCTTGACTAGTGTTGGAGAAAGAAAGAAGGTCCCAATGTATGATCATTACCCTCAGTTGACTCTCAAGGAAAGTGTAAAGCATTATAGGAAAGTCAACAATTCCTTATTTTACAAATTTATTTTTACTTTTAAAAAAGATCTCAAAAAGAAGAGGGTTTCAGATTAGGCATGAGCAATAGTAAATAGAATTAGTTGCATCTTTCTATAGTTCCCAACCTTCACCTACATCAGGGTAGGAGGAGTTGATGAGAAATCATACATGCTACCAAGATATCAAAGAAATAAATTGATATTGATGGAGATGTGTAGGCAAGTAATGAGTGTGCACAAGAAGCAGTTAGATGCTCACAAATGAGGTTTTAAGTTTCTGTAGACACCTAATTCTAGCCATCGATAACCTCTAATCAAAATTTTGGCCAATTTTCACCCAAAATGCACAATTTGGCCTAAAAACATTAAATCACATTAAAATATATGAAACTAACATATTCAAGTTCTAATTTTGGCCAGGGTATCTCTAAATAGGGTAATTCAATAAATGGGCTAGCTAGCTTTAATCAAATCATTTCAAGACAAAATACCAATTTTACACTTGGATGCTCTAGATTGATCTTTCCTATCAAATATCTTACACAAGACACGTGCCTTTGTTATTTTTTTATTAGTAACATCCTAAATGGGATAGCATATCTAATGCATCTGACAGTGACTTCCAATTCTAATCTAGTCAAATTTTGGACCAATAATAAGATACTCTGATCAATTTGAGTAATTTGTGCATAAAGTGCTTAAACATGCTTAAGATCTAATTAACCTAAATCAAGGCATAATTAAGAATTCCATAGAAACTTGTTTAATAATTTGTTTTTAAAATGAATATTGAATATTTGAATCATTAGGTGACCTCATTTCTTAGGAAGACATCCTTAGGCCATAAATGCCATAAATATCAGGATTCATGACCTCCATGCCTCATTAATGCATTTCATGATGCCCTACATGCCTCTTAATTTCCCTTTCTTCTAATTTAATGATGAACATAATTATAAACTTAATTCTAAAAATTGAATTAATCTTCAACCACACATCTCAATCTCAAGATGGATGATTCAGGTTGATTCTAGACACTCTAAAAAATCTATAAATAGAGAGGCCATGAACATCATTTATAATATATGATAATGAAAAGTTATAATGCACAAATGATTCCAAAATCCATTGAAACTAGTGTTAACATGCTAAATTTATTCCAATCCAAGCCAAGCCACAAGCCAAAGGTGTCAAGGAGAGATGGAGGTAGCCAAGCTTCCATTGCCAAAGAATTCATGAACACAAGCTGAGCAAGCCACTAAAACAAGCATTTTGGAGCATCCAATGGAGGTAAAAGAAGGTTTATTTTTCACTTTAGTTATGTGTTTTATTCATGTTCTTAAACTAACCTCTCCCTAGTGTCTAGGCCTAGAGATGTTATGCTAGTTAGTGTGTTTCTTTCATTTTGTTTTCATTTTGAAACCAACACCATACAAACCATCCTCTCTTGAGTCAAATTATTAGATCACATATGTCATTTCCGATGGGACCAAATGCATCCCACACATGAATAAGATCATTTTTCAACTTTAAAATCTTCATTTGGATCATTAAAACTCTTGTAAATTGATTTTCTAACTTTGTTTTGGTCATTTTACTTTGTCATGGGTTTACATAGTAACTGATGTCAGTTAGTAAAATCAACATTAGTTAGATAGCTATCATCAGTCACTATTGGTATAAATGATGTTGGTTAGATAACCATCATCGATTAGCTAGTTTAAACATCATCGATTATATAATCAACATCACTCACTATGTTTTTCTTAAAACCCAGACCTGAGAGCTCTTTTTTTAAATTTCATTATTTCAAACCTATAAGAGTTTCAAGGCTAAAGGACATGCTAGAATTTTTTTTGTAGGGCCAAGCTTGACATTTTCTAAAAACATGTTTAGATCACCTTTTACATTCTTAAAAATCAATTAGGAACTTTGTTTTGGTGTTTAAAAAAAGTTTAGATGTTTATGGTGAATGTTTTTAAAGTTTTCAACTAAGACCAAGGGGTCAAATGAACACCACCTCATTTTCCATTTGGCCTTAAAAATGAGCTCATATTTTCAATATTTTTATATTTACTTAATTGTTTAGATTAATGTTTTTGGCAAAAATAGGGATGTTGCGTGTATATTCTTCCATTTATCCCTTTTAGGGAACCCTTGGAATCAAAAGCACCATTCTTATTACAAGTAGCCTAGTCTAAGGCTTAGAAAAAAAGCCATATAAATCACTCCCCAAAATCTCATCAAAGTTTTAGTTACATTTAAAATGACCCTAAAGTATTTATATTTCATGCTTTATTTATTTTTATGCAAACTTGGCTTGCGAGGGGGACTTCATCACCTCCTACATGTTCTTTAGGGAAGCTTTGACTCAGGGTTTTTTGGATCCTAATTGGAGTTGGACATGGGATGTATTTACATTTGGATATCACACTACACTAAGTGAATAGTAGGATGTAGTGGTTGTAAAAAGGACTAGACTTTTTTACAACTAGCCAATGTCATGATCACCCAAATTTTGTGCTTATCTTTTTCATTATTTGATGTGAAAGTCATTAAGCAACTGATCCCCATAGAAAAATTTGAAAGGTTGGTAGTTTAGTCAACCCCACATTTCCATACCTTTGTTAGGATTTGGAAAAGTATACTTAGTATATTTTGGTCATTTTTGCTTGGTATGTCTTGAGATTAAAACTTATTTGTTTATTCATAAGCCATGCCAAAACCAATTTGTCTATACATCGCTATTTTATGTAAAGAGGCATTGTGCTAGACATTTTACACCACCCTTGTGCCTTGAAAAATTTTAAACTTGTTTGTGTGTGTGCCATTTGAGTTGAGAAGGGTACTGTTATGCTGCACAAATCATCTCAAAACATTTTGAGCCTTTTGAGTCTTTGAAACATAACATAGTTCACATCATTCGATCATGCATATGTCATTATGTTGCTCAATTTATTTCAATACTTGTTTACCATTGTATCAAAAACCATTTTTTTCAAACCATGTCATGTATACCATTTGGACCTTTGTCTTATGTCATCATGTTATCCAATCTTGTCTAGCTTGTTTGGTAAAATCCTAGTTTTCAATGTTGAGTTTTTAATTAGCCTTGTCAATTTTGGATTCAAACATTGATTGATTTTTGTTTAGGCCTCAATTCATGGGGTTGATACATAGATATTTATTTTTTGGTTTGCATAATTTCAATTAATCAATTACCCAAATTTAAAAACTATTGATGGTTTGTTTATTTAGTACCTATCCTCATCATTGTTTGTGCCTTTATTTAGGAAAACATAGCCCTTTTATAAAATCCTTTTGCCTCCTGCCTTATGCCAATTGATCATGTTTATGTTTGATTCTAAGTGCTGATTCTATGTCAAAGTTATTTCCAAACTTATTAGATTAAATCTAATCACATTAGCCTTTGTTTCAAGTCTAGATTTTGATGTTGTTTGGCCAAAATTCCTAGCATATACTTATTTTTTTGAGCCCAGCTTTTGACTCCACATTTTAACAAAAGACCTAGTCATTCAACTTTTTCTTTTCCTAGTTTAGACCTTATTTGGATCACTTTGACCTAAACCTTTGACATGCTAGTTTTTATTCAAATGTTTGACCTTTTATGTGTATGACATTTGAAATTAGACATCAGATGTTAAACTATTTTATGCCAAGTCTTAGCAAAAATAATTTTGGAGATAAAGATCTACTTTTAGACCATATTTGAGATACATCTCCACCCTTTCAACCAAGTATAAACTATTTTTCCTTTGGACATAGTTTTTTTTGGAGTTTATAGAACTCTAAACCTCTTTATTTTCATATATTTTATCATTTACATGGATACGTCTAGCTACACTTATAGTGGAGTCATGTACAATCCAACTTATGATAGAATGGCTGCATAAAATCCCACTAAGAACTCCTATAGAGAAAGATTTTCTAAGGATTTTTATTATTCTCCCTAAAATACTCTGTATGGGGAACATAGTCAAAATCCAAAAAATCCAAATTGAGACCTTGATTGGCATGAAGAGGCTTGTGAGGAAGACTTTGAAGACCAAACTATGGATAATGTTGTTTGGGATATGGATCCATACCCTCTTTGTAATAATCATTACATGGAACATAGTCAAGAACCAACTTATGAGCCAACACATGACTAGATGATATGGTTTATGAGGAAGACTTGGATGATTTAGCTTATGTAAGTAATCAGGCTCCCCCATATCATACCATTTATATTCCAAGAATACAATGTCACATAATTCCCATACCAAGACCTCATCCTTTAGCTTGTGCAAGAAATCAAGATCCATAATGCCCCTTGATCATTCCAGGACCTAATCCATTAGCTTATGTGAGCAATGAAGCCCCACAACACCCTATCATTACCATATTAGGAATTTATCCTTTGGCTTATGTGAGAAATCATACTCCATAATAAACTACCATTATCCAACCATAAGTCATTCCTCATCTATTACCAATCCCAACCAAACCTTAACCAATTCAATCATTCAAATATCAAGTTATGTTCAACATTGGTATTTTATAACTCATTAGAAACCAAAGCTGAGACAACCAACCAATCCAAGATGTTTTTGTTGAACCAACCATTTGTGATAAGTTAGCCTATGATGAATTACCTATTGATCCTATACTAGTTGTTGAAGGGTCTCACATTGATGAGCCAGTCTATATCGAGTCACTTCTTAATGATTATAACTACCTTTGGGTAAATAATTACCTTGACCATGTGCCTATTTTTTTAAGAGCCTTCTATTGATAAGTTAGTCTCTAAGGAGTTATCTCTTAACCTTTTTCTCATTTTAGAGGAGTCCCACTTTGACAAACTAATGCATCCAATTATTTCATCATAGGCCATTAATTATCCAAAACCAAATATTCAATAAGAAATCATTATAACAGAGTACCCATTAGATAAAGAATTAGATTTAGAGTTAGGTTTTATTCTTGAACTGACATCAGGTTTAGAATCAGAATCAATATTATTGTCAACCTTAGATTCAAAGTCCCTTGAGTTAGAATCAGATTTAGAAGAAGAATATGTTCATGGCTATTACAACATTAGTTATGTATACCTCATAGATCAATTTGAATACATTTGTGATCCTTATACAATTTTTGAGGATGATTACTTTATCTTTGACACAAGTTATCCTAGCATCTTCTATGAGGATTGTGTAGCCTCTCCCCATTCCATTACCATTCCATAGGCCATTACCATCAACCAAAATAGCCATATCATTGACAGTCCATCTTCCACAAGTGTCGATTGGGATCAATAGAATCACACTTTATTAAACTACATCCATGGAAACATAGTAATTAATGAAGAGCAAGGAGACCAAGACAACATTCATGTAGGAGAAGAACACTCTCATAATGAAACTTTTTTAGAAGTGATAGAAGACAATCAAAGTTAAACGTCAAAATTCCTTAATGAAACCTTATTGAGGGTGATATGGGACAATCAAGACAAATTTATTGGTTAAAACCTCTTTGAGGCACCAATAGTTGAGGACATAATTTCATCACTACTTAATGAAGACAAAATCAAAGATCAAATTAAAATAGCTTCCTATCTACAACATAATTAGATGGTAGCTACTCTCAAGATCAAACAACAAAAACATATGGTAGTCCTATTGAGACAAAAATTCTTCAACCCAACCACAACCAAAGTTATGTTGAATCTAGAATTAGTAACATTACATGTGACTGAACATCCTGATCTTAATTTATTTCCCAACCATTCCACATTCCATTATCATCTACCATTATATTTCATAATTAAGCTTACCATCCATTATTTGTCCTTGTTTACCATCCATGGCTACACTTTCCTTTGTAGAGGATATAAATATACCTTACCTGGATGTTTGAAGGAATTCAAATCAATGACCAATGAAGATCACAAAATCATTCTCGATAACCAAATCTTCATCAAGTTCTTGATAGAGTAATTATTCAAACAAGGTTTGGGCTAGAAATTAACATGATAGAGTATTTTATTTATATAATTTTTTTATTAGGATGTGCATCTCCATATCAATAGTAATAATAGAATAAAAAACCATACCCAAGCCAAAAACATTTACCATACCATTTCACATTACCATACGCCATTGATCATTACTCCATATCCTTGTGCCATTATCATATATTATTTCCATTTACCCCATCACTTGGGAGCAACCGTCTTACCATTTTATCTAATTTATCAAACCATCATTATCCTTATCAAGATTGTGCCATCTAACCATTGCATTCCTATTTAGACCAAAGCTTGTTTTTAGTCATCCTACCCAATCCTATTTTGATCTTCATTACTTTGGTTTTTCTCACACTTTTTGTGAGGGGATTTTTATCAAGTTTCAACTCTTATCCAATCTATGTTTACAATGATAGTATATAAAAGTAGTATGATAGTTGATCTGGAAAAATATCTTTCATCCTATCAAGTTTTTTTATGTGATCTTGATTATAATTACCTATGGGCAAATCAATGTTTCACTAGTCTTGCTACTAATTATAACCTCCTATGGACAAATTAGTATCATTGACCTATGCCATTGTATCCTTGTTATAACCACCTATGGGCAAAGTAGGGGTAACAATTGTTTATCATGCATTTCCACATAACTTCGCCATCATTGTTTTCATTTGATTGACCATTTGCTAGATTTGAGAACTTATTGGGGCCTAGTTGGTTTTTTATCACCTTTTATGTGGATGGAATTAATATTACTTGAGGTAATTTTATGATTATTTAGGTTATAATCAATTCATTTTGAGGCCACCTTAGTCCCCCTTTCCATATGCTCTGACTAATTTGTGAGCAACCTAAGCTAAATGCTCTCACCATTTTTTGAGTTGGTATCTTGTCATTCTTTAATGAGTTAAGATACCTCAAAATGCTAAAAACATTCATAACATTTCAAAAATCTAAAAATATTTGTCTTATCTAAGCCTAGTTAGTTATCCTTGATCCATCTTATGGGGGCATTGCCATTATTAGGATGCTTTCTTTTTATTTTATTTTCAAGTTGGTTGGTTGTTTGTCTATTTTTTTATTTGTTTGTTTGTTTATTCACTTGCCTATTTGTTTGATTTCAACACTTTTGCCTTGAATCAGACTATATGTTTTCATTGGGTGATTCCTTGAGCACATTATTCTTGATTCCATCCATATTCATCCATTAACATTGTCATCATCATTTTTAGCATTGGTGCATTATTTTCAAGTGTTTATTAGATTGGGAGTTAGTACCTATGAATATTTTGAGATAGTCTTCATGGTGTTCTATCATGAAGCCTACCATCACATGCTACAACAAAAATTAGATTCAGAAAGGTTTATAATCAATGGATCTGTAGAAGTTTTTCCTTGGCACCTTGGCAAACCCTTCCATCCCACCCTTGATCAAATTAACCCATTGGCCATTCTAGTTGTATCATTACTAATAAGGATGAACATCTCCTCATTGATATGTATAATTGAATCATTTCTAACGATCAATCTTATTCCTCTATCCATCTCTTTCATCACTTTTCACCCACTCATCTTTAATCCATATTCCAGGTTATATCCTTGAGTTATGCTTGATAATCATCTTTAACAAGGGCACCATTAATTTTAGCCAATCTAGGTCTACTTAATGATTATAACCACCTATGGGTAAATCATTATTTTGAATTTTATTCCTGATTATAACTACCTTTGGGAAAATTAGTATTATTTTTACATCAATGCATGCAAGCATTTTCTCATTTGGATTAATCTCAACCATAGGTTAATTCCATCTTCTTCTTATTTATTTG
The DNA here is from genome assembly GCA_037957365.1 of Torreya grandis. NCBI lineage: Eukaryota > Viridiplantae > Streptophyta > Pinopsida > Cupressales > Taxaceae > Torreya > Torreya grandis. The sequence continues at coordinate 6,493,063 of JARHVA010000149.1, forward strand.
TGAGGGACCATCCATTAAATAATGTGATAGCCACTCCCTTGAGGGGGCATCATCATAGGCTTCCTAAAACCATTCAGAGCTTTATTCTTCAACCATCATCTTCTCTTTGGCATACAATCCATCTCTCATTATTTGAGAAGACCTTATTTTTCCTATGGTTTGCAACATCTTCCCAAACAGGGGAAAACTGTAGACACCTAATTCTAGCCACTAATAACCTCTAATCAGGATTTTGGCCAATTTCCACCCAAAATGCATAATTTGGCCAAAAAACATTTAAAAACATTAAAAGATATGAAACTAATATATTCAAGTGCTAATTTTGTCTAGGGCATCCCTAAATGGGGTAATGTAATTTATGGGCTAGCTAATTTTGATCAGATCATTTCGAGTCAAAATGCTAATTTTTCAATTGGGTGCTCTAGATTGATCTTTTCTATCAAATCTTTTGTAAAAGACACATGCATTTGTTATTTTTTATTAGTAACATCCTAAATGGGATAATGGATCCAATGCATCTGAAAGTGACTTTCAATTCCAATCTAGTCAAATTTTGGACCAATAACAAGACATTCTAATCAATTTGAGTAATTTATGCATAAAGTGCTTAAACATGCTTAAGAGCTAATTAACCTAAATCAAGGCCTAATTAATAATTCCATAGAAACTTATTTAATAATTTGTTTTGAAAATGAATATTGAATATCTGCATCATTAGGTGACCTCATTTCTTGGGAAGACATCCCTAGGCCATAAATGCCATAAATATAAGGATGCATGCACTCCATGCGTCATCAATTCCTTCCATGATGCCCTCCATGCCTCTTCATTTCCCCTTCTTCCAATTTCATGATGAGGATAATTATAAAATTAATTATAAAAATTGAATTAATCCTTAACCATACATCTCAATCTCAGGATGGATGGTTTAGGTTGATTCTAAACATTCTCAAAAATCTATAAATAGAGAGGCCATGAACATCATTTATAATACATGATAATGCAAAGTTATAATGCAAAAATTATTCTAAAAGGCATTAAAACTAGTATTACCATGACAAATTTATTCCAAGCCAAGCCAAGCCACAACCTAAAGGTGCCAAGGAGAGATGGAGGTAGTCATGCTTCCATTTCTAAGGAATTCATAAGCAAAAGCTGAGCAATCCACTACAACAAGCATTTTGGAGCATCCAAGGGAGGTAAAAGAAAGTTTCTTTTGAATTTTAGTTGTGTTTTTTATTCATACTTGTTAACTAAGATCTCCCTAGTGTCTAGGCCTATATATGTTATGCTAGTTAGAGTGTTTCTTTCATTTTGTTTTCATTTTGAAAATAAAACCATAATAACCATCCTCTCTTGAGTCAAATTCTTAGATCATAGTTTAGTATTAGGAGGTATACTATTGCAACCACTCCAAAGGCCAAAACCATGGAAACTAAGTTGTAGTGGATAATTCTTAAGAGATTAAAAATTAGAGAAAACTTTGATTATAGGATACTAAAAGAAATTCTTAAATGCAATTTCAATCACATACATAGAATTGAAGTCATCTAGGCAAAATGTAAAACTGATCAAGAGGTGAAAAAACTTGACCACAACCATCTCATTACTAATCAAATTTTTAATCTAAGGTTAGTTGATGCTCCTAAAGATATTTCAAATGATGAGAATGTATTAGACCCCTTATATGAGGGTAATTAGGTATCCTCCACTCCTCTCCCTCTAATCTAATGGTCTTTCAAAGAATCCACATCAATTAGAGATAGATTTCAGCCCATTATGGTGAGGACTAACACTCAGCTAGAGACCAAAGGTATTAAGCTAAAGCATTTCAAAACTACTTCTGAAGAGGAATATGAAGAAGATACTATCAAAAAATGAGAATATTTGGGGTTAAAGAACAAATAAGATGCTTCCACTTCTAAACAAAAACAAAAGTTTGTATTTGTGAGTAAAGGTAAGAGGAAAGACAAAGAAACTAGTGCCAAGAAAAGTGCTCAAGTAGAGAAGGATGAAACCCAACTCCAAGCAAGGCACCACCTAAAACAATAGTTTCACAAATGTCTCAACTAGTGATTCAACATTATTCACAATCATAAGTTTCATAGACAAAGGTTCCTTTGGTTGAGACTTTTCAAACTGTAATCTCACAGGTAACATTTTCCATAGTTCCCCTATAAACATAACTATACCAATTATTTCTATTCCTCCTCAATTTTTTATTCCCCCCCCCCTTTTCCTCCTAGTGCCACACTCTTTCAAGTTCCCTCAAAAGGCACACTAGATCAAGTTTTTGATTCATTATCAAATTTACCCAGTCATTAAATGTCATTGGGATCTTTAACTAACTTGTATTTCACCCAAAAATATATGGAAAAATTTATGTCCAAATCTTCCTCAAAATAAAAAATCAAGCCCTTGTTACCCTAGTGTATAAAATACCATTATAAACCAAAGTATCATTCATGCTAACCTAAACCCCACCAATTATAACCACTATCCCATTGGTGTCAACTCTGCCACCAAATACCTCCACCATTTCATTTTTCTATTTCACCCACTTCACTAACCATTAGCCCTCCCCATACATCACAATCCTTGGTTTCCTCTACCTTAGAATACTCATCTCCTCTTCTTCCATGGCTAATGACTCAAAAACCTAAGAGGAAGAATTAAGTTATTCCACTTGATGATTTTGATTTTGGTCAGCTTGCACGGACAATGGCCAAAACAATAAAAAAGGACAAAACTATGTCAAGGGTAATTTTTTAATTTGGGAAAAAGTATGACAAAGTTTTAGTGCCTCCCCAAGATAAAAATATTAAAATATGTTCAAGTGGTTGATTATGTGGTTTTATGAATAAACATGGGGAAACAAATGCATGAGGGTGCAAAAGAAGATTTGCAAGCAGCTATGGGATATTTGTTGGAAATATATGATAGACACAAGAAGATCAAAGGCCAACTAAAGATAAAAATAGAATTTATGACCTCTATTTTATTGAAGATCACTCAATATTATAGGTTAGTTGAACCTATTGAACATGAGAACACTGAAAAGACAATTCAACATGTGGAGAAAATTGGATCTCTAGGCCAAGCAGTCAATGCTTGGATTGAGAGATTGACAACATAAAGTACTCAATGGTTGCATTATACCATTGAATTTTTGAATAAATTGAGTGAGGTGAAAATGTAAATTTATCAAACAATTAAAACACTCACTCAAAATTTGGAACTGAATAAAAAAAACATTGATACATGGACTCAATTATGATAATTCAAGCTGGATCTTCTAGTTGAGTAGAAAGTCATTCCAAATATAAAAATGTTCATTGAGTATAAGGAAGAAATGAATAATAAAATAAAAGTTCTCAAGAATCTAGTTAAATATCTCAAAGAAGCTAAAGACATGTGCAATGATAAAATTTTAGATCTTACAGATAAAATTGGTGAACTTCCTTGTTAAGTTAGAAATGATTCTAAAGAAATTCTTCTTGTGGAAACTATGGTTTAAGAGTTTACATCCTTGATCTAAATAGATATTTAAATAGGAATGTTCATGTTTGATTCCATTGACAAATTGGTTGAATTTCAAGTCATCATAGATAAGCTATAAATAATCTTGGGTAAGAGTAAAGACATGCCGATTAATCTAGTTACTCCATCACTAGAGTCTATGCCATTTCTTAAAATACATCAGGACCAAACAATGATGAAGTTAAGGAAACATTGAAGATATATTAGTAATGTCTAGATAAGAATAAAAAGGAATAAATTCTTGTGTCTAAGGACACTTAGTTTTTTTGTAAAATTTCATGTGTAATTTTGTTTAGTTTAAATTTTAGATAAGAGAAGTACACAGTCCTAAATCAAATTGGAATCTATTTTAGAATAAGTCAATGTATTTATGTATTTACTATTTTTGTTCATATCTCATCTATATAAATATGAGGATTCTCTTTGTAAAATGGATCACCAGGAGATATAGAAGGGAAATGTTGTTGAATTGAGAAATAAATTTGAAACTTTATGTTCATAGTGTAAATCTTGAATTCCATTCAATATAATAAAATCAAGTTATTTTTTAATCTTTGTGTTGAGATAAAATTTTGGTTTTTTGGAGATGTTTTTATTTATTTTTCATTACATTTTATTGTGCTTTGATTAGATTGTGGTGTGAAATTTTTATAAAATAAAAGGTGCCATGAAGCTGATTTTGGAATATTTGAGCTACATTTTAGTTACTGGGTTTGTGTTCATCATTGAAAGTGACTTATCATGGAGAATTTGGGCCATAAATTATTCTTCTTTGGTGATTTTAATATTTTTTGGAAATAAGGTGAAGACTTTGGTCTCCAATTTGTTCCATCTATTCACATTACTTTATTTGTATCATTCTAGTTCCTCTTTTGGTTAACTAATTTGAATATCGGTTGTCCTTATTTCATCAAGAATTTTTAAATTTTCATAATACATTATAAAGAATGGAAGCAAGTTTCTATGAAAAAATAAATTATAAAAAAAGAGGATTGGATGATATGACAACACCCACTTTGATAAAATTAGTGTAGATAAGTGTAAATAATAACTTGTTGTCATAGTTAACAATAAAAAGGGACCCTCCCCTTTTCTTGAGGAAAGATTTTATCTTATCACACTGTGGATAAAATAACCATTTTGATACCATCTTGTTAGTAATAAAAAATATTCACCCCACAAAGGCCTCCTAATTATAGTTATCACCTTCTCACTTGATGATCACTTCTTGTTCACTATGCTAGTTTAGACTACCTAAAGTGAAGGTGTTAATAGATATACTTGTGATATTTTATAAAAAAATAAATCAATATGAGGAATTATGTTAGGCCCTATAATATCTCTCAAAGTGAACCTCATCCTTTGAAACTCCTCTATAATTTCAAAACATCAAAATTTGTCAAGAAAATCTAGTTTTGTACCCTATCTATACAAATAAGGTGCAAGCCAACTTGATAGGAAGGATCCTTGGGCAGTACTCTATAATTAAAAATAATTTCCCTTGACAAACTAGCTCATCCAAATGCATTTCTATCAACTTCTTCTCAATCAGGTCATTAACAAAGATTTTGGAGGGTTTTTGAGTAGTCTTACACCTTAAGGATTGTTCATAAAAGTATGATATGCAAACCTTAGAAAAATTATAAAAAATTTAATTTTAAGACCCTATCCAACATATACTAACTCCTTAGGATCCCATACTAAGTATCTATACTGTTGTGATGTTTCAAACTTAGCCTTTAGAACTCTTCTTTGCATTTTGTGCACCCTATCATGTTTCTAAGCCAATAAATGGCTTCCCTATGAACTTATATACAAAATAAAGGTTTTAACCAACCTTATATTTCCATATTAAGGTCTTTTAATGCCTTATAATTTTCACCTAGTCCTAGGAGTGGTATTACAGCTCTTTTAGGTATTAGACCTAGTTTAGGCCTAGTGGAACTAATTGTGTTCTTGCATGTTTAAACACTTAATGAGTGGTATGATAACCTATATATGTTCATTAAAATTATTTCAACTTTTTTTCAACTCATCACAGTGTTAAAATACTCAGTTATCTATCTCACTCACTTTCTTCATGACAAACATATAGTTATGCCTTTTATGGGATTGCCCTTTATCTGAGATAGAATAGAGGGAACCTCCCCTATTATACCAAGAAATATGAAGATATTATGGTATTAAATACATCTTATGGAAATTATACAAAATATTTCAAGGCTTGGTCATGTTTCTATCACCTCCAAACATTCAAAAACCCAAGACAAACTTTTGTGTAGTATTCACTATGCAAGATTTTGTGTCTTGACTGTAGGTTGTTCTTGAGAACCAACTCTTGCCCTATTTCCTTTCCATGGGAATATCCTAATATGTTTACTAATACTATGGGGGTATTCTCATGTTTTTCAACATACAATGTTCTTTGATAAATCAAAGAATCTTCACCTTTTCTTGACTAGGTAAGAGTGGCTCACTGTATATTGTGTTTCCTTGCTTATAAAGTGACATGATTGTAGGTAAATATTTCTTGTTAAACCCTTATATAATATGATCCAAGATATTATTGAAGTTATTAATACCATCTTGTAGTCATTTATATCTATTCAGGTCATGTTCATGTTAGGCTAACATCTGCAAGGTAGTTATGTTTTATTGTACTATCATCCTACAATTGATTATAGGTGATTATCTTGAGAGTAAAAAGGACACTTATAGAATTATATGAATAGTAATTTTCATGTCTATATTTTATTTAAATCCTTTGGTCTCATTAAATGAGTGAAATATGCTCATATAATTCTTATAAATAGACTAATACACCCACTATTGTGTTCAACCTACATTGTTATACTACAACTAACTGTAGGTGACCCTTTTGAGGGTAAAGTTACACTTGTGGTGATGGTACAAGTCAATAATATATACTTATACTATTATAAATGTTTTATAAACCACTATTATCCTTATCACCTAAATATGATCACTTACCTTAGAGGTATTCTCCTCCTTGCTTTCCAAAGACTATAAGGTCATTTGGAGTTCAAAACACTACAGAGAACTATGAAAAACTTGTAGTGAAGAATTGAAATATTGGAGGCTTCTTTTTCATCACTTATTTAGATTAAAAAAATCCACTTTATTTGGTCAAGGCCTCACTCCTAGGTTTAAACTCCATGATAAAAACACTTAGGATCTATCTAGACTTTATGCCACACTACTCCATGATGGCACCAAATATGGCCAAGGCTCTAGTTCAAAGTTTTTAAGGTAATAGATCCTTAAAATTGATTTTCCATATATGTACATGACCCTTAAGTCTGTGTTCCACTCTATGACCTCATTTTTTATTATTATATCATTCCCCAACTTCTCAATCCTCCATAAAGGATCAAATCTACCTCAAACATCTAATGTTTTAATGTTTTCTCTTTTGTCTAAACCACCTGTAGGTGCAAATTTATAGATGGAATTATGAAGGTATGACATAAGATTATATGCATGATGAACTAGTTTCTCAATCAATCCCATAATTCTTATTAGTCTAGATTAATTCTCTCCACCTAGTGGGACTTCAAACCAATCCCAAAAACTTACATTCCAACATGTTCAATCTTTTGTGGGGCACTTATAGGTGCATATTATAGTAGTATATAGGTAAGAATGTATATGATTACATTTAAAAGTTAATTTAAAACTTTTGGAAGGTTTAACTTTGTTATTTCCATCTCAGATCCATCTCTCAGTTTGATAACCATCTGTACTTCTTCAAAAAGGTTGGTCAAAGTTCTCCTTCACTTGATTGTAGGTGAATACTTACAGGGAAATCTACTGAATATTGCATATAACTATGGCTCCATTGGTATTATATTTTGAGACTAAAAATTTCAAGGAGGGGGATTAAAAAAACATGGGAAGCATGAAATACAACATATCACCTTCTTCTAAAACCACTAAAAGGACAAGAACCCTCTGCAATTCGTGAAACCTGAATACAAGTTGGTCATGGAGATTTTACTAGTATAATGGAAAATTTTGATCCTAAACTCATCTCTACATATGAAAAATTATTGGAAACTATGAGATAATTATGTATACATATCTTAGAAACACTTTTACCATGTGGTTTGTATGAACTAACTCAAACAAGGAGAAAACTTATAGGATGTGGGGATAAACAAGCAAAAAAGAGATGTCAACTTCTAAATAATGGTTCATAAAAAATGAGAAATTAATCTACCAAATCTTACTATGGATATGAATTATACCATGTGTAATAACATCCCACAAAAACATTTAACTTGACGGATCTTTTGTTATTCATATCAGACCAAAAATGGTTGGTCATTTATGCATGCCTAGTGGAGTGATGGAGAAGAGACAATTTTGAGCCATTTTTTGGAATTCCAAGGATGATCAAGTATTTAAATGAGTTAATTGTAGTTGAAATATCATTTTAGTGGCCTTCCACATGTGCCACACTTCTGTAGAAGCCATACAACCAACTCAAACTTCCCAAAGTACCACTTTTCTTCTTGTTATGATGTTACTTCTATAATTATCAATTTTAAACTAAAATGTCTGATAAGGTACTGACATGAAGGATGTTGAGGAACACCTATAACATTTTTTCAGCAAGGGAAACTATACAACTCTCATAAATGGCTTCAAATATGACCTTAAGTGACTATAAATGACATAAGGGATTAAAGGTGAATATGACCAAAGTGATGACACATAGAATGCCCCCTAATAGACTATGACATATCATACTACATCCTAATATACCCATATATAATTTTTTTACTATATGGGGTTTAGTTATTTTGACTTGTGGTCAAAATAGCCAACATTTTTGGCAATTTCCTATGGGTGGCATGCTTGCTATACCAAAGACCGGTATCCTTATCCTATCCATTGGGATATGAAGTCACCTATGCACATATATGACACTAAATTTGCCTTTAGAAAAAACCAAAACACAAGATAAAACATATATAAGACAAAAAAACAATACACCACACACTTGTGCTTCATGAGCACTTATGGAACCCACACAAAAACTCAAATAAACTAGCTCAAACACAAACTATATTGAAATAAAATTTTCCTCCTAGATTAAAGGGGAAGTTTGAAACCTTTATTGATTCATTAAATGAAATATTATATGAGGTATGTTTCTTCTTAGGCCTTGGCACTTATATCTCCAACTCCTTCATGATGTTTGTCAACCTATTTGGCATGATGTTAAAGAAAATAAAGGCAACCGCCACTAGATCACTTATGAAAGATAAATCATCTTGAATTTTAATAATATCAACTTTATCATAAGACTCTTCATCGATAACCTCTAATTGTGGTTCAACAAGGCATATCTTCTTGACTTACATGGTGTTCTTACTAAGATTAGGTTTTTTTCTTCAGTTGTAAGCTCTTCAAGCTTATCAAAGAGCTATGCATAATCTAACCAATCTTGGTCATTTTCATATATGGAAAAAAAAATTCTACCTTCGCATGTAATTTTCCCTCAACTTGGAAAAACTCCTCAAGCTCTTTAAAAAGTTTCATTTATTGTTACTATTAATCCTTGTTCTCTTTGTCTTTAAGAACCACGATCTTTTCAACTTGATCTCCTTGATTTTGATGTTCATGACATATGAGATCATTAATATTGTATTAATTTTTATCTAACACATCTACAAATGGTTCAATTTCAGATTGAGGTGTTGAGTGCTCTTTAAATACAACATCTTATGATTTAGATTCATGAGACCTTTTAGTATTGAAACTTCTTTGATAGTAGATTCACTAAGCTCCTTCATCACTGCATCTTCTTGAATGGTGACTTGAATCTCATACTAATTTGTAACAACACATTCTTCTTTATGATTTATGACACACTCAACTTCATTATTGTTAGAATAATCAATGACCTCATGATCTGATATGGAGTCTTTATTATTGGTGTTTCGACCAAATTTTACATGGATAGCTATAATAGGACCTTCAACATTCTTCTCTTCACTCAAGAATATGTAATTACACTTAATTTCACCAAGGGGTAGTGATGGTGATTTATTATTCATAATCATTTGAGGCATATTCTTAACCAACTATAGCTTGAGTTCTCTCCTCTTCACTTGCTTCCCTTAGAATGGGATATTTTTCAATAATGAATGATATGGGAGGTTGATGGATAGGATCATGAGATGGAGAGGGAACATGAGTTCTAATGGAGGGCTTGTGCATGGATTTGGGGAAAAGGACTTCATGAGTGTGATCATAGGGGAATGATAAGCTGGGTTGCTTAATAGGAAAGATCTTTCCTCCCACAAAAATTTCACCTTGGTTATATCCTCCTCGAGGATCTTCAATAATTTAGGATCACTTTTAAGATCTTTTTCTTCCCACATCTTTAGTCCATCTACTGAGCATTAGATACAATTTTTTTCCAAGTATAGCTTTTCCTTGATATCCCATCATGTTTCTTCTTCAACCATCTCCCACATGTACCTACACCCCAAGACCAATCCTCTTAACCATTACATGAGATGGTTAGGGATCACATCAAACTCATCATCCCATGTTCTCATCATTTATTCTATATCTAGTAAGCTTGGTATGAGTACAAAAAAGGATTGGATATAAGATGGGGTTAAATTAGGAGGAAGATGGTAATGATGGGGATTGAAGAAAACTTTATGTTGTTGGATTTGAGTATGAAAGAATTCATAAATTTCTTTGTAATATATTGATGTATTATCCATGGAATCATCTAATTCTTCATGACAAGATTGAGAATCTTCTTGAGGTTGATAGGCATCATGGTATAGTTGGTAAGGATCATATTGGGGTTGATAAGAAGTAATTTTTTGATAGGATTCTTGATATCTTCCTCATATGGTTATCTAGAAACATGGTGTGCATATGGAGAAGGAAATGGATTACCATATGGATACCATGGATCATAGGATTGGTAGCCATTTTGACAAGGTTGTTGGGGGGGTATAACATGGTTCATAACAAGGTTGATAGGGAGTTTCATAATAGGGATATTCATCATAGATATCCATATCAGCATAATAGGTCAAATGAGATACAAGAAATGATCAAAATATTAAACAAAAGATACCTAGGATCCTTACAACTATAATATTTAATTAGGAGTCACCATTGGTGCTATCTTACTTACTTTCAAAAGCTGATTAGAGGAAAGACATACCAACAATCTTTTCACTCTCTTGGACCTTTGTCCCACCAGGTGTACCAAAAATTTTGTCACCAAATCTTGAACCCTAGAATAGTTTTTTAATCCTACTCTAAGATTTGGGAAACTTTGGAACACCTCTAGGCTTGTGGGTTTCCTATAATAAAGGTAGACCTCTAGGATTAAAGGATAGCTCCCTGAATTTACATTGAATTGCTTATCACCTAAACTAACTGATTATTTGTGGGAAAAGAGATAGAATTATGCATGAAAATAAACTATTCAAAGGGGGTGATACACCATATCTATTTCCATAATTCTATCATAATTATTTCACTACAAAACAAGACCTATAAACTAGATTCAAAGTCCTAAGATGTTATAACATTAGTATTTCAATATAGAGGTGATATGCATGAGATAACTTAAGGCAAGTGTACTAGAGGTAAAATTGTAGAATATAAGTACACTTTCATATTTTAAGGGATCCAAACACACTATCTACACTCTATACTACCTATTAGAATGAAAACTTCTTACACTAGACATGAAAGGACAAGGAAAAGTAAGGATATGATCACTAGACGTCACCATTCATCACTTTGTAAACTTATAAAGTATGTTTGTGAAATAAAAAAGATTTATTATATTATTAAAATGCAAATTAAAATGTAAAACTAAATGAATTTGTCATACATGGTGTGTAATTAGATACAAGAGCCAAAAATGGCTAGTACTTATAGAATGTGAGATAGGAGAGAAAAATGAACCTTAAGAGTCACAAGAATTAGTGAAAAAATAAAATAAGGAGTTATGTTTGTATTAAAATGGATTATGAAATATACCATGAAAGTTTTTTTTGGATAAATATCCCTTAGAACATGAAAACTTCTCAAAGTTGGTGTAGGACTCTTCAAATGCTTGTTTAAAAACTACCTTTATCATTAGCTTATCTTGAGCACTCATCAATAGAATATGAATATATGACATAATTATAATATTAATGGGGGATTATAAATAGGATAAAACATGAATTGGATGTGTCCCTAATCACCAGTATTCTTCTAGACAAGTTTTCTCAATGTCTATGATCATAATAACCCTTCTTTCACTCACCCTTCACACTTGGCATCAAGGTGGTATTCAGTTTCTCAAACAAATACATATAGGTGATGATTTGAAACTTATAAAGAGTAATAATATCTTTATATCCATAAAAAAAACCTTAAAGTGTCTCCTAATTGGGTTTATCACCTTCTCACTTGATGATCACTCTTTATTCACTTTGTCAGTTGATACTGCCTGAAGTGAAGGTGTTATCAAATATAATTGTGAGATTTTATAAAGTATAAATGGATATTAAGAGTTAATTTAGGTCCATTATATCTCCCAAAGTAAACCTTATCCTTTTAAACTCTTCTATACCTAAAAACATCAAAATCTATCAAGAAAATCTAGTTTTGTACCCTATTTGTATAAATAGGGTGCAAGCCAACTTGATAGGAGGGAGCCCTAGGGAGTAATAAACAAGTAAAAATAAATTACCTATCTATACTAACTAAACTAGATGTGTTTCTATCAACTTATTCTAAATTGGGTCATTAACAAGGGTTTTGGAAGGTTTTGAGTAGTTTTACCCCTTAAGGATTGTTCATAAAATTTTGATGCCCAATCCTCAAAAACATTATACAAAATTTAAGTTTATGACCCTATAAAACATATAATAACTCATTATTATTCCATGTTAAGTATCCATACTATTTTGAGCTTTCAAACATAGCCTCTCAAACTCTCCTTTGCATTTTGTGCACCTTATCATGTTTCAAACCCAATAAATGGCTTCTCTATGACCTTATTTACAAACTAAATGTTTTCACACACCTTATATCTCCCAATTAAGGTCATCCAATGAATTATATTGTTCACCTAGTCTTATGAGTGGTATTATACCTATTTTAGGCATTATTCCTAGTTTAGGCCTAGTGGAACTATGTTCTTGCATGTTTGAACACTTCATGAGTGGTGTGATAACTTGTAGCTATTTATTACCACTATTTCACCTTTTTTCAGCTCACCATACTTTTACAATAATCATATATCTCTCTTTCTCACTCTCTTCATGACAAACCTATGGTTCTACCTTTATGGGAGTACCCTCTATCTAAGATATAACCAAGGGAACTTAGCCTACTGTTATAAGAAATATGAAGAGATGAGGGTATTAAATATGTCCTAGATACCTTATGCACAAAAATTAAATAATTGGTCATGTTTATAGCACCTCTAAAAATTCCAAAACCCAAGACAAACTTTTATGTAGTTTTCACTATGGAGGATTTTATGTGTTGACTATAGGTTATTCTTGAGAACTAACTCTTTCCATGTTTACTTGACATGGGAATATCCTAAGATGATTAATAATACTATAGGGGTCTTCTAATACATGTTAACACTCAACCTTCTTTGCTAACTCAAAGTGACTTCACCTTTTCTTGATTAGGTAAGAGTGGCTAACTATATATTGTGTTTTCTTACTTATAAATTGGCATACTTGTAGGTAAATATTTCCTATTATACCCTTATATACTATGATCCACCATCTTCATTAATTTATTAATATAATATTACAGTCATTTATATTTATTTAGGTCATGTTTATGTTAGGATAATATCTACAAGGCAATTATGCTTTATTGCACTATCACCCTATAGTTGACTTTAGGTGATTATCTTGAGAGTAAAAAGGACACCTATATAATGTTATACATATTCCTTTTCATGTCTATGTTTTCTTGAAATCTTTTGGTCTCATTTATTTAGTGAAATATAATCATATCATGCTTAGAAATAGACCAATACATATAAGGTTGTGTTCATCCTTCATTGCCATTTTATAATTGACTATAGGTGACCCTTTTCAGGGTAAAGGTACACTTGTAGGTGATGGTACAGGTCATGACCCTATACTTCAAATCTTCTTAATGTTATTTAGACCATTATTGTCCTTCTAAATTGAATAGGATCACTTACCTTAGAGGTATGATCCTCCTTTATTTACAAGGACTATAAGGTCATTTTGAATTCAAAACACTGTAGAAAACTCCAAAAACTTGTAGTAAAGAATTGGACAATGGATGCCTCCTTTTCATCACTTATTTGGATCAAACATCCATTTTCTTTGGTCAAGGACTAACTCTTAGGTCTGAAATCTATGATGAAACACTTAGGATATATCTAGACTTTATGCCACACTACTCCATGATGGCACCAAATATGGCCAAGGCTCTCTTTTGGAGTTTTTAAGGTAATAGATACCTAAAACTCATTCTCCACATATGTACATGACCCTCAAATCCACCTACCACTCTATGACTTCACTGTTGATTGATATGGTATTCCATAACTTCTCAATCTTCCATAAAGGTTCAAACCTACCTCAAACATCTAATGTTTCAATGCTTTCTCCTATATCTAAACCACCTGTAGATGCACATATGTAGATATAATTATTAAGATATGACATAATATTGAATGGATGATGAACTAGTTTATCAATCAATCCCATATATCTTATCAGTCTATATTGATCCTCTCCACTTAGTGGGACTTCAAACCAATCCTAAACACTTCCATTCTAACATGTTCAATCCTCTATGGGGTACTTATAGGTACACATTATAGTAGTATATAGGGAACAATGTATATGATTTCCTTTAAAAGTATATTTAAACCTTGTGGAAGGTTCAAGTTTGTTTTTTCCATCTCAGAGCCATTTTTCACTTTGAGAACCATCTCCACTTCTTCAAAAAGGCTGGTCGAAGCTCTCCTTCACCTAAATGTAGGTGAATAGTTGTTGGGAAATATACTATATATTTTATATGATTGTGTCTCCATTTGTATTAGCTTTTGAGACTAAAATTTTCAAAGAGGTGCATTAAAAATACATGGGAATCATTAAATATAAAATTCACCTTCCTTTGAAACTACTAAAAGGACAAGAACCCTCTATAATTAGTAAAACTTGACTATAATTTGGTCATAGAGATTCCACTAGTATAATGGAATATTTGTGATATTCAACTCATCTCTATATATAAAAAATAATTGGAAACCATTATATAAGGATGTTATCATCTCTGAGAAACACTTTCACCACGTGTTTTAAATGGACTAGCTCAAATAAGGAGAAAACATGTAGGGTGTGGGGATATTCAAGCAAAAAAGAGTAGTCAACTTATAAAAAATCGTTCATAAAGCATGATCAATTAACATCCAAAATCCTACAATTGATATGAATTATACCATTTATACTACATCCCAAAATATCATTTTACTTGATTGATCTTTTGCTATCTGTACTAGACCAAAATCAGTTGGTCATTTCTAAATGCCTAGTGGAGAGATAGAGAAGAGAAATGGTTTTTAAGCCATTTTTTGGACTTCAAAATATTATAAAGTTTTTAAATGAGCTAATTTAAGGTAAAATTTCATTTTAGGATCCTACCACATGTGCCACACTTTTACAGAAGCCATAAAACCAACTCAAACTGCCCAAACTACCACTTTTCTTCTTATTCTGATGTTACTCCTATAATTATCAAATAGAAACTAACATGTCTGATAAGGGACTAACATGAATGATGTTGAGGAATTATTGGAACATTTTTACACCAAGGGAAACCATATAACTCTCATAAATGGCTTACAATATGACCTTAAGTGACTAGAAATGACATAATGGGATAAAGGTGAACATGACCAAGGTGATGACACATATAATGACCCATAATATACTATAACACACCCTATTACATCCTAATATATCCATATAAAAGCTATATGCTATAGGATGTTGACTTATTTTGACTTGTGGTAAAAATAGTCAACAATTATTTAGAGTCCTTAATGTTAAAAGCCTTCTTGTTTTGAGAAACCTAATCTTAGTATCTTGACTTTGATAAATAATTTATCTACCTTTATTTTTCCTTCAATTTCCCAACCACCCATTTAATTTACCCCCTTGATATAAAATTCTTATTATAAATCTATTTTCCCTCTTCTATATTCCCTCTTCTTCACATCTTAAAACATGCTTGCATTACATTTTTTTGGTTTTATCTATCTCTAGAACAAAATAATATGCTTGAGAAACTATGAATTAATTTATTTATACCATTACTTTACATTTATAGAATTGTCTAGGTTTATTTGAAAAATTTCCATTATTGTAGCTCCTTTTTTTGGACAACTGCATCTATTTCTAAACTTCTTGTTATACTTCCTTTTTTTTGGATAATTGCATCCATTTCTATTTTTGTTACTTTTTCCATTCTCGAGTGAGGTTAGATTATTACTTCTCACTCACCAATGTTGTTTTCCCTTTTATGTACTTTTCCATTGATGATTGAGTAAGGATTTTTATAATTTATATTTATTATCTATACATTATTGGTAAACAAAATTAATTTTGGGTTGATCTCACCCTTCATTGGCATTAGTTGGTCATTATTTGTCATTTTTTACTATTGTTGATTGGAGTCATGAAGACTGATTTGGGACTACTCACAACCTTAATTGATCTTATTTGGTCACTATCAATCATAAATAATCCTTATTATTGTAATATTTGGTTTATTTTAAGTTAATAATAATCACTTTCCCTAACTAGTAATTATTGGTCATAATTATCCCTTATTATTGCAAACATTGGTCAATCTATGCTTCACACCTTTCATTGATCTTAGTTGGTCATCATTTCTCATAATTAGCCATTATTACAAAACTTTTTTGCTGATTTATGGATAATATAGCTCAATTAGTAGTCATTTGCATCCATTTCTATTTTTGTTACTTTTTCCATTCTTGAGTGAGGTTAGATTATTACTTCTCACTCACCAATGTTGTTTTCCCTTTTATGTACTTTTCCATTGATGATTGAGTAAGGATTTTTATAATTTATATTTATTATCTATACATTATTGGTAAACAAAATTAATTTTGGGTTGATCTCACCCTTCATTGGCATTAGTTGGTCATTCTTTGTCATTTTTTACTATTGTTGATTGGAGTCATGAAGACTGATTTGGGACTACTCACCACCTTAATTGATCTTATTTGGTCACTATCAATCATAAATAATCCTTATTATTGTAATATTTGGTTTATTTTAAGTTAATAATAATCACTTTCCCTAACTAGTAATTATTGGTCACAATTATCCCTTATTATTGCAAACATTGGTCAATCTATGCTTCACACCTTTCATTGATCTTAGTTGGTCATCATTTCTCATAATTAGCCATTATTACAAAACTTTTTTGCTGATTTATGGATAATATAGCTCAATTAGTAGTCATTTCCCATTACTATTCTCAATTAGGTCTTATTAGTGTAAGCATCTGTCTATTTTAGGCTAATCAAACCCTTCATTGATCTTAGTTGGTTTTTATTGGTCTTAATTTATAACTCTCAATGAAAAATTATATAAATGCTTACTATTCATCACCATCACACCTTATTAGTGCATTTTTTTTGTTTGGGGTTAATTTCAACCTTTGCTAACCTTTATTTCTTCTTATCAGTTATTATTTATTATAGTTAGTTGTTGTTAGTGTAATAGTTATTTAATTTTTTGATAATCTCACCTATTTCTCATAATTAGTCATTTTTGGTATATATTAACCCATATTATTAGAAGTAATTAATTATTTTTGGTTAAATGCATGCCCTTATTTAAATTAAATGGTCATTATTTATCACAATTGGTCATTTTAGTGCAAGATTTAGTTCATTTTGGGCTAGTCACACCCAATTTACCATAATTAGTCATTATCAATCACTATTAACAATTTTTATTATATAAATATGTTTATTTTAAGTAATATAACCATTATTTTACCTTAATTGGTTAACATTGGTCCCATTTCCCCCTCTTAATGTAATAGTTGATTAATGTGAAGTCAAACTCCCTAATAATCCCTAATTGGTTATTTTTATTTAGTGTTGGTCACAATTATCCCTTATTAATGCAAAAAAATGGCAGAATTAAGACTAATGGTACCATTTATTGACATTAATTTTTATTTATCACTCTCAATTTTCATATTTTAGTATAATATTTTGTTTATTTTTATCTAATCACTCCACGTGACCCTAATTGGTCATTGTTTATTACAAGTGATTGTTTGCCTTTATTGCTAGTGGTTTTTTATTTTGGGATAATCATACCTAATTTACCATAATTATTCATGTCATTGGTATGAATTATCCATTATTAGATAAACTTTTTTTATTATTGACTAATCACACTATTCATTACTATTAGATGGTCATTATTTTTAGCAATTTTCACTTATCAGTGAAAGAGTTCATCAATTTTGGGCCAATTACAACCAATGTACACTATTTGGTCATTATTGGTCATAATTAATACATATTAAGTATAAAATGGTTTGTTTGTGTCTAATTTCACCCTTCATTCACCTTAATTATTTGTTATTTGTCAATGTCTATTACAATTAGTCATTTGAAGTGCACATGTTTATCAATTTGAGGATAATCACATAAAATGGTCCCTTATTATTAATTATGGGTGAAAATTATCTTTATATCATTAGTAAAGTTTAGGCTAATCTCACTCTTTATTGATCTTAATTTTTCATTATCTAGTCTCAATTCACCCTTTAGTTTGAGAATTGGTAGATTTGGGGCTTTAGTTTATCAAATTTTGCTTAGTAATAACTTAAAAACATGTTATAATCACAATAAAGGGATAATTATGTTTGAAAAACACTAAATTGGCCTTCATTTTTAGTGTTTCTCCTAATTAAGGCTACCATGTCAAATTTGGTAGCATTAAAAAATAAAAATATGGGTTATTTATGTGTGCATTTATTAAAATAGACTGTCTTTTCTATGATCACACGTTAATTGAGGCATTAATTTAATATTATTGGTAACTATTATACATTATTATTTAATGTTTATTAAAATCCATAAAACTTTGAAATCTTAAAATAATGAAATATTAAAACCCTAAAATTATGAAATCTTAAAATTTGGATAAGTCTACAATCTAATGGGATCCCCAAAATAAATATTATATTTATTATAAATTTTAAACGTATAAAACAAATCTAAAATATATCTAAAGTATATTTATAAACTTAAACTATAATAATAATAAATGGTCATAAATAAATGTAAACATTTGCTATTTTTTAGCTATAATTTCAACCAACAAGATTCGTTTAGATCATCATTTGAACAAAATGGAAAGAGCGGTTATGGTTGTACCACTTACAACCATAAGGGTTAAAACGCAACCATTTATTACCATAACCCAACCTTTCATTTAATCTTACCATGTATGCCTTGTGATTGAGATGATACATAGGAGGGTAAAATCATAACCTTCCTACCTTTGACATGCATGTCTTAAAGTGAGCCATAACTTTTGGATTTCACCATGTGGTTAGATGACATTTTTTTTGAATGAATTATTTATAAAATAATTATATAAAATAAAACATGTTTTTTTATTATGTTATTAAATCATTTTCAATTAATCCAACTCATTTTTTAAATGGTCCTCAAAACTATGTCATATTGAACTTGAAATGCAATTACTTGTAAATTAGGAAACTATGTATTGGTGTATATTCTACTTATTTTTTATTTTTATTTGTAAAATGGATATATTTTTATATCCTATTTATATAAATTTTAATTATATACTTTATATGTTGAAATGTTATCTTGAATGGATTTATTGATCTCTTTGCTTAATTGGTGAAATTTCAAACAATGGGTTGGCTTGAAAACCATGTTGATGTGTCCTCTATTTTATGTTTTTTTGTATAAAATGGTTGGATTTTGTTTAAATTTTTTTATTATCTCACATTAAATATTTTATATGTCTAAGGTAATTTATCAATGGTTTTAATAACATCTTCTAGTGTTCAACTAAAGTGTTAATAAAAAAATGAGTTAAAGATTTTTTTCAACACTTTATAATGAATACAAACTTTGTGAAATGAAAAATATATAAGGATAAATTTAATTGAGAAATAAATTTATTATTATTGGTAAAATTTATCCATTCTATTTAATATTTATTAAAATCCATAAAACCTTGAAATATTAAAGTAGTGAAATATTAAAACCCTAAAAATATGAAATATTAAAATTTATATTAACTTTTAACCCTAATTTGTATATAAATCCTATTTAGTGGTTGGGGTTAAGGATATATAAATGATAGGCACAAGTATTAATATCATATTTACAATAGGCTAATTAATGTGCTAAACTTAGATGTACCATATGCTAAACTTTATAAAGCTGAGATAGGCTATTAATGAAAAGTACAATTATGCTTGATATACAAATGACATAAAAGAAAGTAAATAGTTATTTTTTATGATAATAAAATGATAAATATAGTATAGGTAGGAAGACAATTCTAGAATAGTTGTTAGATTCTAGATTTGGTACCTTTGGTCCTCTAGACACTTGTGTTACCTAGGGATAGTTACATTGATGCTAGTGTATGATCTCGATGTTAGTGTCCTATAAAAAATATTCAATGAAATAGGTATTGTATAATTTATACCCTTAAGACTATAAAGGAGTCAAACCATTCATGATAACATAAAAACATCACTTTTGGTCACCTTTCTTATGTTTCTTGAAGTGTTAAGGCAGTCCAAAGAAAGATCATTGGTCATCATATTAAGTAGTAGATTTAATTTTTTAACATGTCAAGGAATACCATAATAGTTTCATTTTCATTATGTCTAATCATATATCAAGTTTTCCCTTTGTGTTTAGTCATGTATTATGATCTATAACATGCCTTAGGGTGGTCTTAATGGTCCATTTTTGCTCATGATGAAAATAACCTAATGTTTGTAGTGGATGACCCTATCATGAATCCATCTATAATGATGAGGTATGGCTTGATTATAAATTTTAAAGATGTTATAAATATAAATGGTAACCTAATTTAGGTCCTTGTAATTTTCTAAGGTTTTTTAATAGGTATTAAAGTGATCTCCATTTGAATCCTACATTTTAAGCCATATATATTATCTTAAAGGGGGTGTTTGACCTTAAGGTGATATTTGACCTTAAAATGCCACTAAAACCATCAATTACATCCTCATAAGCCTCTATGTATCCCACTATGCCATGATCAAACCATTTCATACTCTAAGGGTGTCTTATCATAAGTTAAAGGCTTTTTTTAACATTAAATGGGCCCCACACATGTGAAAACATGTCCTTTTAGTGTCCCCAACCATACCATGTGTTTTAAAATATTGGGAACACTATTTTCCCTCCCATTACCTACCAATGATGATTCATGGTCTGAAAACATGAGCAAATGCAATAATATAATGTTTTTTAAGAGTTCTCAAACAAGTATGGATTCATACAATATGAATACAGTTAGATGAAGTCAAGGACCTATGAGGGGAATTCAACATAGGCATTAGATGAAGGATTCTAGGTATTTTAGATCCAAAAACCAACCTTCCTCCATCAAGATCTTTGGCAAATTTGTAAATCCCTTCAAGTTTGTTCTTAGTCTATACAAGAGAGAGATGGTGAGGGCATAAGCTCTTGATGAAAGGAAGGGGGTCTAATGTCCTAATGTTGGGCATTGATTTCAATATTAGTCCTCTATGTTTCATGAACAAAAATTAAGAAGACAAGAAATTTGGGTTGCCTTCTTCATCTACATAGGGATAAAAAAAGGGAATGGTTTCAATGCCTTGTTGGCTTGTTTAATTAAATTAGTGATTTTTAATGTCTTATCTAGTCCTACAATGTCATACCATGGAATCCTCCATCACTAGTTCATATGTGTGAGCCTATAGGATCAAGAAACATCTAAGCTACCACTATTTGCAGACTACAAGCAGGGTTCCATTAGTGAGGAAGGATATTCAGTGTAAATTTTTGATAATGAATAATGTTTTGAGGTATAATGATGGTGTACTTAAGTTTTTAAGATCTCCTTAATTCAAGTTAAATTGTTTGATGGACCTCAACTACCATAAGATATCACCTTGAAATGAGATTGATTACATATTTGGGCTTCATTGTAAGGGAGGATAACATGTTTGATGAGGATGGCTATTGAATTTCATTAGAATATCATAAAGAAATTAAGGAATTATTATATTCATATGAAAATGTCCTTTTAGGATGAGCAAACCTCATTATAGCCCTCACAGACTAGGAAACTATCAACTAGCCCTCTAATGCCTTCACAATCTTGTTTAGTAGAAGTAAAGTTATTTAGCAGAAGTAGAGGCATTCTAAAAGTCCTAGGTTTTCATTTATCACTATATATGCCTAATTGATGACTTCTTAGTGTTTTTCTTTGTTAATTATGTGAGTATAGATGCCTAGGGTCCTTATAGATCATCTTGGGTGTGAGTCAAAAATACAATTCAAGAACTCAAGGAAACTCTATCATTTGATGGTCTTATCACTATCAACTTATATCATAATAAACTCTAATTTCTAGGTTTGAAGATTCGTATGACCTTAAAACCTTCACCTATAGGTTTGAACTCTCTACCTAATCCCAAAGCATAAAATTAAGGTATAAATACCCTATAAGGCTATCAAGTGACATTGGTACTATGGTAAAAGGACCTATGTAGGTATAATCCATGTTGAAAGAGCATAATCATCACCTACAATAGATAACTCAAATCCACCCTTCAAATATACCTAAACCATAGAATGTAGGTGAGTGTCAAAGGTAAAGAAGGGCCATGGATTGTGAATATGTCCATCTTAAAGGGATGGATTATTGACATGTTATCATTTATGTCAAAAGGGTGCATCATGTAAAGTCATAATGGTCATTGATGCCAATGGTAACTAAGGATAGATGGTAGTATGTGATATGTCAAGGTACATGAGAGAGAAGAGTGTGGTCATAAGAGTTGTCATGAGTAAGGTCATTCATGAAATAGAGAGTGTTACATGGAAGGTACAGGTCATGAAAGAGTGTTTGAAGACAAATAATGTTTGCATAGAAACCATAGTGTATGAATATGTCTGTACAAGTCATTGATATCATGATATGAAGAGGTATGTGCAGAGTAATGTCTGTACGTAATATGGCATAGTCACGACATGAAGAGTTTAAGGGTGATCCATATGATATTATGAATTTGAAGGCAAGAGAGAGTTTGAAGGAAACTAATGCCTTATGGTATACGTCAAGGTGTCAAGTGCATTGGAAAATTGAGCCTAGTCATGACATGGTGAAGGTATGAGCTCGTGGCATGATGAGGTCAGTGATCTCAAGCATGTGAGAGATTGTGAAGGTTGTGTGAACATGAGAATAAGGTGTGAATGCTCTCAAAAGTGTTTTAAAGTGAATCTTTGAAGGTAGGTCCTTCAATTTTGGTCTACACCTAGACCATTCTTTAGCCTTGCCTAGCCTAATGAGGCATGAGGATCATATTTCAAGGTGAATGTGTGAAGGAGATCATGGATAAAGGTAAGTCAAGTTATTTCAAGAGGGATCATAAAGTATGATGTTATGGTTTATAAGAAAAAGGCATACTATGGAATACATTAGGCATTCAATAGACTATATCAGGTTTGATATGAATTACATCAAGTTTGCTAAGGATTACATTAGGCATGATACAAACTATATCAGGCATGATACAAATTGTTGTCCCCAAAAAATGACTTCTCATTTTTGGGACAACATATGACTATTTTGGTCCTACATAGCCAAAAATAATCTCTTCCCTTTTCAAAATTTGTTCTGAGCTTTCAAATTCCTCATTTTTCAAGATTTTTTAGTAAAGGGATTAGCAGGTTCTACAGGTTTAAAGGCTTCTACAAGCGAGTTCAATCAAAAGAACTAGTTTCCAACACTTAGTCATTTTCAAGATTGGTTCAGCACCTTGGTTCAATAAAAAATGTCCATTGGCAAGCATCTAAGCAAGGATTGAACCATTGAACCATTAAACCGTTGAGCCTTGAACCATTTTGGTTTGATGGGTTCAATGGGTTCAAAGGTTCAACATCATCAGCAAGAGCTAAGCACATTTGTCAAAGATTCAAAGTTCAACCACTTCTAGGTTCAACGGCTTCAAAGCACTTATCAAAGAGAAGAAGGCTTGAACCATTGAACCATTGAACCAATTTGGTTCAAAGGTTCAACAGGTTCAAAGGTTCAATGCATTTGGTTCAAAAAGGATCAAGAGGACTTAGCCAAATAAAAGGAATGAACCAATTGAACCATTGAACCTTGAACTAATTCAATAGGTTCAATGAGTTCATGGGTTCAAAGGTTCAAAGGCAGCCTCAATCGAGGAAAGAAGTAGAAAATAGATGGTTCAATAAATGGTTCAACCAAGGAATGTGCAAAAGAAAAGGATGAGTGGAAGCTACCAAGTGTCATCTGCCAAGACACATTATACTTTATTTTTAAAAGTGGTGGATACTCCCACATGTCCCTTTTGAAGCTTGTCAGAAGCCTCCAAGTGTCCATATCTATAGTTCCTTCCTTTCGTCTCACTGTATTGAGCAAGGACCATGGTGGGTCTTGGGTGAATGACTAAAATAGGTGGAGGCTGACAAGTGTCATCATTCATGAAAACCCAAATGAGCCCCAACCATTTCTATGGTGTTGCAAAAGTCTGAGAGTGGAAAGTACCAAGTGTCAATAATGGAAAGTTTCAATATGATGTAGTAGAAGATGCCATGTGTCCCTAGTAATAATCAATGGAAGACGACAAGTGTCATCATCTGTGTGAATCAAAAATGAGTCTCGACTGCTTCTGTAAGTGTTTCTAGAGTTCGATAAAAGCTGCCACATGTTATCTCCCATGAGACTCTCAAAGGTTTCTAAAATCTCTTATGAATTAGGTAGATGCTTCCACGTGTCCACACCTATTCCAATAGAATATGCCACATGTCACTTGTTAAAAACAATGGAAAGTGCCACATGTCAAAGATGGAGCACTCTCAAATGCAGAGACACAGAGTGAAGGAAAGGTTTCCTTCAGATAAATTATTTGAAGGAATTCCTTCAAACATTTTGTCCAAAGGAAATAAAGAGATGAAAATTCCTCTAAAATAACTAAAGCTCGAAGGCCACCCAAATGATCTCGAAGGGTAGGTACCCTTGCGGGGGGACACTTGACACTCAAAAATGGACCTATTTCAAGACCCCAAAGGGCAAGTTCCCTTTGAGAAGTGTCAAGCCTCAAAGTGAAGTGGAAGCTACTAAGTGTTTACATATGTGCTTCCAGTCTCTAACTATTTCAAAGTAGTAGAAATCATCATGTGTCCCGTGTAAGTGCAGCAAAAGCTGCCAAGTGTTTGCATCCACACTTCTAGCCTCTAACAAGTTTCAAAGCTTATTCTGATAAGCTTATTTCAAATCTAAAAATGCCACCACGTGTCCTTTCCCATGTCATTGTGAAAATCAGCCATAACAAGCAAGAAAGACACAAAGGAATTGATAAGAAGAATGATAGGCCTGCCAATTCCAAATTTGGAATGACTAGCTAGCCATTAACCTTCAATAGAGGAAAGACCTGAAAACATCAAATCAGCTATAATGAAGTGTTTGTTGAACTCTTTAGGCTTAAAATGTGGACACAAATGCATTAAAAGACCCTATGGATAGGGCCAAAGGAAGAAGAAACAAAGAGGGAAATCTCAACGAGAGTTATTCCCAGTAGGTGGAGCAGTTTTCCAAGTAGGTATTTAGGGCCTACCAACAATGAAAGCATAGCTTATTTGTCCCCTTTTGGAGTAAAGGTGGAGTACATAGTTGCACAAATAGTAGGTGATGAAATGAGTGATTCAAGATCAGGAGTAGACATTGGAGATGAATCAACATGCCAAAGTTAAGGCAACCACCTTGCTTTAGCATGGCCCTCCCTGACAGAACCAAGAATGCATTTAAGGCATTAATTACATAGCATGGGTCACTCCATGGGAAAAAGTGCCAAGCTTCTCTTTACCTCTATATATTTTAATCTCTCATTCGATACAAAGGAGATCTTCCCTTTACCAGAATCAAAACTCTACCCAAATTGAAAGGCATTACTGAGACTTTGAGCTTAGATTATTGTTCATATTTCTTTGATTAAATGAGAGAGCAAGTTACTTGTAGACTTTGTGTTGTTATAGCTTGTGATACTTTAGGAATTTCTCTTATGTCTATTTCCTAGAATAATTCTTGTTTATTTGATCTAACAAGCAAAACTAGTGGAAGTAATTAGGAAGGTGTCCTGAAGCTAGCTACTTATAGAGTTTGTGCTGTCATAGTTGTTTTTAGTGTGTATTTGTTTTCTGTTTCTATGTAAAGGAAATTGGGATGACTTTGTGCCCCCATTTTTCTTTGTATCTCACTCTTGGGCAGTCAAGGTGGAGACTTTGTGCTACATCTTAGATTGTTGGTTACTCTATACCCTATTATTAGTCACTTGTTACCAGAAAGATTCTTGTTGTTTGCAAGAACAAGCACTTCTGAAAGAAGAGAAGTGCCTTCTATCATTTCATTAGGATTTCTACTATCTAGGAAGGGATTTGGCTATTGGTTGAATGTTACTTTTGAAAGGAGAGAAGCACTTTCACCAATCACCCAGGATTTCTCCTTTGATCTATGAGCATCATCTCTAAAAAAATAGAGATGGATGGTTTGTTCTACCCTTGAGTGTTATTTTTTGCTTATCTATAGTATATAGCCCCATTTATACCTATAGGGAACCTCCCCTTGATGAGAGGATAGATTTGTCCCCTTTGGATGTGGTAAACTTGTAACTTTGGACAACCAATCTCCCTTGTTGTGGATGATCAGACCTATTTTGCTCATCAGTATGCTGGTGACAAAATATTCACCCAACAGTCTTTTTGGTGACTTCGCTAGGGAAGGACAAGTAGTTTGAAGCGTTAAGCTTCAAATTGAAGTAAAACCAGTCCTTTTTCATTTTTTATTCATAATATAGCAACACCACACTATACAAAAAGCTAGAGAGCTCAAGGTGTTGTTAACCCTATCTTTGAGTTGGCACATCAAGGAAAATTTGACTTACTTTCTCCCCAACCTCAAGTTCAATGATCCAGGAGTGTCCCTCCTACTTGTACCAGGACACCAACACATGGCATAGTTTCTTTTCTTACTATTAGTAGAGCTTTACCTATCTATGTTCCACCTATATTTTTTAGGCCTACTTTCAATAATCCAATCATGGCAGTTCGAGGCCCCTGGGGTAACTCTTTTGGCCCACTGAATTCGACTCCACCCCTGCATGAACTTCCACACAGCTCAAGAAATAATTTCCCCAAATTCTTTGGGGATGGAAAATTTCTTCTTGATGAACATGTTGCAGCCTTCAGCATAGCCTATGGTGTGATAGGCATGGAATTTGAAGACATGGTAGTTAGGCTTTTCATGGAAACACTACAAGGTGCTACTGCAGACTGGTTTTACCATCTGCAAGCTAGATCAGTAACTGATTGGGACACACTCAAAGCCAAATTCAAGCCTATAGAAGATGCACATGCTTTGTTGGCCTAGCTCACACAAATGAAGAAAGAACCTCATGAGCCTATGAGGGATTTCATAGCAAAGTTTAATAAGCTGAGGAACTAAATTCTTGCTATTGCTCAGCTGATCCCTGAAAACCTCAAATGCTTCTTCATCACCTCACAACTGCCTGAAGTGAGTATTTTGCTAAGAAGAGCTGGCCATATAGACCTCTAAGCTACTCAAGATTTCGCTACCAAATTTGAAAATGACCTTATCTTGGTAGGAAAGATAAGGAGAGATCCACATAAAGGTAAGTCTTCTTCTTCCTCCGAATAACCCCCTTTAGCCACCATTGATCCAATGGTGCAAAAGTTAGTAAATGAAGTACTAGCTCTCAGAAAGAAAGTGGCCCAAGGTATGTCTACTCCTCCTTATCAGGATATGCCAAGGAAGACATTTTAGAATTAAGCATATCAAGGCCATGCTACTAGGAACAGAGGGCAAACCAATCATCTTCCTCCCCCTTAGAGGAATAATCTTGTGATTGAAGCACTTCCAACTAACTCAGTGGTTAGATATCTAGAAGCTAAATCAGATTTCTCATTCCATCCTGAGTTGAGTCTTGAAGATGACTCTAATCTCTTCACTGAGGAAGAAGAAGAATTAGCTGGTGACTCCAATATCAGTTTCCTGAATTATCAAGATGAACTTAGAAGTGAAGGCAATGTAGCTAAGGGTTCATATGCTGTATTCACTAGGTCCAAGAATCAATCAGCTCAACAAGCTGATAAAGAGAAGATAGAGGGGCAACCTCAACCAACAGTTTCAATTGCTAAGTGTGGAACCACTCTACCCTTCCAGCCAAAGGACCTAGTGACTGCTAAAAAGGTAAGTACCCCCAAACATTTCTACACCTTTAAATTCAAATTTGTAGTCCAGTTCTCCCCCTCCCAGAACTCAAAAGGATGAACTCCCATCCTCTGCTCCTAGCTCATTCTAGACATTTGATATCATTAACCATATAAAGAAAACCAAAATTCAAATGTCTGATTTTAAATTTCTGTAGTCTCACCCTGAGTAATTAGACAAACTAGTTCAATGTGTTAAAAACCAAGCCGCCCCTGTTGAACAAGCAATTCCCAAAGTGACACATGACCCATCCAAGGATGCACCCATCAGGAACAATTTTGTCATTACCCCTCCTACTACTCCTAGTAGGACCGAACCCTTTTATGTCTCATTGCTAATAAATGGTCATCAGTTGAACAATTGCATCATTGATTCTGGCACTTTAGATAATGTCATGCCTACTAAAGTAGCTAAATCCCTGGACTTCACACTGACCAAGATGTTTGGTAGATGCTTCTCCATGGAGAACAAGTAGTACCTCTAGTGGGACAAATTAAAGATTCCCAATTTGTATTTGTAGCATTCCCAGACAAAAGAATCAAGATGACTATCTTGGTAGCAGATGTCCTAGCATCATATGGCACCCTTCTTGGGCAGAATTTCTGCAAGGATGTTGGTGGTGAATTGAGCATGGATTTATTAGAGGTGAGGATTCCAATCAAATGTGTCATGAAGAGGCTGCTCCTTGAAAAGGAAGTGAAATACGTGATTACCTGGACCTCAACACCTGAAGCTCAAATTATGTTTGAGTCTTCAGGCATGGGTAACTACTTTCCATCTATGAATGAAGTTCATGGAGCATATGATGAAGCTCCTACCACTGACAACCTGGAGACGTGTTCAGCTGAAATAGTAGAAGAAGGGGTAGAGTGCAATGCAAGTGTGGAAGAATCTCCTCCTTCGAATGGAGAAGAATCCATAGAAAAGTTAGTATCAAATGAGGTATGGATTCTTGAATTTGATGGTAGCTACTCCTATACTAGTTCAGGGGTTGGGGTTGTGTTAATATCTCTTTAAGGAGATATTTTTCCTTCATCTTATAAATTTCAATTCAAAAACACTAATAACACAGTAGAGTATGAATCTCTATTGCTTGGATTAAAAGTTGTTAGGGACAAAGGCATCAAACTCCTTCATGCTAAAGGAGATGCTAAATTGGTGGTTTGTCAGGTGAGGAACCTATATCAAAAAAAGAATGAAATATTGTGCCACTACCATAATCTAGTCTGGGACCAAATTGAAAACTTTGATGCTTTCAGCATCTCTACAATTCCTAGAGAATTCAATGACCAGGCTGATGCACTGGCTATTTTAGCTACTCTCTTGGTCTCCCACCTAGACTTAAAAGGAGATAGGTACACCATTGAGCTGGTATTCTAGCCAAGTGTACCTGATAATGTCAGTCATTAGCAAGTGTTCAACAATGACAATCAAATCATTGCCTTTTTGGAGCAAAAAGATAGCTTTGAATGTCTACATTTTGAAGGCAGTAAACTTCAGGAGTGTGAACCAACTCTTTAATCATATGTAGACATAGGTGAGGAGTTCTAGCAACTTAAAGGGAATAAGATCCCCAAAGGCCTAGTTTCCCTTGAGAAGCTATTTGATAAGCATGATAGATTTATCAAATAGTATCCAATCGATTCAAGCTCCTCTTAGCAGTTTGATCAGGTAAATCTAGGAACCAAGGAAGACCTCAAGATGATGAACATTGGGAAATGTTGTACCCTTGAGGAGAAGTTTAGGTTCACCACTTTTCTCAACCAGTACATGGACATCCTAGCGTACTCCTATGAGGACTTGAAGTCACTCCGGCTTGATGAAATTTGACATGACATTCCTCTCAAGGCTGGTTCAATACCTTATAGGCAAAAGTCCAAGCATTATAATCCAAAAATATTAGGTACTATTTTATCTAAGATACAAGATGTGCTAAATGCTAGGATAATCTTTCCAATCCATCATTTTACATGGATTGCCAATATAGTCCCTGTAAGGAAGAAGAATGGTGAAATTTGCCTCTGTGTGGATTTTAGAAATTTGAATCAATCATCCTTGAAGGATAACTATCCTTTGCCAATCATAGATCAAGTGCTTCAGATAGTGACAAATTTGAAAATTTTATCAATGCTAGATGGCTTCTCAAGATATAATTAGGTTGAAGTTGGTGAGGTAGACTAGCATAAGACTACTTTCACCACACCCTGGGATACATTTACATATAGAAGGATGCCTTTTGGCTTGATAAATGCTGGCACTACCTTCTAAAGAGAAATGGACCTTACCTTCAAGGATGAGATGGGTAAGTTCATCGTAGTTTATCTTGATGACTTGACTATCTTTTCTAAGCATCGCCCAGATCATGTGTGCCACTTATGATAAGTGTTGGAATGCTGCCACAAGAATGCCATTTCCTCAAGCCCCAAAAATTTAGTCTTTGGAGTAATAGAGGGGAAAATTATTAGACACATTGTGTCTAAAGGGGGCATAAATATTGACTCAGATAGAGTCATGTCTATCCAAGAGCTTACCTTGCCCACAAGTAAGACTACTATTCACTCTTTCTTTGGAAAGGTGAATTTCTTACGGAGGTTCATTCCTGAGTTTGCTAAGAATACTAGGCACATTGTAAACATGATAAGGGAAAGGCAACCTTTAGTTGGACTAAAGAAGGCAAATCAACATTTGAGGATATCAAGACTGCCATTGCCCATACTCCAATTTTGGTTTGTCTAAACTATAACAAAGAGATCACCATTTATAGTTATGCTTCAAAACATATGCTTTCAGTAATTCTAGTTCAAAAAAATAAAGAAGGTATGGAATCTCTCATTTCTTTCATGACTTGTCCTCTCAAAGCTCATGAGCTAAAGTACTTGAACATGGAGAAGCATGCTTATGCGGTGGTGAAGGTAGTAAAGCATTTTTATTTCTACATCTTGAATTTTCAAGTTACTACCTTGGTTCTTGACACCACGGTCAAATCCATACTGACTCAGCAGGAGTTTAGGATGAAGAGAGGTAACTAGGTTTCTAAGATTTAGGAGTTTGATCCGGTTATCAAGCCCATGAAGCTAGTGCATGGAAAGGGGTTGTGCCAACTAATTTATAACAATAAGCCAGGATGAATAGAGCATGAAGAATCAAAGGCAGGAGACGCACCAATAGTCCTCTTTGTCTCCACCACGAATGAGTGGTATTTAGGTATCACTCATTTTCTTACTTATGGTGAGTGTCTCACTCACCTATCTTATAAAGAAAGGAGAACCATCAAGCTAAAATCTACCAATTTTGTCCTTTGGCACAATGACCTATATAAGAGGAGCCTTGATGGAGTGTTCCTCCGTTGTGTGGACAAGGAACAACAAAGCTAACTTCTGAAGTCCTTCCATAATTCAGCCTATGGAGGACATTTTTCTATCCCTGTGACTACCCATAATATCCTACGAGCCAGGTATTATTGGCCAACTCTCTTTTGAGATACATATAAATGGGTTAGGAAATGTGAACTATGCCAGCAGTTTATTGGGAGACCCAACTTAGTTTCCCTACCTCTCAAACCAATGGTCATAGAGGAGCCATTCCAGTAATGGGGAATTGACTTTATTGGTGATGTAAACCCATTTTCAAGTGCTAGACATGATTATGTCCTTATAACAACAGATTACTTCACCAAGTGGGTGGAAATTGTTCCAACCAAACATGTTACTTTGAAAAAAGTATGTAACTTCCTCAAAGAGAACATCATATCTAGGTTTGGGGTCCCAACCAAAATTGTCACTGACAATGCAGCTTGTTTCACTTCTAAATAGATTACTCAATTCTATTTCTACTATGGAATTACACTCTCCCACTTTTCTAATTACTTTCCATAAGGGAATGGACAGGCTGAATCAAGCAATAAGAACCTAGTGACTATCATCAAGAATTTGGTGGATGACAACCAAAGGACATGGCATAAGTCATTGGTTGATGCTCTATGGGTAGATAGAATTACACCAAAGAGGGCAATTTCTATGTACTCAATGGACTCAATGCTGAAATACTATAATACCAATCACCCTAGAATTGCCAGTATTGAAATTGGCTAAGGCAATTAAAGATCAAATGTATGAAAACACCCTTGATAAGAGGATCATGTGCTTGACTAAGATAGAAGAGCAAATAAATATAGTGGTGGACCGAATTTTATCCCATCAAGGTCTAGTGAAGAAGCTCTTTGACTAGAAAGCAAAGAACTATGATTTCCAGGTTGGAGATCAAGTCCCACTATGGGAAAAGAGAAGAGAACCAAAGGGGATGCATGGAAAGTTTTATTCCCTATGGAGGGGCCCTTTTACTATTCATTAGCTCAATGTTGAAAACAATTTCCTATTGAAGTATTAAGATGGCACACTCTTTTCTCTACCTCACAATGGGCAACATCTGAAGCACTTCAACTCTTGAAGTATCGGATGAGTTCCCCTATACATATGTATATTTATATAGTCTTTTGTTTTTGTTTTGTTCTTTTCATTTTCATTTTTGGATCCTTTCTTTTTAGGTATCATGACTCCATAGCCCAATGGCATTCTTCAAGGCACTGGAGATTCTAGTTTCTACTCCCCTCAGCTGTCTTTCAAGTTTCCAATTGAAGGTGGTTCCCCAACTGGAGCCAATTGTTGTCCTTGAAAAATGACTTCTAATTTTTGGGACAACATATGACTATTTTGGTCCTGTACAGCCAAAAATAATCTCTTCCCTTCTCAAAATCTATTTTTAGCTTTCAAATTCCTCATTTTTCAAGATTTTTCAGTAAAGGGATTAGCAGGTTCTACAAGTTCAAAGGCTTCTGCAGGCGAGTTCAATCAAAAGAACCAGTTTCCAACACTTAGTTATTTTTAGGATTGGTTCAGCACCTTGGTTCAATCAAAAATGTCCATCAGCAAGCATATAAACAAGGATCGAACCATTGAACCTTGAACCATTTTGGTTTGATGGGTTCAATGGGTTTAAAGGTTCAATGTCATCAGCAAGAGCTAAGCGCATTTGTCAAAGGTTCAAAGTTCAACTGCTTCCAGGTTCAATGGCTTCAAAGCACTTATCAAAGAGAAGAATGCTTGAACCATTAAACCATTGAACCATTGAACCACTTTGGTTCAAAGGTTCAACAGGTTTAAAGGTTCAATGTATTTGGTTCAAAAAGGATCAAGAGGACTTAGCCAAATAAAAGAAATGAACCGATTGAACCATTGAACCTTGAACCACTTCAACAGGTTTAACAAGTTCATGATTTCAAAGGTTCAAAGGAAACCTCATTCAAGGAAAGAAGTATCAAACAGATGGTTCAACCAAGGAGCATACAAAAGAAAAGGATGAGCGAAAGCTGCCAAGTGTCGTCTACAAAGACACATTATAATTTGTTTCTAAAAGTAGTGGATACTGCCATATGTCCCTTTTGAATATTTTTGGAAGCCTCCAAGTGTCAATATCCACATTTCCTTCCTTTCATCTCATTGTTTTGAGCAAGGACCAGGGTCGGTCTTAGGAGAATGACTAAAATAGGTGGAGGCCAACAAGTGTCATTGTCTGTGAGAACCCAAATGAGCCCCAATCATTTCTATGGTGTTGCAAAAGTCTGAGAGTGAAAAGTGCCAAGTGTCAATGTTGGGAAGTTTTAATATGATATAGTGTAAGATGCCATGTGTCCCTAGTAAGAATCAGTGGAAGCCAACAAGTGTCATCATCTACATGAATCAGAAATGAGTCTCGACTGCTTCTATAAGTGTTTCTAGAGTTCAACAAAAGCCACCACATGTTATCTCCCATGAGACTCTCAAAGGTTTATAAAAGCTATTATGAATTAAGTGGATGCTTCCACATGTCCATGCTTGTTCTGGTGGAAGATGCCATGTGTCACTTGTTAAAAATAATGGAAAGCACCATGTGTCAAAGATGGAGCACTCTCAAATGTAGAGACACAGAGCCAAGGAAATGTTTCCTTTTGATAAATTATCTGAAGGAATTCCTTTAGACATTTTGTCCAAAGGAAATAAAGAGATGAAAATTCCTCCAAAAGAATTAAATCCTGAAGGCCACTCGGATGATCCCGAAGGGTAGGTACCCTTACCCAGGAACACTCGACACTCAAAAATGGACCTATTTTAGGACCCGAAAGGGCAAGTTCCCTTCAGGAAGGGTCAAGCCTCAAAGTGTAGTGGAAGCTACCAAGTGTCTACATCCACACTTCTAGTCTCTAACTATTTCAAAGTAGCAAAACTCGTCACATGTCCCATCCTAGTATAATGAAAGCTGCCAAGTGTCTGCATCCATGCTTCTAGCCTCTAACAAGTTTCAAAGCTTATTCTGATAAGCTTATTTCAATGTTGCAGATGTCACCATGTGTCCTCACTTGCATCACAATATAAAGTAGCCATAGCAAGCAAGAAAGACACAAAGGAGTTGCTAAGAAGAGTGACAGGCCTGCCAACATCAAATTTGGAATGACTGGCTAACCATTAACCTTCAATAGAGGAAAGACCTATGAATATCAAATTAGCTACAATGAAGTGTCTGTTGATTTTTTTAGGATTAAAATGTAGATCTAAATGCATTGAAAGACCCTAAGGCCAGGTCTAAAGGAAGAAGAAACAAAGAGGGAAATATCAGTGGGAGTTATTCCCAGTAGGTGGAGCAATTTGCCAGGTAGGTATTTGGGCCTTGCCAGCATTGAAAGCATAACCTGTTTGTCCCCTTTTGGAGTAAATTTAGAGTAGACAGTTGCAAAAATAGAAGGTGATGAAATCAGTGATTCAGGCTTGGGAGTAGACACTGGAGATGAATCAACATGCCACAGTTAAGGCAGCTACCCTGCTCTAGCATGGCTCTCCTTGACAGAACCAAGAATGCATCCAAGGCATTAATTACACAACATGGGTCACTCCATGGGACAAATCACCAAGCCTCTCTTGGCCTTTATATATTGTAATCTCTCATTCAATTCAAAGGAGAACTTCCCTTTATTAGAAGCAAAACTCTACCCAAATTGAAAGGCATTACTAAGACTTTGAGCTCAGATTGTTGGTCATATTTCTTTGATTAAATGAGAGAGCAAGTTACTTACAGACTTTGTGCTATTATAGCTTGTGCTACTTTAGGAAATTGTTCTTATATCTATTTCCTAGAAGCATTCTTTTTTATTTGATCTAACAAGTAAAACTAGTGGAAGTAATCAGGAAGGTGTCCTGAAGCTAGCTACTTTCATACTTTGTGCTGTCATAGTTGTTTTCAGTGTGTATCTATTTTCTATTTCTATGTAAAGGACCTTGGGATGAATTTGTGCCCCCATTTTTCTTCATATCTCACTCTTAGGAAGTCAAGGTGGAGACTTTGTGCTACATCTTAGATTGCTGGTTACTTTGTACCCTGTTATCAGTCACTTGTTACTAGAAAGATTCTAACTGTTTGCAAGAACAAGCACTTCTAAAAGAAGAGAAGTGCCTTCTATCATTTCACCAAGATTTTTACTATCCAAGAAGGGATCTGGCTCTTGGTTGAATGTTAATTTTGAAAGGATAGAAGCACCTTCACCAATCACCCAGGATTTCTCCTTTGATCTGTGAGCATCATCTCTAAAAAAAGAGAGATGGATGGTTTGTTTTACCCTTGAGTGTTATTTTCTGCTTATATATATAGTATATATCCCCCTATATACCTATAGGGAACCTCCCCTTGATGAGAGGAGAGATTTTTCCCCTTTGGATGTGGTAAACCTGTAACTTTGGATGACCAATCTCCCTTGTTGTGGATGATCAGACCTATTTTTCTCATCAGTACACTAGTGACAAAATATTCACCCAACACAAACTACATTAGGCATGCTATGAACTACATCAAGCATGATACATATTATATCAAGCATGTTATGGATTGTATTGGATTACATCAATATTTTTATGGATTAGATTAGGCTTGCTTTGGATTACTTCAAGCTTGTTATGGACTACATTAAGGGTGTTATGGACTATATTAGAGTTGTTAAAAACTACATCAAAACTACTATAGACTTCATCAGTCTAACACTAAATGTATTCTAATTATTGCTAGCTCTATCCCAACTAAATTTCACTCAAGCCAACCTATGTGAGTGAGATTTTAGTTAAACTAATGTGAATTATGTGTTTAAAAGAGAATAAATCATTATATAATTAACTATAGAGTTTTTTTGGTTGACTTTCAAAGGTTACTAATAAATATATTGTATATAAGGAAGATCAGATTGTCCTTTTAGAAGTATGTCAGATAAATATATAAATTCACTGAGTAGAGCAGAGGTCTATTAAGGAACAAAGGGCTAGAGAGGATGATTAGATAAATTCACTAAGGAGTAGAGTACATTTTTTTAAGAAATTGAATGCTATAGAGGAGTGAGTATGAAATCATCAAATGATTCATAGAGTATACAAAATTAGATAAAAGTAATGAGAAAAAAATTAGCAAAATGAATTTGAGAGTGATGAGCATAAAAAAATAGAATGTATTTGAGAGTGATTATAAATATACAAGAATGAATATGAGAATGATGAGAAGATAAACATCATAATGAATCTAAGTTATATAAGTAAAGAGAGAGCAAAATTTTACCGTCATCTAAAAGTAATTGATAAAGGTGGATTATTTGAAGTATGAGTTGGTGCTTCTTAGCAAGTGGGTGATTTTTGAATCCTTTTACCAATTTGGTGATTATAAATGGGGGTTGAAGACTCCTATATATTGGTGTCTACAAATCAAGGAGTTTGTGCTTCTTAGCAAGTGGGTGATTATTGAATCTTTTTTGAAGTTGCTTAACTATTTGTGGTTAGTGCCTTAAGCTAAGTGGGTACTTAGTAATCTTGTTGACTCATTGCATATATAATTGAGGATAAGTAGTTCATGTACTAATCATTGTGGATTTTCTTCCCTTTAAGGGTTTCCCACATATATCATTTGTTATGTATATATGTTCTTTATTGTGATGTGATTACTCTATGGATTTTGTATTAATGTTTGATTAAAAAACTAAATATTATGTGAAAGTTTAAAGAGCTCACTAATTCACCCCCTCTCAGTGGATATAATTCTAATAATTGGTATCAGAGCAGATTCTTCAAGGTCAAGCTTAACAACTGGAAGGTAGATCCTAAGAAGCACAATGTCAAGTCATTAATTACAAGAAGGGTTTTCAACAAACAAGGCCCCTTTGTTCACTAGAACTAATTATGTCTTTTGGAGCATTAGGATGAAGACCTATTTTATGGCTATTAGGTTTGACATTTGTTATTCAATTTTTAATGGGTATAACTGTCCCTCAAACTCCTCTAACTGATGTTGTGAGAAAGAAAGCAAGTGAGAAAAATTCAAAAGCTATGAATGCTATATTGTGTGGATTAGAATAATATGAGTTTGTTAAGGTGATACAATGTGAGTCAACTAAGGTAATTTGGAACAAGTTATACCTTATCTATGGAGGTGACACCAAGGTGAAATTGGCAAAGCTTCATACCTATACAAGACAATTTGAAGGTCTAAAGATGAAGGAAGAAGAGAATATTGAAGCATATATTCTTAGTTGATGAAATAGTCAACATAATTAGAGGTCATTGAGAAAAGGTTAATGAGTCAACTATTATTCAAAAAATTATAATATATTTGACCCCAAGATTTGACTCAAAGGTGTCACAATTTGAATAATTAAAAGACTTAGACAAGTTATAAATGGATGAGCTTCATGGCATACTCACTACCTATGAGATGAGGACTGATGATGGAAGATCTTCCAAAATCAAAGCAACATTAAAAGTTGCAAAGAAGACACAAATCAAAAATCTTATAATTAATAGTGATACTAATATTGATGAAGATAAAGTTGAAGCCTTATTTGTGAGGAAACTAAGAAAAGGTTCAAGTAGGTACAAAATCAAGATACCATTCAAATGTTTTAATTGTGGCATGATTGGTCATTTTTTGCTAAGTGTAGACACCAAAATTCTACACATGCATTTCCAAGTGTCATGACCCCTATCAAACCCCTTAGACCTTTTTGCCTTACCTAGGCCTATTTTCATCAGTTAGCTTTACTAGGCTTAAACACAACTATTTTGATGTCTAGCCTAAACCATAAATGATAAGGTTAACTATCAATGGTCATCCTAATCATCAATGATCAGGATCCATTGCCTAGCCTTCTACATGCAAACACCATACAAACTACCAACTACCTTTTCTAAATATAAGTCATCAAAATATTATTATAGGCATTGCATGGATGAATTATATTTAGAATCCCCTGTTACACTCCCTTTGGAACCTTTATCCCTTGCCTATAAGAAGGAGAAAATTTTAAGATCAAATCCATCTTCAATTTTTATCAAGAGCTCAGGTACTCAGAGTTTTCTTTTGTAGGTCAACCAACATCTAAGCACTATTACAAACTACCCTTTATCAGAAGCAAAACCAAGCTTATAAGCACTATTACTCTACTAAAATTAATCTAGATCTCAACTATGCCAACTACTCATTCAACCCACTTCTAGTAAGACAAGCCCTTGTTTGATATTATTCATGTGCTTTATTTCCATTTCATAACCAATTTAGCCTTTGCCAACCCCTAGAATTTATCTATGGGTCCCATCATTATATTGTTGATAGAACCCAATTTTCACGTAGTCAATCATTGACGATCATCCCAACCACTGATGGTTAGCTAACCATCGATAGTCAACCCAACTGTCGACGGTCACCTATGGTAAAAAAAATATAGCAAGCTAATTTCATCTCCTTTACTCAACCCAATTAACTTGAATATGTTTTTG
The DNA here is from genome assembly GCA_037957365.1 of Torreya grandis. Lineage (NCBI taxonomy): Eukaryota > Viridiplantae > Streptophyta > Pinopsida > Cupressales > Taxaceae > Torreya > Torreya grandis. The sequence goes on from JARHVA010000149.1 coordinate 6,532,079, forward strand.
ACCATTCACAGACCCCTTTCAAATTTTTTGAGCCATACCTTGACCCATTATCACTAGCACTAATTAGTTTATCACTAATTTTATCATTCTAGCATATCTCTTTATCAAGTAATTCTTGTTATTAATTTTAGTATCATTGATCATTGATACAAGTACTTTTTTTTGTTTTATTAACATAATTGTCCTAAAATAGTGGATTGACATCCCCTGAGTAATTTCTCAATTCTAGGATCTAGCTAGCACTAGAAAATCCACCCATCTACTTGTATAACCCACAAGTTTTCTTTAGTTATTTCTTACACGCAGGTCATCCTCCCCACCCAAAGAAGAGCTCTCCACAATATTCTAACACAATGTGCAAACTTTTATCAGGTATTTCTACTAAAATTTGTATTTTTAGTTTTACTACCTTCTTCTAAATAATAAAAAAATTGAGTGAAACATTTTGGCATGCCTAGTGGGACTAATGTATCTACTTTAGTTTTTTATCCATATCTGTATGCTTCTTTCTCTGTCTAAGCTCATAATTGAAATCTAAATTTCATTTGGGTCTAAAACATATTGCATCTATTGATTTCCTACTTATAGATCACTTATCTTAATTAATGGCATTAAGGTTAATCATAACACACTTATGTTACATAACCAAAAGACACAATCAATCAAACATCATAACTCACTTGAGACAAGGCTTGACTAGGATTTCATCACCTAGTGGTTACCTTACCCATTCCTAACAACCCTAGTTAAATTTTATTACCAAGAGGAGAAAAACTTAGCTATTTGGTTGAGTATAAACTCTAGATATCAATATATATTGGCTAATCACCTGATAACCTTATCACTATGGGACTATGAAGTGAGGGGGTAGGCCCCATTACTAAACCAAGCATTAATTATACTATATCTTATTTTTAGTACCAAAACTAACTCAAAACTACCCATAGACTACTTATATCATACCTGATCTACAAGCCAACTTCTATTACACATTTTCATAAACTAAGGCATAAGCCAAAAGTGATCTTAAAACTAACTTAAGGCTTAAATGTACTTTATAGTGTGTTCCTTGATTTCCTTCACTACTTTATTCGTCTTCTTTCTATTTGAGTGGTGAGTCTATTATTTTGTATTCTCTCCCTTTTTTTATATGCTTCTCACTCATCAATAGTGAAGAGACCTATTAGAACAAAACCTGTCACCTAAATCAACCTCCTTTATCTTCTCACCTATAGATTACATCTTGGGGGTGGAAGATTCACCTCATCCATTGGGAAGCCCTAATTTCCCTTGGGTATTTCCCCAAGGAGACATAGACTTTACCACCCTTTTAGACAAAAATATAGTGGCCATTCAACACTATCTTAACACTTCCTCTCACCATATTTTACTTTTGAATCCATCTCAAGACCCTCCTTATAACATGCCATCATAACTTATGGAGGGTATCCATATTGTCATGGTCACCACTCAACCTTTGACCACTCAGGCATCTTCATCTACCAACCCCTTCAAACCAACCTATCCAACCAACCATTACCCTTACACCATCTACACTTACTAATCACTAATATAACTTGGGGACAACCCAACCATCAACCCATCATGTCAAACCTATCCCATCGGTTAATACCTCTTTTCCAAGCTTAAGGGTACACATACCTTCTACCTCACCACCCATTAGCATGAAGGTCATGACCACCCCCCTGATTAGCAATCCAAACCTATCTCAACCTAATTTAGCATCCCAATAATTACCTATATCATCTAACCCTAGTTATACCCCTAACATGCAAGGGTATATACCTACTACCCAATCTTTAATAGCCATCTATCTTTATATGTCATTTAACTAACCTCCCATAACTTCTTATCAGTATGGGGCCATCTCCAAACCTCCTATCAATTATCAATATATTCCCCAACCACAATATACACCTTATAACCCCTTAGGCACACCACCTCAAATGGACTTAATGAAAATAACCATTGACAAAATGGAAACTCTTGAGTCATCCCTTTTGAGAGCCTAGAATATTTTATCTTATGACCAAGTCTATAATGATCCCATTCACCCTTTAGTCCCTATCAAATATTATCCAACCCAATGGGAGCTTCCAAAATTCACTAAGTTTAATAGTAAGGAAGATGCCTAGTAACACTTAAGAGAATTTAGGCATTTTTATTAATGATTACCTAAGATGATGCCCTATTTTTGTGCACATTTCTTATGTCTCTTTCTGGCTTGGCACTGTACTAGTATAGTGTCATTACCAAACATTCCATCTTCTCCTTTAACCAATTAGATCAAACCTTCTTGGATCACTTCTCAATCAACATATCCAAGAAAGTCTCTATCATTGATTATTATTTCATTCATCAATTTGAGGATGAGTCTATAGCTAATTTTATGGCTCATTGGAGAATATTGATCAACCAATTATCATTATCCTTTCCTCAGCTTGAATTGATCAAAAAATGTTCTCATGCTTGTGATAAACACATCTCTTCTACATTACATGTCCAAATCTTTAGAACCTTTGATGAAGCTTTTAGCATGGCACATAAGTTAGAGAATCAAGCTATAGATGAGGGTAAATTGAAGTTATGAGACAAGAACTCTACCTTCAAGACTAATGAAACCTCCTCCTCTAAAATAGGCAATCAAGCTAACTCTAGGGCCAAGAAAACTATGAATGTAGTCATCCTTAAGGATTCCCTAACACCTACTAGGATTCCCTAACACCTACTATCAATAAACAAAACTTTCCCAATCCCTCTAACTAGATCTCACAAAACCCAAATTGAAGCACTCAAAAATAATTTAATCCACTTGGAGATTCTTATGCCTCAGTGTTGGAAAAATTATTAAAAACTAATCTTGTATAACTTCCACCCATAAAACCTCCCCCACAATTTGAATGTTCTCATCTAGTGCTTGCTTGATATAATGAAAATTACCTTTGTGCCTTTCATTAAGTGATCAAACATAATATCAATCGATGCAATACTTTCAAGAATCTTGTCTAGAACCTCATTAACAAGGGGGAACTCACATTGGATATCCCTAATTACCATAAAAATCATGCCCTAGATATATTCAAATATCTCTTTCCCAACCATACCCCTATCAAATATGAGGACACATAGGCTAAATGCTCTCATGACACCCACATGGTCAACATGGTCCATGATATGCTTACACATGAGGACCCAACCATCAAATCTACATACTCTTCCCCCACTTTAGTTATAGAGGTGGAAGAGTCATCATCCCCTCCATTAGGGATTCAACCTGAGGAGGTTCTATTTTCCCTAGTCACACTCAAATAATCCTTGGAACCATCACATTTTACCCCAATAGCCATGTTTGGATAAGTAAATGTTCTTAATTCACCACCTCCACCAGCTACCCAACAAAACACTACTCCTATGTATATTATTCCTAAAGGAGAAGCATTCTTATTAATACCTCCCATGGATGATCCATTTATCTTAACCTTACTTCCCTCACCTTTTGAAGTCAACCAACCTATCAACCAACATCCCCAACCTACAATTATATCTCTTGTTTCCACTACCTATAAAGTAAAACCAGTACACAAACCTTTTTCCACATTAGTGCAGAAATTGGAATTTTCTTTAAAACTAGATATGGCTCAAGCCACCTTTTGGTAACATTTAGGCCTCCCTTACATCAATAAAACCAAAACTTCTAGAAAACATTTAACTAACTAATCTATCATCTTTCCATCACTTCTCAAACCAATCGGAACTTCTACCAACCCCTCACATTCCCCACCAACTGAAGCAATCATACCTTAAAGAAGCAAATCACCAAAAAAAACCTATTACAAACCTTAGTAACTTACCCATATATATTTTAGTCTACCCATGTCTTAAATTGGAGTTGACCCCATCTAAAACTCCACACAAAACTCAACACCAACTAACCAAAAGAGAAAAACCATTGAGTAGCCACATACCTAAGGTTTCTCCTTTTTCTACCCCACCCTCTATCTTAGGTCCTCATCCATTAACTTTACCTAAAAGGAAAATCCATTTTAACATGTCATCCACCACTACTAGTTACACTAGCCTAATTATTGTCTAATACACTAGTTGTTTCTGAACTACCATTGACTAAACTCTCAAGCTCAAACCCCTCAAACATGTCCAAAACAAAACCATTATCTAGAAACATCACCTCACCTAAACCTCCTCTTACCATATCTAATCCCATGAAAACACCCCACTTACCGACAAAAATGATATCCCCTAAGCCTTTCCCACCTCTTGTTAAATCATATTTAGCCATTTTTTAAAGGTTGTTATGATTTTTTCACCTCACCTTACCTTGTATCAGACCCTTTGACCCTATTGTTTTGAATCTAGCTTGGTATATTGACCATCAAATTTATTCCTATTATAGGACACCTAGACACACACTAAGAACTTTAAATCTCTCCAAACCATTATCCATAAACTCTATGAGGAGGATGATCTCTTACTGGAAGAGCCTCCTTTGACCCCTCTACCAAGGCATCCACTAGCCATTTGTTGATGCATACCATATCCTTCACTCTCACCTCAAAAATACAAAGAACCTACACAACCTCTTATCACATTGTTCCCCTCTATCCATACCATCAACATGGTCACATGATCAAAAGAAAGGGATAAAGGGAGAGCCAAGGTGTCCATTCCATTGACATACCCACTTACTCATCTTAAACCAAACTCAAGCCAACCCTCTATGTCCTCATCTATACCTAAAGTAATATTCTTAGCCACCTCTAAGGATAATCCTTTTGAATCCATCAGGTAGTTCATTCTTAACCAACTTCACCAAACTCTAGCTAAGATGAGCCTTTATGATCTCATTTCCACCTCACCTCACCATCTTCAGGCTACTATATAGGCTATGTAGGCCATTAAGGTCTAATGAAGAGACTCCCAAACTATAGAGTCCTTCATCAATGCTCTCTAACTATCCACCCTTGTAACCTTCAAGGACTTATAAATACCTTCCATCCACCTTAAAGACCTATATCTACCTCTCTTTATCACTACTGATATAAATTAAACCCATGTTAAATAGGTTATGATCAATGGGGGAGCTAGTATCAACATCATCTCTTCCCATGCCTATGAATAACTCAAGCTACTAGACAATGGCATGTCTAAGACTTTAGCCATCCTTAGATTCCTTAATGACATTATGACCACTACCCTAGGCACCATTGTCCTTCACATTCATTTGGGACCTCATATGCTCCTCAAACTTTTTTATGTGGTTGAAGGTGATTTCTAGTATAATGTTTTACTAAGGAGACCTTGGATCCATGCCATGGCTTATGTACCTTTTACCCTACATCATTGTGTCAAATTCAAACATAAAGGTAATATGGTTACCATACAAGCCAACCCTAACCCTTTAGTAACTTGCAACATGACTTACTAACCTAATGATGTTCTCCTACCTCCATCCAAAGCACCAAAAAATCTTCCACCCTTGAATGTCAAAGCCATTATTTCCCTTCCTATAGAAGCATCTACTAGTTCATCTATTTTGATAGACCAAATACCCAACATTGATCCCTTAAATTCTACCTTCTAATGCCTTACTCTTAGGTAATAACATTTCCTCACCCTAGATTCCCTCCTTACTCCTAAAGAATATGGGAAACCCAACCACCACCTAGGTTATGATCCCAACATTGGATCCAACATCACTTTAGAGGATACTAACTATCAAACTCATTTTATCTACTAGGGAATCAATAAGCCTTTTAATTTTTCCATGAACCACCCTTCACTTCAACCATTTACCTCTAACTTCTCTTAATTTGACAAACTTGACTTTGCCAAACTATACCTTCACAGGTGTGCCTAGAAGGGATTTGGTTTAGGAAGGTATGAGCATGGTCCACACATATTGGCTTTGATCAAGACCCAAAAGACTCATGAGAAATATGACCTTAACTTCATTCTACCCAATAATAAGAAATCCAACCAACTTACCACTACCATTGACAAAGAAGAAACCCCCTCCTCACCATCACCAACCTCCCCTTAACTTGAGAGTGAAGATGAGGACATCATCCCACCCAATTTTTCATTTTTGATCAACATGATTACCTTCAGCCCCCTAACTTATCAAAAGGAAGGGGCATCCGTATCCATCCTTTTGACCCATCCTAAAATTGTGGGAGAAGATTCTCTTACCATTAACACTATTTATTGTTAAGATGATGATTCTATTCTCACCTACCTTGGTTCACTAGATTCCTCCATCCACAAATATTTACCTCTAAAAAACTAAACCATGTTGAATTAATATACCATAGACATTGACATAGGCACTTTGAATAACCCCCACATCATCAAACTTGGCCAAACTCTCACCCTTGAGGAACTACAAGACTACACAACCTTCCTCCATGAGCATAGCATTGCATTCACCTGGTCATATGTCGATATGATTGGTTTTGACCAAACCACTTCCATTTATAACATTTTCAACACTCATGACACCAAACTTATTAGGCAAAAACTTTTCCAAATTCATCCTTGCATAGTGCTCCTTATCAAAGAAAAACTCCAACACCTCCTTTTGATTAACTTCATTCAACCCATAAAGTATTTGCAATGGGTTTCAAACATCATACCTATCACTAAAGCCATAAGGGGACTACATATTTTTGTGGACTTTTATGACCTCAACCTTGCCAACCCAAAGGATGACTTTTCTCTCCTTAGCATTGACTAACTTGTTGATCTTATGAAAGGCCATGAAATGTTGTCACTCATGGATGGATTCTCAGGTTATAATCATATCTTGATTACCCCTAAATATCAACACAAATTTTCCTTCATCACCCCATGGGGCACTTTCTATTATAGGGTCATGCCCTTCAACCTTAAGAATGATGGTGCAACCTACCAATGAGCTATGACATATTTTTTCATGACCTTATCCATAACATCATCAAAGACTATGCATATGACCTTCTTGAGAAGTCTAAAGTTTGAAAATACCATTTATCCATCCTTAATATTATCTTTGAGTGACTTATCCATTATCACATCTACCTCAATCCTAAGAAGTGTATTTTTGGAGTCTTTTCAGGAAAACTTATTGGCTTCATCTTTTTTCTTCAAGGAATTGAAGTCAATCTAGCCAAAATTAAAGCCATCCTCAAGATGCTACCTCTAAATAATCTTAAACAACTACATAGCATGTATGGGAGACTCCAATCCATTCATCACTTCATCTCCTAGCTCTCTGATTAATGTTATACATTCCACCACCTCTTTAAAAAATATGTCTCTTTCAAGTGGAATGCCACTTGTCAAAAGGCCTTTGATTCACTCAAAGAGTACCTACTATCTCCACCTATCCTTACACCTCTTAAGGATAATCAACTTTTCTACCTCTATATCTCTACCATAGACCACTCCTTAGGGGCAATGCTTGCCCATCGAGATGAACAACACATAGAGCAAGCCATCTTGTACATTAGTCACACATTGGTTAAATATGAGACTCAGTACATACATACTAAAAAACTATGTCTAGCCCTAGTCTTCATGGCCACCAAAATTCACTATTACCTCCTTAACCACAAGACTTTTTTCATCACCAATTCTGACCCCCTCAAATACATGCACTCTAAACCTTACCAAAACTAGCATATGGCTAAGTGGCTCATGTTTTAACTAAATTTAACCTTGAGTTTCTCCAAAAAATAATGATCAAGGGATAGGTTATCACTGACCAATTATTATAAGTACCCCTAGAAGAAAACCAACCTCCCCTACTTACAATTTTAGATGAGTCCATTGCAAGCTTATCTCAAGCAGATTTCACCAATCAGGTAACCATGTTTTTTATGATTACAAATTTTAGTGTGGTGGGGGAGCTAGTATTTTCCTTGTCCTCCTTATAAATGAACCACTTCCTTTATCTTTTAAACTTGAATTTTAATGCACCAATAATGTAGCTAAATATGAAGCCATAGTATTAGGTTTATAAACTACTTTAGCTTTAGCAGTCAGAATAATCAATATTTTTGGTGACTCCCAACTTGTGGTCAACCAAGTTACTAGTGTTTACCAATGTAAGAATGAGGTTTTACAACTATACATATAACTTATTATATAACTCCTAGACTCCTTACCATATTTAAACCACCCCATGATCTACCAACAAATTTGTTGATACCATAGCTTCACTTGCCTCTCAGATCCTATTAGCATCCTCAAAATCTAAACTCTCAGTCATTATCCATCATGTAATCAAGCCCTCCTACACCAAGATAGAAACTCCTACCATCTTTAGTGTGGAGGAGATCCTACTCAACCTTTGGTACTAGGAAACCTTTGACTACCTTCACCCTAGCATTATTTCCTATGGCCTCTCTAAGAATGCCCATTGAGTGTTTATTCAGAGCACCTCTTATTATACCATTATGGGAGGAATCCTCTATAAATGAGGCTTAGATGGCCTCCTTTTTAATTTACTCTATGGTCTAAAAGCCTCTCATGCCATCAAGGAGACACATGATGGTATCTATGGGGGTCACTTAATTGGCCTCTCTATGGCCAAGCATATACTCTACCTAGACTATTTGTAGCCTACCCTTATCCAAGACTACTATGATTACATGAAAAAGTGTGTCAAGTGTCAACAAAATTATAATTTATATCATATACCTAGTAATAACCTTTTTATGTCCATATATTTTTGACCTTTCTCATAATGGGGTTTAGACCTCATTGGTGAAATCAACCCCCACTCTTTGCAATGACATCATTCTATCATTATCACAACTAAATATTTTACCAAATGGGTGGAAGTTATTCTCCTTATCTCTATGAAAGATGAAAATATTTTTTAATTCATCACCCATCATATATCTATCATTTTGGTCCCTATAAGATCATCACCGATAATGGAAAATCTTTCAAAAATAAACAAGTTCAGGGGCTTTGTGATGTATTTGGTATTAAACTTAGATTTTTATCACCTTATCACTGACAATTAAATGGGTAAGTTAAAGCCTTTAATAAAACCCTTAACAAAATTCTTACCAAAATTTTTAATGCCTCAAGGTAGGATTGGCACTTGCACATCCCGTTCACCTTATGGGCATATCATACTATCATCCAAACCCCCACTAGTGCTAAACCTTTTTCTCTCATCTTTGGGGCTGAGGCTGTCTTGCCTCTTGAAATACAAATACCTTTTCTTCACATATCATTACATGACCTCATTTTAGAGGATGATTACCATCAACAATGTTTATCCCAACTTGAGCTACTTGATGAGAATCATTTAGCCCCCTTTCCCATCTTTGTGTCTGTCAAGAATGAATCAAACAAGCCTATAACAAACACCTGAAAGTCTAAGAATTTAATATTGAAGATATTGTCCTCAAGAAAAACCAACATGTCACTAATATGGAGAAAATAAAAAGGGGAAAATTTTCCTTCAATTGGCTTGGATCCTACATCATTGCCCATAAGTATGGATCAGGGGCTTATCGTTTATCCTCTCTCGAAGGCAAACTAGATCCTGAAGCTCTCAATGCTTCACATCTACATCCCTTTTATTTCAGACAGGGATCATAATTATCATTTATCTAACTTAAGTTCATCCTTTGAAACCACATTAATTTCCCTCTTTTTAGGGGCAACTGACTAAAAATGAATCATACAAATATCCATCATAACTATATCCTAATCTTGAACTATGGATACCATGGCTCTATCCATGGCATGATTCTCATAGTACTTCCCATTGATTTGAGATTGATTCTTATGGTCTTTGTTCCCTATACCTCTTTTTCACCTACTAGCACCCCATGTCAACTTAGTTTTTCCTTCACAAAGGTAATCTATTGAGCATGTATGAATAGGTCTATATCAAGCAAACTCAAGTAAAAGCAAGCATGATATCAAATAACAAAAAAAAACTTGGGTCATCTTTAGCATCCACATACTACTCCCTTGAAGGATAGTTGTTGGAAACTCATTATGAAATGGAAAAAATTAAGGTGGAATACTCCCTTGAAGGATAGCTATAAAAAACATTTGAGCTAACCATATACATCCAAACCACTCCTTTGAAGGATGGATGGATAAAGCATTAGTCAAAACTAGTAATTTTTTGGAAGCTTCTTGCATCAATTAGCTTTCTTGACCCTCAAGAAAAATTCAAAAGTAATTAAAAAAGAGATAATGTTTTTTGAGGATATAATCAACTCTCCTCAATAGCAAAAAAATTGGGAAAACCATAATTGGCTCACTTTAGTAGACTTCCTACATCAATCAGTCTATACTTAATAAATAGAAATAGACTTGTTTATACCCCCTCTTTGGACACCTATAGGGAAGGCATAATAATATTGATAATGGTTCCAATTTCACCCATTCTCCCTCCACATATCATATGCACAAGACTATAATCTCACTTGAAACAATGTTATTAGGATCCATGTCTATCACCCTATGCATGCTAATGCAAAACATTTGAAAGGATTAGATTCACTAAGCCAATCTAATTTTGGTTTCATTTAGTATTTTCTAATGAAAATGAATCATGTTATTTTTAGTATCTTTTATTAGTCTATATAATCCTATAAACATGAACAAAAAAAATACTAAATGCACAAACATCATGAACTATGTCAACAAACAACATCATCTATCCACCAAGAAGTACAATGTAAACATATACCCACTAGCCACAAACATTCCCCTATCCATCACATTTTGTAAACATTTGAACATGTCATTACACCATAAACCAAGAAATAAAACATCATAGCATATACCATTCACCATTCAAGACACATAACCATACACATCAACCATAACATGTATCCATCCATAACATACCCTATCTAACCATGCGTAGAATTAAAACATCATAATTCATCTTTCTACATATCACATGCCTAAGCTACTAATTCAAATAGCCATCAAACATGAGCATCCATAACCATAAATCATAAACATGAACATCACATAAAAACATCAAATGCCACATAAAATATACATCAAATAGTCAAAAAATAATACATGAGATAATGTCAGCTCTCTCTCAAAATACGCATCTCACTACATCAACACATAGGTTAAAACCAAAAATCATATACATAACATTAGTATCATATGTCAATCACACCCCTAGAACATTTAGGCCACATGCACCACTACCACTAGTCCCATTTATACCTATACCTAATGGTGGTTAACTAGGACCCCTATCTAACCAACTATAGTATCTTACTACCCAGGGATAGTTAGCATGGCCCCATCCCCCAAACATGACCCTTACCCTTCAATAAATCAAACCTTTCCTAACCAAACCTATTTGGCCATGTCTACCTAAACACTAGGCATTATCCTCAAGTATTTTTTAAGCACTTAGTCATATATTGTGTGCACTTTCAGTGACCTATTCACCTCAGCACTACCCTTGAGTAATAACTACATTCAGCCTAAAGTTATTGTGGGATGTTGAATCCTGTTCACTATGTAGACAACGTCTACTTACCTAGTGCATGTGGATTCAGCTTGGCCATATCCTAACCTACCCATTTTCCTGCATCCATCTTAATGATGATCTTATTGCTTGAACTATGTGCATATATTATGATGAATTTTGCCTAGGTCATTTTGACCACATAGACTAACCTTGCTAGGTTACCTATTTGTATTTTCACACCACCTAGTGCAACAAATAGATCATTTAGTGTTTTCATGGGAGCACTTACTTCCTTAGATACCTATTAAAACACTATAACTACCTTGGATACTAATAAGTGTATCCAACTTCCATGCCTATAATAGTCACATGATACATTGTTCACTTGTCTCCTTAAAATAAACCTTATTTTTACTAACATTGGCAATTTATCTTTATGTGATATTGTCTCTCACAACTTTTGTCACATTTTGTGCACAAGTTTTCACCTCACATTCTCAACTCAAGTCACCACCTCTTGACTCAACATTTACCCTTTATTAGACCTATAACCGCTTTAGCTTCACCTCACCTACTCTTGATTTGAGGGGGAATACCTCCTCCTACTCTTAAGGAAACTAGACCCTTGACCTATACTCTATTTTTATTTTGTTTCTCATTCACAAGTGTAACACAATAAAAAGGGGTAAAATGTAGACACTGAAATTTTGCACATGTATTTCTAAATGTCATAACCCCTATCAAACCCCTCAGACCTTTTTGCCTTACCTAAGCCTATTTTCATCAGTTAGCTTTACTAGGCTTAAACATTGTTATTTTAGTGTCTATCCTTGATAATAAATGGTAAAGCTAACCATCGATGGTTAGCCTAACCATCCACTACATAGCCTTCTACATGTGAACACCATGCAAACTGCTAGCTACATTTTATAAATATAAGTCATCCAAATCTTCTTATGAGGCATTGCATGGATGAATTATATTTAGAAGACCCAATTAAAATCCCTCTAGAACCTTTGGCACTTGCCTATAAGAATGATAAAGTTGTAAGAGTAATTCCATTTGCCATTGTTACCAAGAGCTAAGGTACTCAGAGTTTTCTTTTGTAGGTCAACTAGTGTCATCCACATTATCAATCCATTCTATTAAGAGCTAGATTTATGTCACCTCTTAACCAAACTTGTAGGCACTATTACTCTACTAAAATTAATATAGATCTCAACTATGCAAAATACTCATCTAACCCACTTCTAGTAAGATAAGCCCTTATTTATTACTATTCATGAGCTTTATTTCTATTTTGTAACTAATTTAGTCTTTGTCCAACCCCCAGAATTCATCTATGAATCCTATTAATCTATTATTGATAAAACCTAGTTTTGGCATAGTCAATCATCATGGTCATCCCAACCATCAATAGTCAGCTAACCACCAATGGTCAACCCAACCATCGATGGTCATCTATGGCAAGGAAAATATAACAAGCTAATTTCACATCCTTTGCCTAACCCAATTCACTTTAATGTGTTTTTGACCACCCACAGACCCCTCTCATATTTTCTAAGCCATACCTTGACCCATTAACATTATAACTAATTAGTTTATCACTAATTTGATAATTCTAGCATATCTCTTTATCAAGTAATTTTTGTTATTAGTTTTAGTATCTTTGATCATTGATATAAGTATCTTAAAAACTAAGATAACTAAGAGTGTTGAGGTAACTAAGTAGGTCACCAAACATCTCAAGAATTAGTTAGAAGAATAAAATACAAGTCTAAAGTCCAAGGAAGTAGAGTGTAATGAGTACAAATTTGAGATAGGTTCATTGAAGTCAGATTTGGAATAGTTCACAGTCAAATTAAAAAATTGTCAAAAGTTTGAAAAGAGCAATGGAATTTTTGATGACATATTAAACAATCAAAGGTTATCTATTATCAAAATAGGCCTTGGATACATAGATGATAATAAAAGTATCAAGGAAGAGGAGAATATCAGTAAGTCAGAGACATATGTTGATACTCTCAAGAAATATGAGATTGTGAATGATAGTCAGAGGTCATGATAGGCCAAGAATATTATTGCTCCTCTTAGAGATAACAAAAGAGTCAATATGACTTTCAAAAATATTCAAATTTCATTTCCTATTATGTAACTAAATGTAATAATGTACATGAATTTATTATATGGATTCTTTTTTCTTGTAATTAGTTTGGACATAGAGTTGTATAATGTAGATCAAATGCTAAAAATAATCATGCAAAGGTAAGTGATATGAATAGTCATGAATTTCCAAAAGTATTCCTAAATTCATTTATCCAAGGGTAAAATATCAATAGAAACAATATTATTTGTTACAACTGTAATAAAATTGGATGTATTTCAAGATTATGTAGATTAGGTTATGCAAAACCCCCTATTCAAAACATGAAGGTGTATGTTCAAGTTGATAAGAAATTAGAACCTTTGAAAATATTAAAAAAGGAGAAAGAAAATGATGGTCCAAAGGAAGAAGAATCCACGTTAGCAGAACATGCTTTTCACATTCAAAATGAGAGTTTTAAATGGTATATTTATAGTTGTTATTTAATCCATATAATAGGTGACAATAATAAATTTATATCTTTGAAGAAGACTACTAAAGGAAAAGTCAAGTTTAGAGACAATACAATAACTAATATTATTGGCAAGGGAATACTAGGTCTTGACAATGGGAAAACTAAAACTAAAAATGTGTTATATGTAAAATGTCTGAAGCATATTTTGTTGATTTTTAGTCAAATGTACAATCAAGGATATAATCTAACTTTTCATGCTAAAGGGTGTGATAGAAGAAAAACAAGTTCAAGAAGATTGGTAGAAGATGCTAACATGACTAAAAATTATTTGTATGTTTTGAAAAAGAGGAAAAAGGATGACAAGGTGGATGAGTCAAATGATTTAGTCAAGCTAAAGTTGATTTTAAGGAGGGATTATTAGTCTCATAATTGTAAGATGGTTGAGAAGAGTGGTTTGGATATTTGAGAATCTCTTGAGTTCATGGTGTTTTGAGAGCCCTATGGAAATGGGTGACTCCATTAGGATTCATGAAAACACTCTTCTATTAATAGAAGCATGAAATTTAGGTCAAATAAAGATTCATATTGAGAGGATTATAGGTTATTTATGTTGAAATTTATGAGTTTTTTTCTTTATATCTTATATCTATATGACAAAGTCAAAAGAGTTTTGGGTAGTATAAGCATTGATTTTGGAAACTAGTTCATGAGGAGACATGGTGTGGAATTCAAGTCTAAGTATAGGATTTTTTCTATAGACATATAGAATATGGATTGGTATGAAATAACAATATGGTCATAAAAATAAGTTGGATGTTATTGACAGAGCTAGAAGTGTGATGCAATCTTGTGTAGTTGATTGGTCTATGAGAGGTAAGCAAAAAGTTATTCTATATTTTTAATAGTTGATAACTTGATATGTGATAAGAATTGGTATTGTTATCAAGATTCTTAAAGGAATTTGAGGATGGTTTGAGATGACTCAAGTGATGAGCATAAGATGTGAAAATAAAGGGGGAGTCTTAATTCTTTAATTGGTGTCAGAAGTGGGGTTGCCTAGTGAGTGATCAAGAGTTTGGTCCATATCAATCATATCAAGGATAAGGTGAGTGATCTTGTGTATCTAAATTAGTTTTAAGAAGGTATGCATGGAGTTAGGTGGAATTTTTTATATATATGTTATGAAGTGTCAATATAGTGATGTATAATTCATAAGAAGCATGGTTTATTGAGGTACAATTCAAGTGATCTAGAATTTGTCTACAACAACTAGTATGAGCCTAAGGTGAGTTTTTGTTAGCATTTCATTATGTTATTTACTGAATTTTAGGTCCAAATATGATATGGTAGTTTTTAGAATACCCTTCATCATTAATGTCAAAAGGGGGAGAATGATCAGATGGGATGAGTACCATTTTGAAGTGATTTTAGATTATAGTGTGTTTTTCATCAATATGTTTGACATCATTGACAAAGTAGGAGTTTTTTGGCATGTTATTATCATTTTTATCAAAAGGGTGCTTCATGTAAAGGAATAATGGTCATTGATGTCAAAGGTAACTAAGGATAAATGGAAATAAGTGATATGTTAAGATATATGAGAGAGAAGAGTATCATCATAAGAAGACAAGAGTGTTGTCATTAGAGTTGTTATGATTAAGGTCAATCATAAAAGAAAGAGTGTTGCATGGAAGGTACATGTCATGTAAGAGTGTTTAAAGATAATTAATGTCTATATAAGAATCATAGTTTATGAGGATATTTATATAAGTCATTGATATCATGATATGAAGAGGTATATGTAGAGGAATGTATGTGCATAGTATGGCATAGTCATGACATGAAGAGTTTTAGGGCGAGCCATGTGACAAGTTGCATTTGAAGGAAAGAGAGAATTTGAAGGAAAGAATAATCTGGAGACAAGAGATAATTTTTTTGAATCTAGGAATTTGACTCAAGAGAGGATGGTTAGTATCATGTTAGTTTCAAAATGAAAACAAAAAGAAAGAACCACACTAACTAGCATACCATCTCTAGGCCTAGACACTAGGGAGATCATAGTTAACAAACATGAATAAACCACACAAATAAAATGAAAAAAAAAACCCCTCTTTTATCTTCCTTGGATGCTCCAAAATGCTTGTTGTAGTGGCTTACTTAGCTTGTGCTCATGAATTATTCATTAAAGGAGGCTTGGATATCTCCTCTTCTCCTTTGCACCTTATGGCTTTGGCTTGGCATGGCTTGGAATTAATTTAGCATGGTAAAAATAATTTAATTATCTTATTGAAGATATTTGTGCATTATAACTTTTCACCAAAATATCTTAAAAATGATGTTCATGGCCTCTCTATTTACACATTTTTGAGAATATCTAGAATCAACCTGAACCATCCATCCTGAGATTGAGATGTGTGGTTGAGGATTAACTCAATTTTGGAATTAAGTTTATAATTATCCTCATCAATAAATTGGAATAAGGGGTAATTAAGAGGCATGTAGGGTATCATGTAAGGTAATGATGAGGCATGGAGGGCATGAATCCTGATATTTATGGCATTTATGGCCTAAGGATGTCTTCTCAAGAAATGAGGTCACCTAATGATGTAGATATTTAATATTCATTTCCAAAATTAAGTATTCAACAAATTTATATAGAAATTTTTATTAGTCCTTGATTTAGGTTAATTATATCTTAATCATGACTAATCACTTTGTGTAAAAACTACTCAAATTGATCAGAATGTCTTGTTATTGGTCCAAAATTTGACTGGATTAAAATTGGAAGGTGATGTCAGATCCATTAGATCTATTATCCCATTTAGGATGTTACCAATATAAAATAACAAAGGCACATGTATTATGGAAGAGATTTGATAAGAAATAGCAATCCAGAGCACCCAAGTGTAAAATTAGCATTTTGACTCAAAATGATTTGATCAAAGTTAGCTGGCCCATAAATTGCATTTCCCCATTTAGTGATACCATGGTCAAAATTGGCACTTGAATATGTTAGTTTCACATCATTTAACATGTTTTAGTATTTTTAGGCCAAATTGTGTATTTTGGATGGAAATTGGTCAAAATATTAGCTTGAGGTTATCAGTGGCTAGATTTAGGTGTCTACAATTTACCCTTACTTGGGAAGATGTTACAAACCATAGGCAAAACAATGTCTTCTCAAAGAATGAAAAGGTATTGTATACCTACAACTCTAATGATGATAAAATAAATACATGACTCCCCCTTAAGGGAATGGTTGGCACAAGTAGGTTGGCAAATGGTCCCTCAAAAAGAAAGAAGCAAAATGAGGGGACCAAAGAAAGGAAAGATGATGATGTGAAAACAAAATGATATTGAAAAAATATTCAAAGTCATTGAAAATTCAACTGAGATGGTGTGAAATGATTTTCCCAAAGGTAGTTATAAACATTTTACCCCAATACTGGCAACATGGTATGATAACATAATGATTTTCCCAAAGGAGGTTATAATCATCGAGAAGATGGAACTACCTCAGTTAGGATAAACAAATAAGAAAATAACATGCTCCTATACAGGCATAAAAAGTAAAGTGGTGACAACATAATGATTTTCCCAAAGATGGTTATAATCATTGAGAAATGTAGGTGGGATGGTGTATAATGATTTTCCCATAGGTGGTTATAATCATTGGACCTTGATTATGGAAAACATGATAAACTTGGTTGAAGATGATGATAACTTAACACAAAGGGTAATGATGAATTATAATAACCTACTAGTAGGAAGATGCTTATTTGAATTAATAAAGGTTGAAATACTTTCATGGTTAATTAATTTTTTTGAGATATGAATGTAATCAAGATGTCTGTGCCAAAGAGATGCCACCATTTCTAAATAGACTTCTTAAACTGAGGTTTGTTATAGCATGTGTCGGTAGGCATCATGGTATAACATCATGAGGACTTGGCCAAAATATGCATAAATACTGACTCCCATAATCCAATACTCCATAGAAAATAATGCAACAATGATAGAAACCATGATGATAATGTAAATGAATGAATATAGATAGATTCAAGTACAAGTGTTGGAAAGGAATCACCCAATGAACACACATAAATTGAATCAAGTCAATAGTGTTGAAAGCAAAAAAATAGACACACAAATGAAATAATAAAGAAACACTCAAAATAAACCACATGAATAGTACCCCTAGAAAATATGTGATAACTTTAACAAATGAACAAAATGGGGGAAATAGAAGAAAAGGATGGGGTGGTCGAGCTGTGTCCATATGCACAAGGCAAGTGGATGCTGCCTACATAGTTCTATGGATGTAATATCCAATAAAAAACTTTAAGACAAATGTACCTCTCCCAGAGAATGGGAAGAATGTGATAACTGATGAAAACAAATAGAATGGATGTGATATAAGAATAGGAATGACCTTGTAAAATGGTAAGTGTGTGAGATAAAAGGCCAAAAAGGATTGGGAAACTAAATGATAATTGATGTGCTTGTAACTTAGTATGGGTTCTCAAAATCCTTAAGGCAAAGAAATGGTCAATGTTTTTGTTCTTTTCTAATGATTTTTCAAATGTTTTAGAATTGTTTTGGAGTATCTCAACTCGGTCAAGAGTGATGAGACACTAAATGGTTCAAGCTCACAAAATGGTGAGAGCATTTAAAATTAGGTTGCTCATAAAATAGTGAGATCATAGCTTATGTTGCTTGTAAAATGGTGAGAGCATGGTGGAAAGGGTGGCTGAGCAGACCTCAACAAGTATGAAGCATTGCCTACGTAGTCTCAGAGTAGGACCTCAAGTCACTATAGTTCTGCCCTTACAATTGAGAAACTTGACTAGTTTAGCAATCAATTCAAATAAAATAGGCATAGTTGAAAAAAAGGCATAGTACAACATATGAAGTGGCAAGTTGGTGATAAATAAATGTCGCCCCTAGTTTGTCCATAGGTAGTTATAACTAAGACACAATGGTACTAATTTAACCAAAGGTAGTTATAATTACTATTAAAATTGGTGGTAAGAAAGGAATAACAAATGAAGGATGCAACTTCCAAAACTTTTATCACACTATTCCAAAATATGATCTCTATTTGAAGCACTTGAACTAACTAATGAAATTGATCATATACCTTGATGCTTAAAATGTGTAATGAATGAAAAAAACTAAGGTCAAATAGGCTAGGCTTTAGAACACACTAGGCTGATAGGTCAAAAGAAAAAAGTGGATACGACTAAGAGGATAGATAGGATGATATTTTTACAAAGAAGAATAGTGATAAAATGGCATAACTAAAATGATCCTTACAAACAATACATCTTAGCACTCAAACATAATACCACTTGAGATGAATAATATTCATTGGCTCAGGAAGTTCATCTTTAATTGGTGTGTCAAGCCTGTATGCTCTTGATCCATAATCTATAGTAATGATAAAAGGACCTGTCAAATTTGGTTTGAATTTTTCTTTATACTTCTTCTTAGCTGTGGTATTCTTTTAGTTTTCTTTAAGAACAAGATCACTAAGTTAGAATTTTCTATACTTAACACACCAATGATACTGGCCTTTGAATTGGTTTTGATATGCTAGAATATTGTGAAGCATGGTTGTAAATTTCTCATCAAGTATGTTTAGCTCTTGCATATGAGCTACTTGATAGTCATGATCATCTAGGATATGCTTGAAAGAGATACGCAGTGAAGGCAATTCAACCTCAATGGGAAGGATGGCTTTAGTAACATAGATAAGTGACTATGGAATGGATCTTATAGGGGTATGATGATTGGTATGAGATTCCCAAAGGAGAAGGAATATCTATTATTTCTAATCATGATTGGCATCATTGACAATCTTTTTGAGAATATTGATAATGGTTTTGTTGGATACCTCAGCTTAGCCATTACCTTGAGTGTAATATGATATAGAAAAATGTTGTGTGATGTTATATTCAGTACATAACTAATCTACATCCTTATTATTGAATTATCTTCCATTATTATATATAATTTTAGAGGGGATATCATAGTGGCAAATGCGATGGTTGAAGATGAATTTAGAAATTTACTTTCCAATCATGTAAGTGAGGGGTATAGATTCAACCCACTTAGTGACATATTCTATGGTGGTAAGGATATGTTTATGGCCATCAGATGAAGTGGGGTTGATCTTTCCAATGAGGTCAAGTCCCCATGTAGAAAATGGCCATGGTGTCAACATTGCTTTTAGAGTTTTTGCTAGGACATGAATTAGATTAGCAAGTCATTGACATTTCTCACATTTTTTTAAATATGCAATGGCATCTATGTCCATTGTGGGCCAATAATAACTAGTACACAAGAGATTTTTTGATAAGACTACCCCATTAGAATGAGAACCACATAATCCTTCATGAACTTCTCTTAACGCTAGTGTAGACTCTACCAAAGTTAAACAAAGAAGAAGATTTCCATCAAAACTATAATGGTAAAGAGTGGATCCTAGTAGAGTATAATGAGTGGAATGATGAATGAAGGATTTGGTTTTTTTTTTGAGATAGGTTTGGTGGTAAAACTTGGTCATGAAGTTAGTTTTAAAGGTCGAGTACTAGATTGAATTAGGACCAACAATATCACAAATCATTGAAATGGATGAAGGTTCATGAGCTGGTGTTGACAAATTCTTGATGAGGAACTGATACTCTCTAACTTTATCTATTTATCAAATTAGAGAGCCAATAGTAACCATAGAATCTGTAGTTCTATTACTAGCCCTTGGTATGTTCTCAAATTGAATGTTGGAAATTTCTTACTTAAGGGTGTTAACCATGGCTTTATATGGAACCAGCTTGTCATCTTTGGTCTAAAAATGATCTATGACTTGATTGATGATCAACTGAGAGTCACCATAAACTTGGAGATGAGATATATTCTAATGCACTAATTTTCAAAGTCCTTCAATAAGTGATCCATACTCGACCATGTTGTTTGTACAAGGAAAGTTGAGTTTGAATGATTTATGGATTATATCCCCCTATGGTGTAATAAACAATAGGCCTACCCCCGATCCATGTGTAGTAAATGAACCATCAAAATATAGCTTATAGGCATACTCCTCAAGGGGTGTGTCAATTATGGTCATTATGGATTGATCAATAAATTTAAATGTGAGTCATTGTGTGTCTATGAGAGGTGTTTCAACATGTTAATTTGTAAGAACTTATCCCTTTATTGCCTTTTGATTGACATACTCTATGTTAAACTCACTGAGAAGCATGATCCATTTAGCCATTCTACCTTGTAAAGCTATTTTAGATAATAGATACTTGAGTGGATCTACTTTTGAAATGACCATGGTCTTATTATTCAACATGTAATGGCATAGTTTTTGAGCTATAAAGACCATGTCTAGACAATATTTTTTAATAGGTACATAGTTATGTTCATATGTAACTAAGGTATGACTTAGGTAGTATATGTCATGCTCTTTTCCATTGTCATCCTATTGAGCCAAGAGTGACCCTAGAGCATGGTCAGTAGCTGATAGGTATAATAAGAATGGATTTCCTAACATAGGAGGTAATAAAATAGGTGGATTAACAAGATAGTCTTTGAGTTAATGAAATTTTTTTTGGTAGTGATCATCCTATTGAAATAAAAATTCCTTCTTCAAAATGTTTGTAAATGGATGACACTTGTCTACTAACTGAGAGATGAAGTGTCAGATTGACTAGATCTTACCCTACAAACTATGAAGTTGCTTTAAATTGGTTGTTGGTGGCATCTCAATTATAGCATGGACTTTAGCTAGATCAACTTGAATACCTCTACAAGACACGATGAAGCTAAGTAGTTTACCTAAAGTTACATCGAACACATATTTATTTGGATTGAGTCTGAATTTATACTTCCTTAATATCTACAATATCTTACACAATATTACTAGATGGTTAGCCTTATTTTTTGATTTTCCTAATATATTATCAACATAGTCTTCAAAAATATCATGCATCATATCATGGAATATGTTAGTCATGGCTCTTTGATATGTAGCTCCAACATTATTAAGGCCAAATGGCATTACCCTATAAAAAAAATTTCCCCATGGTGTGGTGAATGCTATTTTATGTTGGTCTTCTAGTACTATTCTAATTTGGTTATATCTCGAAAAGCCATCCATGAGTGAAAGCATTTCATAACCTTCCATGGAGTCGATGATTATGTTGATATTAGGCAAGGGGAAATCATCTTTAGGAGCTTTATTGTTGTCTCAAAAATGAATAAAAATTATGATCCCTTCAGGCTTTTTACTAACAGGTACCACATTAGAGATCCATTCTGAGTAGTTAATGGATTAGATACATCCTACTTCTAAGATATTTTCCAACTCTTTCTTTACCAATATATAAATGCAAGGATGCATCTTACGTAACTTTTGTTTTACTAGTTTAACATTAGGATTAACCACAAGGTGGTGTAGAATCAAGGTGGGATCTAAACCTAGCATGTCAGAATAGGCCCACGCAAAGATATCTATAAATTCTCTCAATAGAGATATAAAGATGTCATATTCTTCATTAGTGAGAGATGTACCTAATTTTATTCATTTTAGATCTGATGGAGTCTTGATATTTACCTCTATTTTATCTTCAACTACAAGGGTCGAACCATCTTCTAGGATAGTAGGCAATGACTTGAATTTTTGGATTATGTCAGGGTCCTCTATTAGGAATTGATCTTAAACTTCTCCTAGGCATGATGAATCTAAGTCCCCTAATTGGAGATCGGGCCATGTGACAAAAATAATTAGAAAATTTTGAAGAATTTTATCAAATACTTATTACTCAAAGCTAAACTCAAATCGATAAGAGAGTTCATCATTGGTGTTATCCTAGTCTAAATTTGAAGAAGAATGAACACCCCCATCTAATGATGCCTAAAAAAGGTTTTCACCACTAGACTAACCTTTATATTTACTTGTTTCCTAATCAAAAAGTGCCTCAAAGAGGTTTTCACTTTGGGGCCTCAATGTTTTATTTATTTTTTATTGGCTAAGGATGTTCACTCACTCTCCAAAGTAGGATGCAAGATCTAATGTGATTGGGAATCCTAATTTGTGAAATTCCAATGGAACATTGTCTCTAAGGCCTAAAAATTCATAAAATGCCTCATCATTTTGGAACTCATCAATCCACAGACTTTTTTTGTCCCAATTTATCAGTTGGGGATAATATAATGGTATTGGGTTATGATGAATGGCCTGGATAAGGGTAAAAATGGCATTATTATCAAATAGGTTGGCTTTAGCTAGGTCATCAAAGGTGAGGCTATGATTAGACTCTGCTTCATTATAATTATCATCATCACTAGTAACTGGCGATGGAGTTTTAATAAGATATGTGGGTTTACCCCTAAATAGTTGAAATCTAAGTCCATAAGGTATTTCATACTTAGTCATGGAAATTGGCTTGATGGTTCCTTATTGATTTGATTTGAGTCATCTTCCTTCATAATTTTGATGCTCCATGATCCTATTGGGAATAATATACTTTGTACTTTTATAAAAATTAGCTTGGTCATCATTATATGACCATGATTCATCTCCTTCAAGAGGTTCAGGTTCTAGGTTAGATGTTGGTACAAATGTAACAGATCTCTTATCTTTGTTCTTTTGTTGCCAATGCATATGTGGAGTGACTTTAAGTCACCTAAACGTTTTTTGATTTTGAGGAAGATTGGAAATATGAAATATATCATGGGTCGCATACTCTCTCAATTCATTATCTAAAATGGAAAAATAATTAGAAGCTTCAAAAGGTGGCATGTGGGAAAGGGAATCCACATTATTAAGATCTATGCAATTATCCAATTAAGGATGAATAAGTATAGATTTTCCTTTATCCTATTTGTAAGTTGGATTCATGTCATACTAATAATTGTAGCTTTGAAATTTAACCTCAATATTTTTTTAGTGTTCTTTTGGGTATAAATCACCTAGAATATTCACTTTCATCCTTGAGTGGTGAGTCTCATGTAACCAAAGCCTACTTATAATCATATTGTATGATAACTCAAGATCAAGCACATGGAAAAGTGTATCATGGGTCAAAGGCCCAATGATAACTGAAAAACTAATGGTGCCTTGTGATTTTGTTTCCTTATTATCATAGGCTTTGATGGTTATTATTTTTGGCTAGAGATCTGCCATTGTGTACCCAAGAAACTTAATGACCTTTAGAGACACTATGTTGAGGCCTGATCCATTGTCTATAAGGACACATTTTACTTTATGCCATATTATATAAACTTATATGTATAATGGATTATTATGGAGTGGGCCAAGGGAAGACATCTCATTTTGGTTGAATGTGACTTGTTAGGCAAGAGCTAGGTGTCCAACCAAAGCTTGAAATTTATTAGGGGATATGTCACTAGAAATAGTGGATTAGGTCAAAAACTCATTCAAGATGTTCTTGTGGATTATTTATGTTTGAAGAAAATTTAAAATAAAAATTTGTGTTGGTGTCTTCTACAATTGTTCCATAATATCAAACTTCTTGTCTTGGTTAGGAGTGAATGGTTTATTTCAAGGATAAATGGTTGGTGAGATGACAAGCAAAGTGGTAGATGGTTATAGGCCTAGGTTAGTAATATTTTACCTACAAGTTATGATTGAAAAATCATGATTAAATACTAGACCATTATTGCTAACCAATGTTGGGAATAGTGTGGGACTAGACAAGACAAGTCTTGGTTACCAGTGCACTCATATGTGGTCACATGGCAATGACAAGTTGTCGATATAAGGTCCAAAGGGGGAAGTCCTAGTTTATTAGTTTACCTATATGCAATCCTTAATAAAAAAAGTATTATCTATGTAATTTGGTTGAAGGTTTTTGTTTAGCAACAATCTAGGTTGATTAGTGTTTGGTCTAGGATTAATTGAGATGGTATTAATGCTACCCCCTATAATATGACCTACAACCATATTGTAGTCATGTACAAATACATGGCAGGCTTGTTTTTTGTTACCATTTTGACCTTGGTTTTGTCCATTTTTCTATCATTGTGAGTTCTACTTTTGATTTTTTTGATTCCACTAGTTTGGCCTTTGATTTTTATAATATTGATTTTGCTGTTATATTGGTAATTATTGTTGTTGTTCATGATTATTTCACTACTGCTAATTATTATGTTAGGAAAATGGGTTTTGATAAATCCCAAGAGTTTGATTGGAAGTAGAAGAACCATAATCCAATGTTATCTCCCCATTCTCCAACATGTTCTCAATTAAATGCTTGATTTGGACACATCTTCATAGATTATGCCTATTAACCTGATGATAGTCATAAAATTCATTTTCATGGTACCAATCAGGATAAAGAATGCCTTATAGATAATGCTTTGGTATAGGCAAAATAATCATATTATTGGTAACAAGCCTGTGAAATATAGCCTCAATAGGTTCTCCTAGGTCACTAAAGACATGATGTGCAGGCACAGTTCTC
Source organism: Torreya grandis (assembly GCA_037957365.1). Taxonomy (NCBI): domain Eukaryota; kingdom Viridiplantae; phylum Streptophyta; class Pinopsida; order Cupressales; family Taxaceae; genus Torreya; species Torreya grandis. The sequence continues at coordinate 6,557,626 of JARHVA010000149.1, forward strand.
CTAGGAGGATGGGTTTGCAATGGTAAGGGTTTCTATATTTATTGTGAAAGTCTTGGTTATTCTACTTGTGGCATTGGTTGAAGAGGTTTTTGGGTAGGATTAAGATAAAAAAGTGGTATATATGATGTTTGCACCATTTGGACATGATAGGATTTAGTTACTCCATCTCCCACAACATTCCTATTTTGGTTGAATTACTTCAGTCTTTCTTGGTTATTGGCTTGTACTGACTGCAATGCATGCGCTTGAATGGGATGTTGATGTTGGTCATTTCCCTAATTAGTACCTTGATTTTTATTAGTTAAATTAAGATTTATGTCTCCTTTATTTATGAGTGCTCGCTCAATCAACAATCCTTTGCTGATGATTTCTTTGAAAGTATGTGCACATTATAGCTCTAGATGATATGCTATCTCATTTTGTAAATTTTTGGTAAACATACTAGCTAATTATTTATCTAGAAATCTATGGGTGAAATGGATTGTAAGGTCTCTCCATCACTATAGATAAATTTCAAAACTCTCACCAACCTTTTTCTTTGCTTATGTTAAGTCCACTAATGAAATTTCATGCTCGAGATTATAGGAAAAATGATACACAAAATTAATAAAAAATAATCAAAATATGTTACTAAAATTTTGGGAAACATTAAAAACCACTCCATGGCTTGTCTAGCCAAGATCCTTGGAAAAAATAGCAAAAGGTGTATGTCATTATATGCTATTGGTTAGCATGCAACAAAGAATTTAGTTAAATAGGCCTTAGGGTCACCTTTCCCTTTGTATCTGTCAAATTTTGACTATTTGTATCCTATAGGAAATGGTATCTAAAAATACTCCATGTTGAATGAATAGGAATACACATCATCAAATTCGAAATTTTTAGTCTATTTCCCAGCTTGAATGGTAGTAATTGCATCCTTCATCTATTGTAATTCTTGGGATAGGAAACTAGAAAGAACATTGGTTTGAGGGAGAATATTGGTTTGGGTAGATGTTTTGGAGGTCACAAGTGGGACACTTTGACTAGGGTATGATGGAGATACCTATTGGGGTATATTGGTTTGGTTGGGGAATGGACCAGGAATATGCATATGTGGATTAGGATGTACTTGAAATTACACATTTGGTTGTGTGATATTCTAGTTTTGGTTGGTGATAAAGGTTTGACTTAGAGGATTTTTGGTTGGGATGGAGGGATATAACTATATTGTGCCTATTGTGGTTGAAAAAGGGCATGATATCAACTAATCAAACCTTGTTGTTGAGTGGAAACTTGTGGACCAAGACCTTGTCTCTGAATATATGGCACATTTGGAACCAATGGTTGTCTATTAGGTATTTAAGAAACATGGGGACCTCCTTGTTGCATGAATCCATGTGGGAAAGTAGATACAAGTTGTAGATTCAACATCTGTCACTGACCAATATTTGCACATTGTTGACTAGTCATTACTTGGTTTTGGATTAGCATATTAGTTTATGACTGAAGAGGTATGTTCATCATTACCTGGCAAGGTGGAATATTAGTTTCCCTTGATTGAGGTGGCAATTTATTTTTCCTCTATTACATTGATATAATAGACTATGCCTATTATTGTGGAATAATACTTGTTACTTGTTGAGGGGGATTAGGATTCATCATATTCTATCATTAAGGTATGACATTGGCCATTATTTGATTACCTAATCCCATAGGTTGTACACTTGAGGAAGTAACCAATTGAGGTTAGGATGTAGAACCTCCTATTCCTTAGTATGATGATCTACTCATGGGATTAACTACAAGAACATGTTGTTGTCTAGTTGTTTGTGTATTAGTACCACTTTGATCAGGATTGGACATTATTTTACACATTGTCCACTATGTTTGGCTCACTATTATATGTAGAGGCAAAGACACTTCTTCAATAACGACCATATGAATCAATTTATCTATTGAATTAGTTTGTACAAATGGGTCAAAACATAGATTCTATTGTCCAATTAACTCTATCAACACCCCTATTGAAGGAACTAGGTCAATAAGAAGTTTACTAACCATGTTCATTTGATTGAAATTATTTGTTAGATTCAGGTAGGTTTGATATGCTATCTATATTTGGTTAAAGTGATCTTCCATGATGTTTTTTCCTTGATTAGATATATTAGGGTCTTTATACATTGTTTGTACTAGAGCTATAGGATAACTAGAATAAGCCTGTTGATCATAAATGATATTTTGGGGAACTCTTACTAGACTTGGTAAATTTTCATGGGGGAAGTTGGCTGAAAACTTGGCCCCTACCTCTATGGCTCTAACTAAAATCTCATATTTGTTCTCTAACAAATTTTTCTCAAATAAAAATGGATCATATGTGGAAGTCGTATTAGTAAAATATGATTTTTGAAGAATTGGCTCATCCACTATGGGTGTTGTAGCTAGGTATTGTGTCATTTGTTCTTGGTCTTGTTCTGAATAGGGTGGTGTGTTAACCAAATGGTTAGCTAATGGATCTTGGTTTTTTGCCCTGATTGAGTATTATAAGAGGGATAAGAATCCAGATCATACACAATATTATCCACATAGGGGTCTTGCACCATTTCTTCCTAAGCAACTACATTACTAATGCTCAAATTATACATGAGTCCACTACGAGTGTAGGAATACATGTTGGGATCTATAGTTAATGCTTTGCGATAAAAGGTTAAAGAGTTATACAAAATCTAAAAAAGATATCATTCCAACTTGGTCTAGATCCATCAAAAATATCAAAAGTTTAAGTAAAAATTTGTGAAGAAAAAAGCTAGCATGAAGTATCTAACATTTCACTATTCACACAAAAATAAGTAAGTAAATGGACCAAAAATTGAAATGCCAAACTCTAAGGTTAAAGTGTTTTAAATTAGTCTAATCTACGAATCTAAAATTTACTAGGTATTTTGGCCAAACGTGGTATCAAAATCTAGGCTTAAACAAGGCATGTGCTAGGACTCTTGGCCAAATGACGTCAAAAGCTAGACACTATGCATTTGATTCTTGTAAATGAACTTGATCAACTAGGTATAAAAGGTAATTTAGAGATATTTTATTTTTTCATAAATATGTATAAAAGTTGGTTCTCTTGGAAAATAAGTTAGACAAAAGTGAACAGTATAAATGTGATAGATAAAAGATCACAAAAATACACTTGGATTGGTCTGAAAATATAGGAATAAATTTGAACTCTATGAAAGAGGGTCTATGAAATAATATTTGAAATGTTTTGGGTAGCATAATTATGCTTCACTACCCAAAATGTGTGACAAAAAGTTTTGTTTCAAAAAATATCTAAGGCAAAGATAATTTCCCACAATTTTGATAGCATAACACTCCTTTTCTTGACTCAAAATGTTGTGGTGCATAGACTCAAAGTGCAAGTGTTTAGCACAAAATGGATTAAGTCTATCAAGTTATGATAATGATTATGAGTCTTAAATGACCTTTAACCTAATTTGTAAATTAAACCTAAGTTCGCTCAAGTTTTAGTGCAAATGGCAAACCCACTTAAGACATCAACCCTATGAACTTATAAAGGTGTAATTATAAATTTAGATTATAAGTGAAGGACTTAAAATAACTTTTGTAAAGGTTTAGACTCAATTATACAACATAACTATGCTAAAGTGGATGATATGACTCCCAAGATTTTGATGAAATTTGAATAAGGTAAATTGATTTTTTCACGTGGGTAGCATAATGCCTCTTTTTTCAAAGGAAAATTAGGACTATGTGTTTGGTTTGAATTTTTTGTTTACACCAAGTTTTGACTTCAAAAAAGAATTTAATCTAGGACAAGACTAAATAATTAATCACTCTTAGATCCTAAACTGATAAGGTTGTTTGGTATTGTTGGAATCTATCAATATACATCATTTAACATGATTTTAAGTGTTCATCCAAAATTAAATACAAAATATATGGTAGGGTTTTTACAACCCCCTTCTCTCAAATGACAGTACTACAACATGGACCTTGAGGTGTGCCTTACACCAAAAATACTTCTATGACAAGTGGGTATTTGTCTAAGATATAACAATTTACTAAATGTTCTAGGGGAATCGATTGCACAATGACTTTCACACCAAATAATGCAAAAGAAAAACATGGATTTTGGGTCTGTATTACTTGGCTTGTTGCAAAAATGTCTAGTCCTTTTTATAACCACTACATTATATTGTTCACTCAGTGTAGTAAATTTTCTAAAGTGCCATTATATCTTATGTGTAACTCCAATTAAGATCCAAAAGAAGTCAATGCTAGGAGGTGAAACCCCAAGTCAAAGCTTCCCTAAATAACTTGTGGGAGGTGATGAAGTCCCCCTCATAAGCCAAGTTTTCATAAAAAGAAAGAAAGCATGAAAGTAGAAATAATTTAGGGTAATTTTCAAGGTCACCTAAAATTTGATGAGTTTTTGGGAGTACTTTAGATGAATTTCTTTATAAGCCTTGGACTAGGCTACTTGCAATAGGAATTGCGCTTTTGATTCCAAGGGTTCCCTAAAGGGGATAAATGGAAGAGTATATATGCAATAGCCATATTTTTACCAAAAAAAATTTAATTTAAACAACTAAGTGAATAAAAAAATCTTAAAAGGGTGAGGTCTCTTTTAAGCCCAAATGGAAAATGAGGTGGTGTTCATTTGACCCCTTGGTCTTAGTTGCAAACTTTGAAAACATTCACCCTAAACATCAATTTTTTTTGGTTAAACACCAAAACAAGGTTCCTAATTGATTTTTAATAATGTAAAATGTGATATAAACATGTTTTTAGCAAATTTAAAGCTTATTCCTACAACAAAAATGTTAGCATGTCCTTTATCCTTGAAGCTCTTTTGGGTTTGAAATAATGAACTTTAAAAAAAGAGCTCTCGAGTTTGTGTTTTAAGAAAAACATAGTGACTGACATCAGTTACATAGTCAATGATGGTTACATATGATAATTAATAATGATTATCTAATCAGCATCAGATATACCAATGGGATTGATAATATCTATCCAACTGATTTTGGTTTTACTAATTGATGTTGGTTACTGTGTAAACTTGTAACAAATAAAAAATGATAAAACAAAGTTAGAAAATCAATTTATAATATTTGTAATGATCCAAATGAATATTTTAAAGCTAAAAATTTTTGTTATTCATGTGTGGGATGTGTCTTGTCCCATTAGGCATGCCATATGTGAATCTAGGAATTTGACTCAAGAGAGGATGGTTAGTATCATGTTAGTTTCAAAATGAAAATAAAAGGAAAGAAACATACTAAATGGCATAAAATATCTAGGCCTAGACACTAGGGACATATTAGTTTAAAAATATGAATAAAATACATAAATAAAATTCAAAATAAACCCTCTTTTATCTTCCTTGGATGCTCCAAAATGCTTGTTGTAGTCGCTTTCTTGGCTTGTGCTCATGAAGTCTTCATCAAAGGAGGCTTGGCAATCTCCTCTTCTCCTTGGCACCTTGTGGCTTTGGCTTGGCCTAGAATTAATTTGGAAAGGTAATAATAATTATAATGGATTCTTGAATATATTTGTGAATTATAACTTTGCACCAAAATAGCTTATAAATGATGTTCATGGCCTCTCTATTTATAGATTTTTGAGAATGTCTAAATTCAACCTGATCCATCCATCCTAAGATTGAGATGTGTGGTTGAGGATTAATTCAATTTTATAATTAATTTTATAATTATACTCATCATGACATTGGAAGAAGGGGTAATTAAGAGGCATGGAGGGCATCATGAAAGGCATTGATGAGGCATAGAGGGCATGAATCCTGATATTTGTGGCATTTATGGCCTAGGGATGTCTTCCCAAGAAATGAGGTTAATTTATGATGTAGATATTCAATATTCATTCCAAAAATAAGTATTCAACAATTTTCCATGATATTTTTTATTATTCCTTGATTTGGGTTAATTAGCTCTTAATCATTATTAAGCACTTTGTGCACAAATTACTCAAATTAACCAGAATGTCTTGTTATTAGTCTAAAATTTGACTAGATTAGATTAGAAGGTGATGTCAGATGCATTAGATCCATTATAACATTTAGTATGTTACTAATATAAAATAACAAAGGCACATGTCTTGTGTAAGAATTTGATAGGAAATAACAATCTAGAGCACCCAGGTGCAAAATTGGCATTTTGACTCGAAATGATTTGATCAAAGTTAGCTAGCCCATAAATTGCATTAACCCATTTAGTGATACCCTAGCCAAAATTGGCACTTGAATATGTCATTTGCACATCATTTAGCATGTTTTAGTGTTTCTAGGCCAAATTGTGCATTTTTGATGGAAATTGGTCAAAATCCTAGTTAGAGGTTATTGATGGCTAGATTTAGGTGTCTATAATTTGAAGGCAACTAAATACTTATGGTTAAATGCAAGTATAGTCCAAGGTGTCAAGTGCATTAGAATATTGATCCTAGTCATGGCTTGGTAAAGGTATGAACTAGTAGCATGATGAGGTGAGTGATCTTAGGCATGTGATAGGTTGTGAAGGTTGTGTGAGCATGAGAATAAGGTGTGAATGCTCTTAGAAGTTTTTTAAAGTGAGTCTTTTAAAGTAGGTCCTTTAGTCTTGGTCTACACTTAAACCATTCTTTAGTCTTATCTAGCCTAATGAGGCATGAGGATTAAATTTCAAGGTGAATGTGTAAAGGAGAGAATGGATAGAGGTAATTCAAGTTGTTTTAAGAGTGGTAATGAAGTATGAGGTTATGGTTTATAGCAAAAGGCATGATATAAACTACATCAAGATTAATAAAGACTATATTAGGCTTGTTAAAGATTACATTAGGTTTGCTATAGATTACATTAGGCATGCTATAGATTGTATCAGGCATGCTATAGATTTTATCAAGCTTACTATAGATTACATCAGGGTTGTTATTGATTACATCAAGCTTGACATGGATTTCATCAAGCTTGCTACGGAATGCATCAGGGGTGTTATGTAATACATCATATCTGTTGCAAACTACATTAAGACTACTACAAACTTCATTAAGTTGATATTAAATGTATTATAATGATTTCTAGGTCTATCCCAACTTTGTTTCACTCAAGCTAACCTATATGAGTGAGATTTTAGTTAAGCTAATGTGTATTATGTTTTTAAAAGAGAATAAATCATTATACATCTGACTATATAGTTTTGTTTGGCCAAATTTCAAAGGTTGTTGATAAATTTCTTGTATATAAGCAAGATCAAATTATCCTTTTGGAAGTGTGAGATAAATATATAAATTTTCTAAGGAATAGAGAAGAGGTATATTAAGGAATTAATGGCTAGAGAGGATATTTAGATAAATTCACTAAGGAGCATCGTAGAGGTTTGTTGAGGAATAGAGGGCCAGAGAGGAGTGAGTATGAAATTGTAGACACCAAAATCGTGTCGACTCCCCTGGTCATTCCCCGTCTTATTCTTCTTCGCCTATTGAACCCTTGCCGATCACTTGTTCCACCAACCTTGACCCTGGCAGCATGTAAAAATGAGCACAGAGAAAAAAGTAGACTCTATCCCCATTATGCATCTGCCGACGTCGGTCTTTACCCGGCCGATGTCGCCGACGTCGGTCACCTATCGGCCGACGTCGGCAATCCTGCCGACGTCGGTCACCTTCCCGTTATCCGTTATCAGTTACCATTCAGTTTCCTGAAACGGTTGACGAACCGTCTCTAGAACCGTCCCCGTCCCCCGCCTTCATCAACCTCCGCCAACCATTCGAGACAAGATCCCCGAACGCTATTCGAAACGCTGAGCAACCAACCTGCGAATTCCTCCACCAACCTGCGAACCCCGAGCAATCATCAACACTACGACATCAACACTCTCGGCATCAACCAATCTGCACACTATGGCTTTCATCGCGTCTTCTGGCAGGTAAGTATTATTTTGTTTATTTCATTTCTTTCTTAGTTATTATTTATCAGTTCTGTCATTCCTGCCTCTGTCCAGACTAAAACCCCCGGACTCTCTCGTACCCTGTCCCGACTCTCTCATACCCTGTCCCGACTCTGTTCAAACCCAGCAACCCTCGTTTACATCCCTGACCCTATCCCGCCTCTCTCAGACCTTGCCCAGACGCTGTCTTGCCTCTCTCAGATCTTGCCCAGACCTTGACCTGACCTTACCTAGACCCTGTCCCGACTCTGTTCAGACCCGACCTGACCTTACCCAGACCCTATCTCGACTCTGTTCAGACCTATCCCGACTCTGTTCAGACCCAGCGTCCCTCGTTTACATCCCTGAACCTGTCCCAACTCTCCCAGACCCTGTCCCGAACCTGTTCAGGCTTTTCCAGAACCTGCCCCTACCGATGCCGGTCATTACCCTGACCGACGACGGCATCTTAACCGACGTCGGCACCTTCCCTAACCGACACCAGCATCACAGAGACTGACGCCGGTGACTGTGCAGAACAGTGCTGCATATCAGGTACGCTCTTTTATTTTCTGTCATTTATTTCTATCATTTTTTCTGTCATTATTATCTACTTTCATCCAATATTCTGCTTTTTTATCAGTGGGTTGATATCCTTCTAGGGAGTCTTCGTACTTCTGGGATCGGGCGTTCGCCTGACAGCCCACCATATCTTTGACTAACGTTTTTCCGTGTTTTAGCCTTTTCTTCGCAGGTGTCATTCCTCCACAGCAAAAGAGGAGAATCTTTCAACGTCTGATTTCGGTGCGCACGACTTTATCAGGTACTTCTAGCCTTGACCATTTCTTTTAGTTTCTTATTTCTTCTTTGAATGTAGAAAGCAATTTTGCATAGAAACATTCTGGCACGCCCGGTGGGACCCTAGGTCCTCCTTGGGTTCTTTCTTTCTTTCGTTCATTTAGGTGCATTAGGTTTCTTCCTTTTCACCTCCTTTCATCTCTTCTTAAACGACATCATAAGCGGAACTAAAACGAACACTTCTTTCTTTCTTGCACTTCTAGACTAGCTAAAACTCATATTTTTCGACTCTTTCTCCATTCGTCTTCATACGAACAAACATTTTGACTTGGACATTAAAACACTTTGCATTCATCTCTGTTTGCCTGCATCTTTTAGACCACACATAGTAATTAAACTGCATATTGAATTAATCTAGATCACTTGATGTTACACGACCAGACCACCTGTACAAAACAAACATAAAACTTACCTGAGACAAGGCCCGACTAGGATTTCATCCCCCAGCGGATACCTTACCCATCCCGGTGACCCTACTTGGATTTCATCACCAAGGGGGAAGCCCACTCCGTTCTCTGGCAGAGTCTAAACTCTAGGCGAGGTATATCTTGGCTAAGCGAAACCAGCTAACCACTGGAATCGTGAAGTGAGGGGAGCTTGCTCCTTAGCACCAGGCCGCGTACCAGACCCTAACACAGACTTCTTGAGCACCATAACAAAACCCAAAACCATCTATAGACTGCTTCTTCTAGGACCCGACTCACAAAGCCAACCTTCCACTACACACATTCTAAGGCATAAGCCACTATAATCCTAATAATTTACTTCTAGGGTTTTAGGATCTGCTTGTGTCTTCATCTTTTTAGTTCTTATCTGCTTGTTTGAGCTTGTGAGGACGTTCTTTCTTGCCTTGAATGGTTCTGACACGTAGTCAAACCAAGGCTCTTCTTGACCACGCTAGCCATCAATCGCTTTCGCCTACCCCGTCTATAAACAATCATATAATGGAGTTCTACTCGAAGACCGAAAGAATTCCTACTAGACTATCTCCAACCCAGACGCCTATCATCCCAGAAGGGGACCAAGACTTTGCAAGATTCTTGGACCTCAATATCGCATCCCTCCAAAATTATCTCGCAAGAAAACCAACGCGAGACCCTTCGGGCGACGTGGCGACGACATCAACACCGTTCGCCACCCAACCTTTTACGACTCAACCTTTTGCCTCAACCATTAACCCGACCATGGCCTATACGCAAAGTTCAGCCTCCTCATCTATTTTTAGACCAACCTCCACCGGGGTGTCGTTACCCCCTCAACCACCTGCAATTCAACCAAGTTCTACATCATACCAGAACTTGATTATCTCGACCCCTCACACTCTTGCACCTATATATGCAGGAGTGCCTACCTCGCCCTTTGTCAATGCCGTCACACAACCTCCTTTGGCGGTATCTAGTCAGCCTATGCCTTTGACCTTCGTAACCCAACCACCCTTAACCTCTACTTCTGCCTCTGCGACTAGTCATCTGTACATTGTACAACCGACTATGTCGCACACCTCTTCTAACCTCTTTCAAGCACCTTACAACCTAGGGGGCGCTCAACCCGCCAATCCGTCAGCAGATCTTATCAAGATGCTGATGGATAAAATGTCCAGTCTCGAAGCTTCTATCTCCGGTTCAAGTAATACTTTGTCATATGAACAAGTTTGCAGCGAGCCCATCCACCCTTCTGTCCCTATCCGACCATACCCCAACCATTGGGAGCTTCCTAAATTTACTCACTTTCAGAGTAAGGAAGACCCACAACAACATCTACAGGCATTCAGACATGCCTGTTATCTTATTGCCCACGACGATGCGTTACTTCTACGCACGTTCCCTATGTCGCTTTCTGGCCCTGCCCTTGACTGGTATAGTTCTCTTGCCAGACATTCTATCTTTTCATTCATCCAACTCGCCCAACTATTCATTGACCATTTCTCAATCAATATCACTAAACAAGTTTCGATCACAGACCTTTACTCCATCAGGCAATTCGACGACGAATCAATCGCCGATTTTGTCGCCCATTGGAGAAGCTTGATTAATCAGCTCTCCTTCTCCTTGCCTCAATCTGAGCTCATTGAGCTCTTTTCTCGAGCATGTGTCAGTCACATCTCATCCACCTTGCGGGTTCAGACATTCCACACTTTCGACGAGGCCTTCACCATGGCTCGAAAGCTTGAACTCCGTGCCATTGAAGAAGATAAGGTCAAATTGTGTAACACTAACAATGACCATTCTTCTTCCAAACCTTCTTCTGCCCACTCTCAATCCAAGGAGTTGGCAAACACTATCATCTTTAGACCATCATCTTCAACAATAACCAACCGATCATCATCTTCAACATTAGACTACATCAATAAAAATTTTCAACGTCAATCCATACAGCGTCAATTCACTCCAATTAGGGAGTCATATGCCTCTGTCTTGGATAAACTCGTCAAGCAGGGGGTCCTCAATCTCCCTCCAATCCGACCACATCAATTTGACCCCTCAACACCTATCCCTACATGGTACAGGGAGAATCACTTTTGTAACTATCACCGTGTCAAAGGCCATGATACGGATCACTGTCAAACTTTCAAAAACCTCATCCAGGACATGCTAGACAAGGGGAATCTTATTTTAGATAACCCGAACGCACCGCCTAACCAAAACCTCGACATCTTCAAGCAACCCCTTTCTAATCACTCGCCTACTCAAGACAACGTCCAAACCATAACCAAAGACCCTCAAGACCATGATATACACACGGTCGACACTATCTTTTCTCTTATCCCTGACCAACCCTTTTCACAGGTGGAAGACCTTTCTTCCCCTATACCTCCTCCACATGGCGAAGAACTTTCTTCTCCCACTTGTCCTCCATCGACTTCTCCCATATTGGAGGACGCTTTGACCACATCAACACCAGCTGCCTCGCCTTCATCCTTATTATCATCCATAGACGATCATACCTTTTTGACTCCTCAACCACACACAGAAGCCATGACTACTCCAGAGCTCTTTCCACTTAAAGAGCCCACACCTTCAATCCCTTCTCCATTGAGAGGAAAACCATCCACATCTAAGTCCAAACCCGCGCAGGCGTCCATCATGCCCAAAGAGATTAAACCTCTTGGTGTTCGCCCCACATCTAATCTCGCCTCGCACAACGGTGGCCCTCAACCCAAACCAAAGAAGGCTACTAAACCACACCGGAGACCTCCTCCCCTATCTTCGTCATTACCTTCAATCTTGGGTCCACATCCGTCTACTTTACTAGGAGTGCTTCCCACTTCCATCCTTCACAGAGGCAATTCGCCTCCATTATTCTATCAACCCATCAGACATACATCTCCTCTAAACCCTCGACCTATGCCTCTTTCGCCTCCCAAACTAGCGTCACCAACCCTCACTGCAATAAGACATCCTGACCCGTTAGCAGGTTCATATGCCTTGCTCTTACGGCACTTGTTGCAGTCCTCTCGTATCGACCTCCCACCTCTTAGACCATATCACTCTCTCGGACCAAAACCACCATGGTTCGATGACACTCGCATTTGTTCATATCATCGCACGCCTGGGCACGACACTGAGCATTGTCATGCCCTCAAGGTCGTCGTTCGCCAATGTCTGGGGAATGACACCTCTCTTCTCGACCACGTCATCAACAAACCTTCAACACCACCCCACTCATCAACTCTCGGATCAAGGCCATCTTGGTTCGACAACACTAAATTCTACCACTATCATCACACTCTGGGACATGACACCGAGCGTTGTTGCACTCTTAAAGCTGTCATTCGTCACCACCAGAAAAAGGATTCCTTTCTTATCAAGGATCCTCTTAACCACTCCTCTGACAAATCATCAACACCAACCCATACCTCTCCAACCTCGTCACCTAAATCAGGATCCCCACGTCAGACTAGGGTCCCTTCGCTGCCTTTAACCCCTTTATTCAACATCAACACAGTCCATCTGACCACTAAACCTCAATCAACCTTAACTAATCCGTCAAACATTCTCCCTAGCCGCTGGGGGAATTCAACCTTCATCCAAACTTTGACCAATTTTTCAACACAGTCTCGACCACATATCAATCACTCTTTCAACTTAACCTCAACCAGACTAGCAACCAAACATTTAACCCGACCTCAACCAAACATTCGACCCAACCAAAGACCAAATACCAACCAATCAACCCTCGACCAACCATTGACTAACTATCAAATGACCAAATCTCAACCAAACATTGACCAATCTTTTTATCAAAACATTTAACCTTTTTCAATCAATCAACAACCATATCAACCAACTTCACATCCACTCATCAATCGACACCTGACCAATCCGAAAAGAGGCAAATGGGGCAAGTTTGCTCCTAATTGACTCGGACCTTATCACGCACAAGTATGGACCAGGGACTTATCAGACCCTGAGCCTTTTTATGCATTGCATCTGCGACCATTCTACTGCTAGTCGAGTATTCGTCCACTTGACACTTAACTTGAGCTCGTCCCTTGAGCAATCCCCGTCCTCTTCGTCCTACTTCCTTTCAACCCTATTCCTCTTAACAATTCCTATAACCCTTTTATGATGTATGGATGCTTTGTCCTAATAAAAGGGAGCCCTTGACCTTCTACAATCTTGTCCAATGTCAAAACATATCCATGGTCACTAAATCAAGTCAAAATCAAAAAGACAGACTGATCCCTCGAAGGACAGCTGTAATATCATTGCTGTATTACTAGACTGATCCCTTGAAGGACAGCTAGGCCAACTTATCAAACATTATTAAACAAAAATCTAGACCACTCCCTCGAAGGATGGCTATGACTAATCTGGCAATAAAAAAGCACCATTTTAGAAGCTTCCCGCATTGATCAGCTTCACAACCTGACCACCAAGCAAATGACATCTCTATGCAGGCTTCCCGCATTGATCAGTCTGCGCCAAAAAAAAAAAAAAAAAAAAAAACGAGTCACGGACTTGGCTTGTAGTTGTCTCAGGGTCTCCTATAAAAAGGGGCAAAGTTATCTCTGCTCTTAAAATGGGTTGCCCTCTTTCCTCCTCCTATTACCTGCTCAAGGGACTTCGAGCTCACTTTAATGTCTAAGTGATTTGATTACCGCTCTAATGTAACTATGGTCAACGACGTCACGCATGAATGGGGCTCTTGGTTCTCTTAACCCCTATCTATGCTCTCTTTTTTGGTCCTTGTCAATGAAAGAGCAATTTGCCTTTCACTTTTTCTCTACCCTTTGGTCACATTCACCTTCACCCTCGTCAATCAACTCAACTCAACTCTCTTTTCAGACCATCAACATGACCTACCCTGTTCACCCTAGTTTCTATGGACACCAATACACATGGAAACTATCGACCCGACCCAATTTATGTTAAGCATAAACCAATACTTGCTGACGCATAAATAAACCTCAATTCATTTTTAGCATACATCCATCACGCATATGGAATATTGCTAGGGATGAAAAACCCCTCAACCAATGTTGCAGAATACACCATTTGGAAAAGGCTGCAACATCTTTTCTTTTTCTCTCATCATTTCATCATAACCATGACCAATCTATCAACTATTTTAACCACCTGTCTACCACTCAGACCCTTTGTCTGAACTACATTGGTCTGAGGCCCTTCCACAGGGGCTATGTAGGCAGCACTCAGATGACACGACTGTCTTCTGGGGTTAGCTCGACCATTCTCATTTGTTCGTCTCTCTGATGGACAAACCTTCTTGCCTTCTTTTAACCATAACCTTGCCCTTCATCATGACCCATTTCCATCCTTTTGACCCTTCCTCCCTTCTAGGGAGAACTACATCGGCCTGAGGCCCTATCACCAGGGCTATGTAGGCAGCACTCAGTTGACATGGGGTCTTCTGGGGTTAGCTCGGCCGCATCCTTTCGTCCATTCATCCATCCATCGACCACCAACCATTGGAGATCATGCCTAACTCCTCTGACCTCGACCACTTCCAAGACGTTGTTGCCTTGGTTGTTTTTGCATGTATTCTACCTCATGACTGGTTAGCAAAATTGTGCGCAGACCTTTTTGGACCCTCACAAGTATAGGATCGCACGCCGGTTGATCCACACTACTTGTGACTTTTTCGCATTTCTAGGAGCACTTCCTGAGCCCAGGATACCTGGAACACGACGACCCATTTGGAGCTTCAGCTTAGATTGAGTGACCCGATTAGCAGACGACTAAATGCTGGGGCCTGGTTACTTCAATTTTGGCACTCCTCGACCCTTGACCTGTGACACTTTTGACCTGACCATCTTGTGCAGTGGTATACGCGCAATCACGACCTTTGCAGCATTCACCCTCACCCCTTTTTCATCCGCTCTTTATCAAATCAGCACCCGATTCCCGGTTCCCTTCCCTCGACTCCTGCTTTGAGGGGGAATACCTTATCCTTACTCGGGGCATTTCGCTTCCTATTTTTGTCTTGCAGTTCATTCGAACAACCAACAAGATGAAATCAACCTTATCCCTCACCTGGGGCACTCACTCCTATTTTTGTCTTGTAGTTCGTCCAGAACAACCAACAAGACAAGAAGGGTAAAATGTAGACACCGAAATCATGTCGACTCCCCTGGTCATTCCCCATCTTATTCTTCTTCGCCTATTGAACCCTTGCCGATCACTTGTTCCACCAACCTTGACCCTGGCAGCATGTAAAAATGAGCACAGAGCAAAAAGTAGACTCTATCCCCATTATGCATCTGCCGACGTTGGTCTTTACCCAGTCGATGTCACCGACATCGGTCACCTTCCCGTTATCCGTTATCAGTTACCATTCGGTTTCCCGAAATGGTTGACGAACCATCTCTGGAACCGTCCCCGTCCCCCGCCTTCATCAACCTCCGCCAACCATTCGAGACAAGATCCCCGAACGCTATTCGAAACGTTGAGCAACCAACCTACGAATTCCTCCACCAACCTGTGAACCCCGAGCAATCATCAACACTACGACATCAACACTCTCGGCATCAACCAATCTGCACACTATGGCTTTCATCGCGTCTTCTGGCAGGTAAGTATTATTCTGTTTATTTCATTTCTTTCTTAGTTATTATTTATCAGTTCTGTCATTCTTGCCTCTGTCCAGACTAAAACCCTTAGACTCTCTCATACCCTGTCCCGACTCTCTCATACCCTGTCCTGACTCTGTTCAGACCCAACAACCCTCGTTTACATCCCTGACCCTGTCCCGCCTCTCTCAGACCTTACCCAGACCCTGTCCTGCCTCTCTCAGATCTTGCCCAGACCTTGACCTGACCTTACCTAGACCCTGTCCCGACTCTGTTCAGACCCGACCTGACCTTACCCAGACCCTGTCCCTACTCTGTTCAGACCTGTCCCGACTCTGTTCAGACCCAGCGTCCCTCGTTTACATCCCTGAACCTGTCCCAACTCTCCCAGACCCTGTCCTGAACCTGTTCAGGGTTTTCCAGAACCTGCCCCTACCGATGCCGGTCATTACCCCGACCGACGATGGCATCTTAACCGACGTCGGCACCTTCCCTAACCGACGCCGGCATCACAGAGACCGATGCCGGCGACTGTGCAGAACAGTGCTGCATATCAGGTACGCTCTTTTATTTTCTGTCATTTATTTCTATCATTTTTTCTGTCATTATTATCTACTTTCATCCAATATTCTACTTTTTTATCAGTGGGTTGATATCCTTCTAGGGAGTCTTCGTACTTTCGGGATCGGGCGTTCGCCTGACAGCCCACCATATCTTTGAGTAACATTTTTCTGTGTTTTAGCCTTTTCTTCGCAGGTGTCATTCCTCCACAGCAAAAGAGGAGAATCTTTCAACGTCTGATTTCGGTGCGCACGACTTTATCAGGTACTTCTAGCCTTGACCATTTCTTTTAGTTTCTTATTTCTTCTTTGAATGTAGAAAGCAATTTTGCATAGAAACAGAAATCATCAAATGATTCATTGAGTATACAAAAATAGTTAAAAGTAATGAGTAGAAAAACAAAATAATGAATTTGAGAGTGATAAGTAGAAAAATAATAGAATGAAATTGAGAGTGATGACAAAAAAATTAGAAAATGAATTAGAGAGTGATGAACATAAAAACAATAGAATGAATCTAAGTTAGATAAATAGAGAGAGAGAGTAGAATTGTACCATCATCTTTTGATATAAGTAACTAAGAAAGGTGGATTATCTCAAGCAAGACTTGGTGATTCTTATCTAGTGGGTGTTTTCTAAATACTTCTGTTAATTTCGTGATTGGAAAATGGGGTTGAAGCCTCCTATAGATTGGTGTTTACAAATCAAGGATTTGGTGTATCTTATTAAGTGGGTGCTTACTGAATTTTTTTGTCAAGTTGGTGCTTTAATATTTGGGGTTGGCTCCTTAAATTAAGTGGGTGATTAACAATCTTGTTGAATCATTACATATTTAATTTAAGACAAGTAGTCCATGAAGTGATCATTGTGGGTTTTATTCCCTTTAAGGTTTTCTCTCATATATCATGTGTTATGTCTATATGCTTTTATCTATGATTTGATTGATCTATGGATTCTATATTGGTGTTTGGTTAACAAACTAAATATTAGATGAAATTTTTAAGAGCTTATTTATTCATCACCCTCTTAGTATTTTTGCTTCCAATATGTATTTGAACACAAATAAGGTCATCAAGGTCTTAAGTATAATAATGAAACCACTCTTCTAATTCATGAACCTATTTAGTAGACCTCTTGATAGTCAACGTACATAAATCATTACCTGCATGGTTGATAGCCTATATCCTATATTGAATATAAGACCTAGTATTCCATGGAAGGCATAACTTAGAATAAGATAATAATCATGTTTACAAAGACAAGGAGTTTGGAGAGATGACCAAAAAAATGGTTTAATCATGTATAATGAAATACCTTTGATCAATTAGTCTAGAGTGCATGACTATATTGAATGGTAATTTTAATAAAAATATAAAGGGGGATCCTTTAATAATGATGATTTATATACCTTTCATATTCTCATATAATGGTGTGGTCAAGTAAGGAAGTTTCCAGGTTTAAGTTAGACACCTAGGACATACAGACCTCAATATGTGATTGTGTAGATAAGTGTTAACAAAGTTAGGGAGGACAATCCCCAAGGATATAATCAAAACTTGAAATATGTTATTTGAACCCTAAATTCACCACTAAAAAGGGATAATATATATTTCTCAAGTCATCACCACTAATTTTTGCAAGTATTTTTATAGGATGGTGATGGTCAAAGCAAGATTAAGAGAGAGAAGGGTTGACATGATGGTTTGAGCAAATAAAAAAAGTGAAAAATATGGAGACTAGATTGAGGATGATGATATGAAAACATGGAGAATATAAATTCACCTACATGTGAGTGAAGGTTCCAACACCCAATTTGAGCCTAAAAGTCCTAAATCCATCATGAACCCACAAGACCCCATATTCACTTCAGGGGTAGATCCAAACCTCCAAGAAAACTCAAGATAATGTGGAAGTGTATAAATATGTTTTAGACCCTGATTGATGTGTTTAAAATAAGGGAATGAAATGAAATGGTCTGATTATTCAGTCTTAACACCTTCTTGGGCTCTATTACCTTAGGCGGCCATGTCAATTTACCACTTTTAACACTCATATATTTCATCACATAAGGAATTAGACATAGTGATCTTAAGGTGAGTTTTTAACCCCTATGGACTTAATATACATGAAGGAGAGAGTGGGATTTAGGGGCCTAAATCTATGAACAAACCTTAAAACTATAACCTATACAAATTAATTATTAAGGAACTTGAAACACACCATTATTTCACTCATATCTCAATGTATAGTTTACATGGGACCTAGGTCTAAATAGGAGATATGAAGGGGTTTTAAATCTAAATGTTCATGGAAATAAGTTTTGGTTTGGAGGTTTGTAATATATGAACCATCATTAAGATGGTGGACCTTCAAAACCCTCCTTAAACCTTGGTTTAGACCTAATGAAGGAATTATAGCTCCAAATGCATCCAAATGAGGTAATTAGGATATGAAAAGGTCTCAATTATCTCCCCCGATCCCCTAAGCACTAAAAATTCCTAATGGTTGACACATGCAAGATGTGAAGTGTACAAATTAGACCTAAAATATCCACAATATGCCTATATGCATGAAGTTGTGAAGGATATACATATTCCATATATTTTTTATGAGGGAGAGGAACCCTAAGGTCTCAAATATCTATAAATTGGCCACCTAAAAGGGTCTCCACACCTGGTAACCACTTAAAAATAGGCCTAATTGCTAAAATGAAAGATTATATGCACACAAGAGAAGGTAAATGGATTTATCAATCCAATACAAATGTTATGAGTGCCTTAAGGGGTGAATGTAATGTCAATAAAGATAGATAATTTCTTCACAACTCCAACTTAGGGTTAAAACTCATAAAACCTACATTCAAACATGTGATCTAGCACCTTCCTTATGGTAATGTTACCTAAAATATGGAGTATAGGACAAAATAGGATTAGATGATATATAAAATCATCATAAATATGCTTATCATGTTGATTTAGGTGTGTTAGCCACTATGGTTTATAGGGGAGAAGTTATAGTTGGTCATTTTAGCTTGAAAGTGCCTTGAGACTATTCAAAATGTTCATTTGTCACTTGAGAGGACACTTAGAAAGCTCATAAATATATGAAATAATTTCATGGGGATAAGATCACTTTTGGAGAGTTGAGGGGCCTTGTCTATAATTGATCAGTGGTATTGGTTAAGAGGTTAAGGTCCTAACCTTTATGAATTATTACTAAGAGTTCAAAACTACTTAAACCTCCTTAAAACCTTAATAAAGACCCAATTGAGAATATTTTGTATAAAATGCATCCAAAATTCATTGAAATGACTTGGTAAATACTTGGATCACCTATCCCACTTAGATGAGACCTCAAATATTGTACTGGTCTATACGAACACCCCTAAAAACTCATTTTTGTAAGGTTTTATGGTATTTTCAAGGTAAAAAATTAATGAAAGGTTTTAGATAAATAAGGGAGGTAATATGAGATGTATTATAGTTTTTAAAATCATAAAATATTCACAACTCTACCTAAAACTACTTTTGTAAATCTTCACTAAATAGGCAATCTTGAAATGCAAGAGAGAGGTGACCTAATCATCTAAGTAGACTTATAGGTATGATATGTTTTGGAAGAATAGACCATAATATGGTGTGATTTTTAAGGATTTAATAGGACTCACTTATACATCCTATATGTCTCATTTAGTCCTTATATCCATCCAAATAGTGAACAAGTCAAGAGACTAGGCTACTTGTCTATAGGCCTAATTAATCAATAAGAGGGAGATGTTCATGAGTGTATAAGGATGATATGGATTTAATGAATCATCATGAAACCAATGTAACTATCTCTTAAGGTTATAAATCTCCACAACCATGGCCATTATGGAGGATTTAGATAGTTTTTTGAACATAGTCAACATGTAAGAAAGAGGTGACCACTAAATTGCTTCATGGAGGAGGCCTAATTAAACATTTTAAATGATTTATAACTATTATAAAGAGAGGGAATTGACCAATATTTGCATGTATATTATCTTCATGGGTAAAAATTGGATAAAAATATAATCCAATGGCCTAAAGATGTTAATTCAAGGAACTAATCAACCTAATCAATCCTTAGAGGAGTGTGGAGGTTACTTGTAACTATAAATTGAAGGTATTATGGTAAATAATGACCTATTCATGTTATTCCCACACCACATTATTTTTTATTTTGATTCTTTTTTATATATATTCAAGCCTTAAGTCCATTATAACTATCCCTTGACTGGGTGTAATGAAACTCTACCAAATTATATCTTGAGAACCTTGATAATCAATAAAGGACTAATTGTAGATTTATTTGACAAAATTAGTATTTTATGATTTTTATATTTGTATAAAGTGTGATATTTATCCTCCTTTACAGGTCATCTCCTTCACCTGACTAGTAGATTATCACTGTATACAAGTCATGTGATGTGTTGGAGTTTTGGTAGTTGTGTTGAAGAGTAAGCTAGTTGATAGTGTCTCAAACGGACCTATTTTTCATTACCTTTAGTTTTAAATCATTCACTATAACCTTCACATGAAACACTTATGTTTAGGAAATCATTAAGAATCTTATTTCAGTTATAGTTATTTACTTGATCCATAAAGTGTGATTAAAGATAATTTAAGAGTGGATAAATCAATATTGGTACATCATCATCTTTAGAATAGGTTTCCCTTTCATGTTTTCACTCTATATATTTTCACCCCAACATTAGTAGGTCTTAAAAATTGAGCTCAAGTTGATATACGAAGGGATATAGCCCCATGATCTATAGGTTTGGTCTTCCTATAGGTCACCCACAACCTTTGGACCAATCCCATGTTACCCCAATATTGGAGAAAACTAAACCATCTTCTTTTAAGGATGTAACTTGGAGTGATAACAATTCTAGAAACTAGAATTCAAGTGAGTTAGAGAATGTACTTGCAGACTTGGGTGACATCAGAGATATTTAAGCATTTTAGTGTCATATATATAATCAAGTTTCATGTAAAAAGTGGCCACAATATCTTTATTAAAAGGTAAGGAGATTGATTATTTGGAGTTATCATTGGAATTTTATAAGATAAAGAGATACCCTAGGTTTAATCCCAATCCTAAAACCCCTAACTCTCTTAATTCTACTCAGCCAAATTTTATTTTAAACCATACACCTATAATGGATAGACCTAGAATTCAAGCCTTTATGCCCTTAAATGGTGGCATCCCCTTAAATTTGAGTAAATTTGATGGCATACCTACTACTTCCCTTAAAATAATACTCTATTTCATAGGAGAAAACTCAACCACCCCTATGAAACATATTACAAACATAACCAATTTATGCTTAGTTCATAATGTGACCTAAGAGAATGTGGATATGATATTATTAGACACTTCCTTGAAAGGTAAAGAAATTTAGTGGTATAGGGGTTTAACACTTACATCCATCAATACTTGGGATGAATTTGGGGAAATTTTGTGCAAACACTTTGAGGATAGGAGTGACCATATCTTTTTAGTGGAGTAATGTACCACAATTAAAAGGTATCCCTAAGAGTTTATGGTAGATTTAAACTCTAGGTTTTAGAAAATTTTGGATAGGATCTGTAGAGTAGTGAATCCCACCTCCAAATATGAATTCTTGTGCTATTTAAGAGCCCTAAATTTTGATATGGTAGTAATGATACAATTCATGGGGGGAATCACTCTAATAGACATTTATGAGGTGACCATAAGGGTATAAAATTATCTAATCCAAGTAGGTAAGATTACCCCAAAACCAGCCCTAATTCCTTTGTTCCCTAAGATTTAACCCCTATACCTACCATTTTTCCCTAAAAATTACCAACCAATCATGATCAAACATGTCAATCAAGTAGACAGATTGGGAAAGATTTAAGGGCTACTCAAGGCCCAAAATGATAAGATAATGGCCTTGGAGAGGCAATAAATTCCACCCCATAGACCTTTCCAATCACCCTAAAAAACCCCTTATCAACCATAAAAATACAATAAACCTCCATATCATCCTAATCAATAAGGTAAATGGTAGATCACTCAAGAAAGGCCCTATAAAAACTATAACCCTAATTTTTTTAGAACTTATAAAGCACTAGTTATAACTCAGAACAACTATGATCACATGGGTTAATGGCCTACTCAATGGGGGTAGTGAATTTAGGTGTCATTAAATTGAAGTGGAGATGTTTTACCAATCTTATTTCATGTATAAAAACCAAGTCCCTCCAACACATGATAGTTAGCCTCCTACACAACACAAAGAAGGTCTTCATATGCCACATGGATACACTCCCTTCATGACCCAAGATGAGATTCCAAATCATCAAGGGATAAGTGGAAGTAAAGTACCATATAAAACTATATTTTTAAATTTATAATAAATAGAGCATTCCTTTAAACAAGTGGCATCCAATCAGGGTAGAAATGTAGCTAAGGTAGATAGTCTAGCTATAACCCATACAAGGGTTAAAAGAAGGGTATTTGGTGATAGTTTAGGACTTGAAAGAGTATAATCTCCATAAAATAAAACATATCAAGGGACTAATAGTCAAGATTCATCCCCTAAGACATCATCAAATCATCAAGTTTAAGAAGGGAGAGGGTAGAGCCATAGAAGTCCATTCATACCTCAATTCACACAAACCCCAAGTGGTGTTTTTGATACCAAGTTACAATCCAAGGCTTCCACCTCTCACTTTATCATTATGGATCACATGAAGAAGGCCCATGTTACTATCCCTATGTGGGATAACTTACTCATTTTGGGGGAAAAGGATCTCCTTCAAAAAGAGATTTTTAAACCTCATGTCTTGGACAAGTAGGCAAAACAGGTGGGTGTAGTCCTAACCAATTCCTATCAACCTCATGAGTCTTAAGCACCCAAGGTAATCAAACCCCATCCCTTACATATTTATATCATCATAGGTTATTCCATAGTACTTAAGTGCATGATAGATAGCGGGGCTAGAACTTATGTCATGCCCAAGTCTATAGTGGATAGATTGGGGCTAAAGTATGAAGCTAATGAAAAAGGGTGTTTACACTTAGATAGGTCTCCTACCAAGACTTTTGGTGTCCTTAAAGATCTAAAAATAATCTTGGATGATTTTCCTAATTTCACTATATATCAAGATGTAGTAGTAGTTGACTTCCCTCCTTAATTTACCTTATGCTTGTCTAGGGATTTTACTTCTAAAATAAGGAGTTATCTCCCCTCTGATTGGTCTTATATGGTTTTTCTGACTAGGTATGGGACAAATATCACCATAATGTCTAAAAGTATCTTTATTTTCCTCTTATATACCTACATACCTAGCCTGTCAAATTTTAATTATACTAACCTAGATGATAATGAACACCCCAATGACCAAGAGCCTATTGAACCTCTTGAAGGCATATCACATTTATTCCTTGATGAATGGTAAATACACAATCATGGATATTATCCATAAAAAATAATTTAAGATGTAGGTTTGGATGTGTATTATATGCATGAACAAGGTGATGTCATACCAAGTCTCACTAGTATAAGCCAAGATCACTAAGGAGTATAGAATTTGTTTTTTAATGGATCTAAATCCAATAATAGAAGTGGGGTAGGTATCATGCTTGTATTCCATTCCAAGAAAAGTTTATTTTATTACCTAAGGTTTTAATTTAGTTTCACTTCCAAAACAATAGAATATGAAGCCCTCATCCATGGGCTGCAATGGGTAAGAAATAAAGGCATCCAACTCATGAAAGCCATAAGATATAATGAGTTGGTAGTGAATAAAGTTAGAGGTCAAAGTGTAGTAAAAAAATACACTTTTAAAATCATAAAAACAAATGGTTTGGGACATCTTTGATGACTTTGAGGCCTTTGACATTTACTCCATTACTAGAGAGGCTAATCAACATGTAGACCGATTAGTAGCCATAGGTGCATAGTATGACATACCAAGTGGGTTAAAAGACATAGAATAGTAGTCCCAAATCAAGGTGGTATGTATAAATTCAATCCTCAACAATGAGGTGAGATGAAAAGTGTTTGAAAATGATAATAAAAATACATGTTTCTTATAGTAGGAGACAGAATTATTCTCAAATAATCAAGGTAGAATTCAACATCAATATGGGGAAAAAATTATCAAATTGAGGATAGATAAGTTACCTGAGGGTTTGGTGACATTATAAATAATATTAAATTATGATTATAAACTAAGTAAAGATAAGGTAAGCATATCCACTAAAGGGGAACACTATGAAAAAAAATTCATATTCAAAGATATGCTACTCAAACTAGGAAAATTGAACACTAAGGAGGAGAAGGAAACCTTCATAGCATTATACCAAGAATTTGTGGACATTTTTTCTTGGGAATATAATTACTTGAATGGGTTTGACCCTAGTTTTGGTTAGCATACCATATATTTGGAGATAAGTGCTAAGCCTATGAGATAAAATCAAAGATTGATCAACCCCAAGATTGAGATCCTAATAAGGAAGGAGTTGACAAAACTTATTGAATACAATGTCATATTCCCCATCAAACACTCTTCATGGGTGGAAAATATTTTGCTTGTGAGGAAGACAAATAGGGAGATAAGGTTGTGTGTAGACTTTAGATATCTCAACAAGGTGTCACTAAGAGATCACTACCCTCTACCATAAATGGGTCACTAAGAGATCACTACCCTCTACCATAAATGGGTCACTAAGAGATCACTACCCTCTACCATAAATGGATCAAATTCTTAAAAAAAATTAGGTTCACAAAGGTTATCCATGATTTATGGATACTCAAGGTATAATCAGGTGTTAGTAAGGGAGGAGGATTAACATAAGACTACCTTCACAACCAAGTGGGGCACTTATGCTTACAAGAAGATGCCCTTTTGACTATCCAATACTGGAGCCACTTTCTAAATGGACATAGATGTATCCTTCTAAGGGATCATAAATGAGATGGTGATCATTTACCTTGATGAGATAATTTTATTCTCTAATGACCATAAGGATCACATGACACATTTGAGACTGGTGTTTGATAGGTGCAGGTAGTTTGAGGTATCTTTGAACCCAAAAAATGTATCTTTGCAGTCTATGAGGGTAGAATTTTAAGACATGTGTCAAAATATGGCCTCTGTATTTACCATAAAAGGATAAATGCAATCCTTTCCTTATCACTATGTAGACACAAGAAGGGATTGTAGAGTTTCTTAAGAAAAAACAACTTCATCACAAGGGTCATACCTAGATTTGTAGAATTTGTAAGACCTCTAATTCACATGCTCAAGAAATAAAAAGAGTTATTATGGACCAATGAAGGTAAAATAAGTTTTGATTCCATTAAGAAGGACATTTATCAATATCCTACCCTCCTCAACCCTAATTTTATCAAGGACTAATTCATGTATGCCTTTTCTATAAGTGACACTATTTCTGCCATGCTTATGCAACAAAAAAGTGAAGGCCTTGGGCAACCCATAAAATTATTTAACCAAGATTTGGAGGGGTATGAAGAGAGGTATACCTTTGTTTAAAAATATTTAATTTAATTCATGAGATGTCTCAAGAAGTTTAGACACATGGTGTCTAACAATAAAATATTTGTAATGGTGGTTCACCCTAGTATCAAACATTTCATCTGTAATAGAGACTTGAGTGAAAAGAGAGTTGGTTCAGTGACCAAGTTCATGGAGTATGACATATAAGTTAAGGTTACCCATTTTTTTATGGGTATGTGACTATGTGAACACACTATAGTATATGTGAAGTAAGATAAATAAGTGGTTTTGGTAGTCTAAGATGATCAACAAGTAGTTTTAATTACATCTCCTTCTAGTTGGACCCAAGGCATGGTGAAATTCATCAAAACAAGATAATTTAATATAGAACTAAATAGGATAATATGAATTTATTTCAAACTAAAATCCATCCATTATATATTTATTTATGAGGTACTCGTCAATAATGATCTTGATGGCATGCTTTTGAGGTGTTTAAAAACTAATCAAATTGACAAGCTTTTAGGACAATTTCATGATGGGCTTGAAGGAGGGAGCTTTAAAACCAATAAAATATCATAATAGTATGATATTTTTCTAATTTTATTAAATTACTACCATTATTTGGTTAGGAGGTGCCCAAAATGTGTTATGTTCATAAGCAATCAAAGACAAGCTACCTTGCATCTAAAGCCTATTCAAGTTGAGCAGCCCTTCATATATGGGACCTATAATTTTTAGGTATGATTCATACCCAATATATTTATATACATAAGTGGGTTTTTTATTCTACTAATTACTTTACAAGGTGGGTGGAGGTAGATGCTCTCAAGGAGGAAAATGAGAACTCAATTTTGGAATTCTATGACAACCTAGTGACCAAAGTTGGGGTCCTCTCCACCATCATATCAAATAATGTATTAACCTTCAATAGTGAAAAGGTTAGTTAATGGGATGTTAACCATGTTATATACCTCAGTTATTCTTTTAATTACTATCCATATGGCAATGGAATAGTAGAGTCCACCAACAAGAATTTGATTAGGATCATAAAAAGAACAATGGAGGACAACCAAAGGGAGTGGCATACCAAGTAAAGAATACATTATGGGTAAATAATATTAATCCAAATATGTATAATATTCACTCACCATATCTTCTTATCTATTTAAAATAATCAATATTTCCCATATCACTTGAGTTACAATCCTTGAAACTTTCACACCAACTTGAACTCATGGAGAGTGATGTAATGGATGTGAGGATGAATGAATTAAGGGAGATATAAGAGACAAGGGATGATGATATTCATGATATATGGTCCAAAAAATATCAATTAAACTTATTCAAAGACCTTATAATAAGGTTACACTATATTTAAGTGGGATGAAGACCATGCCAAGCTAGTTAAGCATTCAAAATTTGAGTCATTAGAGTGGGACATATATCATTACTAGTTGTAAATAAAATAATGCCTTCCAATTATCCAAAGTGATTGGTGAGGAAATAATTATCCCTATAAATGGGGTGTGTCCTCAAGTATTGTTACTATAATAAAAACCTATCTTGTACATAGTAGTTAGATTCATTCCTCCAAGTGTTGCAGCACATGATTTGCTAGTTACTTTTTTATTCTTATTGATTTTTGTTGTGTGACCTTGTTATTTTTATTATATTTTGTTGTGTGTCTTTTTTAATTTTTTATATTCCTTGAGTTTTTCAAGGTATTAGTCATAAAGTGATAGTGCAATCAAGGAGTCCCTACCTAGGCATGAGTGATAGGCAAAGAGATCTTGGGTCCTTTTGACTAGTAAATAGGTCAAGCCTTTAGAGTAACTACTAATGTTGACTACCTAATAAAATTAAGCTTATAAAGGAGTAAAAACATGCATGATAACAAAAAAAAATCACTTTTGGTCACCCTTCTTATATTTATTTAAGTGTTAAGGAGGTCCAAAGAAAGATCATGGGTCATCATATCAGGCAACAGATTCAAGTGTTTGAACATTTCAAGGAATACCATAATAGTTACCTTTTCATCATGTTTGAGCTTGTATTAGGTGTTCACTTTGTGTTTATTCATGTATGATTATCTATAACATGACTTAGGGTGGGCTTAATGGTCAATTTTTGCCTATGATAAAGATAACCCAATGCTTGCAACTAATGACCCTATCATGAATCTATCTAGTATGATGAGGTATGGCTTAATCATAAGTTTTAAGTATGTTATAAAGATATATGGTAACCTAATTTAGGTATTTTAAATGGTCTAAGGTTTTGTAATAGATATTGAAGTGATCTCCATTTGAAGCCTACACTTGACTCTATAAATATTGTTTTAAAGGGCGTGTTTAACCTTAATATGATGTTATTTGAGCTCAAAATGCCAATAAAACCATCAATTACATCATAAAAATACTTCATGAATCCCATTATGCCATGATCAAATTGTTTGATACTCTAAGGGTGTCTTATCACAAGTCAAAGGCCTTTATTTACCACTAAATGGGCCCCACATGTGTAAAAAAGTGTCCTTTCAGCTTCACCAACCATGCCATGTGTTTTTAAATATTTTTTGACCCCTTTTTTCCATCTTCCTACCTACTAGTGATGATTCATGGTCTAAAAACATGAGGAAATGCAAGAATCTAGTGTTTTGCAAGAGTTATCAAACATATATGGATCATTGTAGTATAAAATATAGTCAGATGGAGTAATGGATCTACAAGGGGAGTTAAAAATAGGCATTAGATGAAGGAATATAGGTTTTTTAGAGTCAAAAACTAACCTCCTTCTTTCATTAATCTCTTTGGCAAATTTTTATAGCCTTTCAAGTTTGTGCTCAGATCATATAAGAGAGAGAAGGTGACGGTTAAAGCTCCTAGACAAAGTAAAGGTGTCTAGTGGTCTTCTAATCTTGGGTATTAATTTCATGATTATACCTTTATGATTTATGAACAAACATTACAATTTAATTAATCTGTGTTGCCTTCTTCATCTGCACAAGGCCAAAAAAGGGAACAATTTTAGTGCATTGTTGGCTTGTTTGATAAAACTAGTGGTTGTTCATGTCTTATGTAGTCTTGTAAGGTCCTACCATTGAATAATCCACCCATAGTTCACACATGTGGGCCTATCTATTTGTAGACTACAAGAAGGGTTCCATAGACTACAAAAAGGATATTAAGCTACCAATATCTATAGAATACCGGAAGGGTTCTATTGATGAAGAAGGATATTAAATGCACATGTTTTATAATGAATAATTTTATCAAGTTTAATGATGTTTCCTTTAATTTTTTCAAATCTCCTTAATTCAGGTTGAATTTTAAGATGGACCTCAACTACCAAAAGATATTACCTTCAAATGACATTAACTACATGTTTGGGCTTTATTGCAAGAGAGGATAGTGTGTTTGATTAGGATGGTTATTTAATGTCATTAGAATATCATAAAAGAATAAATGAAGTATTATATTAATATGAAAATATCCTTATTTAGGATGGTTAGGCATCATTATAGCAATCACAAACAAATAAATTGTCAACTAGCCCTCCAATGCCTTCACAATATTGTTTAATAGAAGTTAAGGTTATTTATCAATTTGGAGAGTCCTAGGTTTCCATTTCTCACTACATATGTTTTATTGATGACCTCCAAGTGTGTTGATATATTAATTATGTGAGTAAAGATTCCTAGGGTCTTTTTAGATCATCTTAGATATGATTCAATAATATAATTCAATCCCTTAAGGAACCTCTATCATTTGATTGTCTCATCACTGTCAACTTAACTCATAATAAACTCTGAGTTCCAGGTTTGAAGATGCATGTGACCTCACAACCATAACCCATATTTTTGAACTCTCTACCCAATTCCAAAACATAAAATCAAGGTCTACACACCCCATAAGTCTATTAAGTGCCAATGTTACTATGAGAAAATGACCTATGCAAGTATAAGCCATGTTGAAAGAGCATAATCATCACCTATGGGAGATAACTCAGATCCACCCTTTAAATCTTCCAAAACCATGGTATGTAGATGAGATTCAAATGTAAATAAGGTCCATATATTTTGAATATTTCTATCTTAGAGGGGTGGATTTGAACACAAATATGTCATTAGGGTCTCAAATATAATAATTAAAACACTCTTCTAACTTAAGAGCCTATTAAACAAACTTCTTGATAATCAACATACATAAATCATTACCTATAGGGTTATTGACAATCTTTATCCTACCTTGAATATAAGACCATGTATGCCATGGAAGGTATAAATCAGACTAAGACAGTATTCATAGTATAGGAATCATTTTTTTAAGGATAAGTAATCTAGAGGGATGACCAAATAAATGGTTCAAGCATGTACAATGAGATATCTTTGCTCAATTATTCTAGAGTTTATGACTAGAGTGAATGGAAATGTCAAGAAACATATAAATTATGACCCTAGAGTAATGATTATATATATACCCTTCACATTATCACATAATGGTGTGATCAATCAAGGAATTTTCTTATTCTGAGGTAGACACCCAAGATAAACAAACCTTAATATGTGACTATGTAGACAAGTGTTGTTAATAAAGTTAGGGAGGATAAGCCCCAAGGCTATAGTCAAAACTTTAAATGTGTTATTTTAACCCTAACTAAAAAGGTTATGAGATATTACTTAGGTTATCAACAATAATTATTGTAAGCATATGTACCAAATAATGATGGTCAAAGCAAGCTTAAGAGAGAGAAAGGTTGACATGATAGTTTGAGCAAATAAGAACAAGTGTAGAAGATGGAAACTAGAATGAGTATGATGTTATGACAACATTGAGGCTACAAATGAACCTATAGGTGAGTGGAGGTTATAACATCTAGTCTAAGCCTATAAGTCCTATAGCCACCATAAAACTTTAAGACATTATATTCACTTCATGGGTAGATCCAAACCTCCAAGCAAACTCAAGACAATGTGGAAGCATATAAAGATGTTTCAGACCATAAAAGAGGTGTTTAAAGTAGGGGAATGCAAATAAATGGTCTGATTTATTATTAACACCTTTTAAAACTCCATTACCTTAGGCAACCATGTCAAGTTCCCACTTTCACCAATCATATCTTTCATCATAGAAGGACTCATACCCAATTCTCTTAGGGGTAGTTGGGCACCTCTATGGACTCAAGATCTATAAGGGATAGAGTAGGACTCAGGGGCCCAATGATATGAAAAAAACTTAACATTATAACCTATACAAATTACATATTAAATATCTTGAATCACACCATATTTAATTCATATATTAATACATAGTTTTCATGGGACCTATGGTTATTCAAGAGATATGAAGCGTTCTATAGGATAAATGTTCATGGAAATAATTTTTTTTTGGAGTTTTGTACTCTATGAACCATAATTAAGATGGTGGACCTCCAAAACCCTCCTTAAACCTTGGTTCAGACCCAATGAAGGAATTACACCTCTAAATTTCATCCAAATTGGGCTATAAAAAGGTCTTAATGGTCTCCCAAGATCCCCTAAGCACTCAAAAGGCCTACTAATTAACACATGAAAGATGTGTAGTATAAAAATCATACCTAAAATAGACACTATAAGACTATATGAATGAATTTGAAAAGGATATGCATATTCCATTTGTTTTTAGGAGAGATAAGGACCCTGAGGTCTCAAATAAATACACATTAGCCACCTAAAAGGGCCTACATTCCTAGTAACCACTTGTAGATAGGACTAGGTAATTAAACGAAATATTGTATCCATAAAATAGAATTTAAATGGCTTGATAAAACTAATACATACACTCAAACATATTTTAAGTCTCATTCAATCCTCATATCCATCCAAATAGTGAACATGTCAAGAGACTTGGCTACTTGTCTATAGGCCTACTTAATCAAAAAAAGGGAGATGTTCATGAGTGCAGAAGGATATTATGTAGTTAATGAATCATAATTAAACACATATAACTATCTAATAAGGTAATAAAGTTCCACATCCATGGTCATTATGGAGGAGTTAGGCAGTTTCTTGAACATAGTCAACATGTAAGAAAGAGGTGACCACTAAATGCTTCATGGAGGCCTAATTGAACCTTTTAATTGATTTGTAACCATTATAAATAGAGGTAGTTAACCAATATTGGAATTTATATTATCTTCATAGGTAAAACTTGGACAAAAATAGACTCCAACACCCAAAGATGACCATTTAAGGCACTAATCAGCCTAATCAATGCTTGGAGGAGTGTAGAGGGTGCTTACAATTGTAAATTGAAGGGATTGTGGTCAATAATGACCTATTAATATTATTCCCATTCCACATTATCTATAATTATGATTATTTATTATATATATTCATGTCTTAGGGCTATTGTAACTATCCCTCAACTAGGTGTCATGAAACCCTTCTAAATTGTATCTTGAGAACCTTGAGAATCAATAAAGAAATAATTGATTGCATACCTATTTTCTAGAATTAGTGTGTTATGGTTTGTTTATTTTCATAAAATGTGATGTTTATCCTCCTTTATAGGTCCTCTCTTTTACCTAGCTATTATATTTTCATCATATGCATGTCATGTGATGTGTTAGAGTATTGGTAGTTGTGTTGAAGAGTAAACTAGTTGATAGTGTCTCAAGCATACCACTTTTTCATTACCTTCAGGTTGCAGGCATTCACCATAGATTTCACATGAAACACTTATGTTTATTAACTCATTATTAATCTTTTTTCATTCATAGTTCTTTAATTCATCCATAAAGTCTAAGTAAATATTAGTTAAGAGTGGATAGATCAATATTGGTGCATCACCATATTTATAATAGCTTTACTTTTCATGTTTTACTCTATCTCTTTTCATCCCGACATCAGTTGATCTTAGAAATTTATCTAAATTTGATGTAATATGGGATTTATCCCTATAACCTAGAGGTTTAGTCCTCTTATAAGTCACCCAAAACCTTTGGACCAATCCCATGTTACCCCAAGCTTAGAGAGAATTGAACCATCTTATCCCTTAAGGGTGAAACTTAGAGTGTTAAAAATATTATGTAACCACCTAGATGCTTCTAGGTTTGGATTCTCCTTCACTCTCATACATTTAGATCTATGTTATGGACTTTCACTCCTAGTGAAATGGAAAAACCCTAGCTTTGCATCTTCCATGTGACCTTAGGTAAAAATGCGTTAGTAGGCACATGGTGTCAAGCTGGCCCATAATGAACCCATTATAAAAGGGTGATGCCTACTTAGTTAATACTCCAAAATAGGGTCTTCTACTCATATTTTTCTCCCTTACATGTTGGATTTTGTGTGAATCATGAAATATGTGTATATCAAGTATAAAAGTGACCTATCTTGTAACTTGGCAAATATGACCTTATGACTTATCCTTTAGTACTTCAGACCTATAGATGGGTTGTTCCTTTAACTAATATCATAATAGGGTAGAATATAAAATCATTTGGTAGCTTGAGTTCTCTTTTGGTCTAATTTTTAGGTGAGGAATGAGTGAGGGTGGATATTATATTTATACTAGTCATATCAGGAGATAAATAACATTAAATCACTTAGGATAACCATTGTAACACATTTCATTTGAAAATTGGATGATGTTAGGGAATTGGACACTTACATCAAGCTAAGACAATAATGTTGATGCTACTATTTGACCTAGAGATTAGTGTCTAAGGAGAAGGAGAGTAGGCATAGGTTGAAAACTTGCATAGGTGTAAGATAAGTACATTTTAAGCATTTTTGGTAAGATGGGTTGTTCATGTCATCAATATAAAGCTTCTCAGAGTAAGATATAGGCTAAGAGGCACTAGATAAACTAGATACTAGGCTTTTAGAAGTAAGGTATGTGTATAACTAAGAGGAACAACTAGGGTAATTCAGTTTCTAAGTGTACAAGATCAAAGTGATACATTATCAAAAAATATCATCTACATTTACATCCCCTTTAATATAGTAATGAAATTATTAATTTAGAGGAAAGGAATAAGTACTTGGGTGTGTATACACACCTTGTATTTTCTTGAGTTAAATTTGAGTACTTTTGTAGTGACTAACCTACAACCAATAGTATGTTATAGTGTATAATTAGTGCATACATTCATGGTAAAATTAGTTGAAATAGATTTAAATTGAAATAACAAGGTTTAGGAGTACACTTGTGTGTTGATGTAACCACCTTGCCTATTGGCAAGTTTTTTTTACAAAATAAGTATCATAGTAAGGCTTTGAAACTAATTTTAGGATAAATATAGATAATTATTTTAAATTTAATATATCTAAGGGGAGAGAGAGAGAGAGAGAGAGAGAGAGAGAGAGAGAGAGAGAGAGAGAGAGAGAGAGAGAGAGAGAGAGAGAGAGAGAGAGAGAGAGAGAGAGAGAGAGAGAGAGAGGGGCACATACCCTAAATTTAGAGAAAAAGTGAGTTTCCACCTGATAGTTGAGATTAACTCAACCATGCAACCTAATGATATTTGTAGCCTAGTGATTTTGGTGATCAAGTCTAAATTAAAAACTTATAAATATTGAGTGATTTATTCACCCTAACCATAACAAAAGATGAACCAACTAATGCAGTAGATTGGGTCGCTAAAATCTATAAAATTTTGTTGGGTATTAATAATGCAATAATTTTTAAATTTGAATTTGATTTGTATTTTGCAATATTAGGCACGTGTTACATAGCATATACACCTTAGAATTTTTTCATGTTGAAACTATGTGTAATAATGGTACCATGTATAGAATTCTTCACAAATGTGTATTGGAATAATATAACTATGTGTTTTGGGAAATTAAGAAAACTATGTAAGTTTGGAGGACATGATTCCAAAGCATGGCTTAACTAATTATGAAGAAATATAAGTACCAATATGGAGGACATGTTTCCAAAACATGCTACCACTATAAATTAGAGATGTTGAAAACTAAGTAGGTGTGGAGAACATGCTTTCAAATCATGCCTGCACTAAATTTATAAATTATAAATACCATAACAAATGAATGTGCATAACATGATTAAAAATCATACCACTAATGTAATCTAAATTATTTGAATGTGTGGAATCTATGTTACCATGGCATGGTCCCACTAAATTTTAAAACTAGTATAAGTAATAAAAATTGAATAAATGTGGAGAACATGCTTCCAAATCATGTCCTCAATGTAATATATAAACTATGAATGTGTGTAAGTAATGTCCATATAACATTCCCACCCCACTGAATTTGATAACTATGCAAAGTGAAGAGAAAATTCTTCCCAAACATTACCCCACTAATATTCCCCCCCTTTGAGTTGAGGATAAAATATTACCTAGAATTTACCTCACCTTAAAAGGGTAAGATAACTATAAAATCTATTAATGTAACCATGTAGCATATAGAAGGAAACATGTATATGTAAATATATCATTGAAGTGCATAGAACAAATGTGATCACATGTAGGCCTAAGATGCATGATAAATATCATGAAAACATCTAGATAGTGATATTACAAGATTAACAAGAAAATAAGCACACACACAAGAGTACTCAAATACAATTTAAAATTCAATGGTCCAATGAGACCACAAACAAGGTGCATATTCAAATGCCATGAAATTGAATGGACATGACTTAGTCAAATATCAAAATATAAATTAATGACACATTAAAATTTACATATAACAATCAATGACATATTCAAATGTTTAAGAAAGAAATCATAGGCACATGGGCCATATGCTATGTATCTAGGGATATGATATATTAATATATATGGGTTCATGGAGATGCTGATATATGGCACACATCCCCTTTAGTTAGTTATATGGGTCTAATATATTAGGATAATAGAGTAACTTATGGAATTAGTGTATTGGGCAATGGTCAGCCTACATTAGGATTAAGAGGTTACACATCCATTGTTAGATAGATGGAGGTATATATAAAGGATATGATTATCACTGTAAAGGTATCAAGTAAGCATTGAGTCTTTTATTGTAAGAGGATATTAGAGGTAATCCCCTCAAAGAGACATTTTAGAGTTATTCCTTCCTAAACTAGTATTATATGGTGTTGCCCTACCTTAAGGGTATTCTATTTCTACATATATTGATTATTTTGACATCTTGGTCCACCCCATATCTATTATGTTGAGTTGATCTACATTATATTATAAATTATTTTTGGATATTATAATTTTTGACCATAAAATCCATATTCAATGGAACATATTCAAATGATCTAAAAATCAAGATAATAATAAGATAAAACACTCAAGGAAGTGTGTAAAGGAAAATCATAATCAACCAACATAAACATGTCATAGTAGCCCATGGATTAAATTTGTTAGAAAAAATGTCTAGTATATAACTTATAAATTACCCCATGTAATGTATAATCATGGATAATAGTCATCTTTAAGTGTATATGTACGCTAAAACATGATAGTGTAGAATGATCATTGAATCATATAAAATGTGTATATCAAGATTAAAAAATGGATGCCCCCAACATATTGATGATGTGAGTAGTCTAAAGACCCAACACCCATAAGTGTATCATGTATATATGTGTATGTAGGAGTAAATTATATGTTTTATTGGCTACTTAATATATATATATATGTGTGTGTGTGTGTGTGTGTGTGTGTGTGTGTGTGTGTGTGTGTGTGTGTGTGTGTGTGTGTGTGTGTGTGTGTGTGTGTGTGTGTGTGCGTGCGTGTACATATATACTAAGGAGCCAATAAAACATGTAAGTGTTGAAAATGTTTTTTGGATTTTTTAATGTTTTTTTTTAAATCTTTGGATATTTTTGATGATGAGGAAAAATCATCCTATGATCTCATCCAAAGGATTATCACAGGTGTCTCCCCAATCAAACCCTAGTACAAGAAAATAATGGTACTACCAAGGATCATGTATAGGTGTAATATCTATCACTATGGTATCTATGATTCTTAGTGTATGTATAATGGGAATCTAGGGTTGTGAAGTATAAATAGAATGAATAAGGTTTCTTATAACCCATATCTATGTATTCTATGGTTTCTTTGTAAAATAAATAGTGGGAACATGTTTAGGTGATATAGATATCTAAATATGTTGTGTATAAGATGAGGATTCTATGAAATACACTATTTGTCTCTAATAGAAATTCATCTCAAGTACTTATCACCTATTAAAGGGTATTGATTATTTCTTACCCTTTTATGGTGGATTAACCTTAATAGGATTTATAATTAACAACCTAGGTATGAATCTCTCTTGTTCGAGAGGATGCTCATTTGGAATATCAAAAATTGTAATTACATGATTGGAATAAATGTATGTAATACACCCATGAACTATAGAAGGTATTAATTGAAGAGTGTGTATCTAAGGTCATCAAAAAAACATGTCAAAAACATTTGTATAATTTATAACATATAAAATAGTAACCACATGTGTGGGACTAACCTCTGAAGGTATATTAATATCACCAAGAACCTTATTTGAGTTCCCATAAAATGATCTAATTGACATAATAGAGTAGTGTAAATAAGATGAGTATAACCCAAATGCATAAGTAATGTCATGATGTAAATAACTTTGCTTGCATCATTATTAACCTTAACATCATGTATATCATTTTTATTAAGGTATGTTCAAATTAATAAAGAATTAATATCAGAGTCGTTATCCTTAATTTCACTATCATCAAAGGAAATAGTGGGTTTTTGAAACATATGAGGTATATGTATCATGTAAATATAAATGACCCCATATAGTGGGTGTCCATAATATGATGGAGGAGGATATGCACTATATGACATGTGAACTTTTGGTTCCTTTTTTGAATGATATTGTAAAGGAATATGAAATATTTTATATTTATAGTGATCACTAGGTTTTAAACTTGATTCCTTTAGAGGATCTTTAAATGTAATTTTTTGGTCATCGATGACGTCCTAGATCTTGTGATTTAGGGTAAAACATATATTTTTTGAATACCTAGGGCCTTGGTGATAGTAACAATAAGCATTTATATCATATCCTTTGGGTAGATTTCTATTTTCATAAGCCTATATAGGAGTAGGGAGAGATATACGATGACACTCTAGAAACTATGGGAGTAATGAAGCAGGAGGATCATGTAAATGTGTAAATTGCCTCATTGGTGCATAGATAAAATAATATAATTAATCTATTATGTAACTATGTTAACTTTAATGGTTGTTTCCTTTTTAGGATCAAGATTTTTTATGTTATAACTTGGTTTAATTGTAAATTTTACACTAGATGTAGATGTAGTGGGTGTGTTTTCTACATACTTGAGCTTATTCAATGACATACACTTCATTTTTGGTCCTATATAACATGACATAAGTCTTCAAAAGAGTGAAACTTTTTTAAAATAATAGACTCATGTAAAAGAGAAATAAAAATTTTATTTAATGTCTTTAAACTCTTTTTTATCCATAGGATTGGTCATTTTGGCTAACATTGTCTTATATCTCAAGACATATTCATTAACTAGTTAACTGGCTTCTTATTTGATCTTTATAATTTAAGCATTGGAAACCTTTTCAATAATGTTAATAGAAACATGTGCCAAAAACTAATCTATAAGATGTTTTAATGCTTTAAACAATTAGAGAGGTAAGTCATAAAACCAATTCAAAGCATAGTCCTTGAGGTTCCTTGGAAATAGTTTGGTCAGAAGTTTATTATTTGAGGCATAATCAAGGAATGATACATAGAAGTTTTGAAGATGTTTTTTAGGATCATGATTGTCATCATAAAATGTGAAATTATGTGAAAAAAATTTATTTAGAAAAGGGTATAAAGAGATCTCAAGTGCAAGAGGGTTATGAAACACATCTTGTGAATATATGGCATTTGAAGAATTTTAAGCCTTTTATTCAACTGTTTAAACTTTATCTTATAAGGTTTGTATAAACTAAATGAGTGATTGAACTGTAGGCCCAATGGGATTTTGATGAGTAATTTGAGTAGTCATTAGAGGAGTTGAAAACATGTTTTAAGTAGTAATAGGCATTGAAACTAGTATTTACATTGAAATAATAGGTAAGTTCCTAATATATGTATCAATAGTAGTTTTAGGAAACACAGGTTAGAACATTTAATATATGCCCCCATTATATATACTTAGTTGTACTATGTTCAAGGGGATGGATATATCCACTAAAGTTTTTACATTTTTATCTTCAAATATAGTTTATAATATTTTATCAAGATCTTTAGGGTTTTATCAAATGTACGAAAAAAATTTTAATTGCATGGAATTGGTCATTGTCTACTTAGTCATTTTTGGTTATTTCCATATTTTCATTATTATAATCTTATTCTATGATAACCATATCAGGATTTTTTTCATTATCAACATGGGTATCAACAGGATCTAAGGTATGAGAACCCTCATTGGTTTGAGATATATTATATGGGTTGAGGGTAATATCAATATGTTTAATAGGCATGCCCTAAATCTAAGGCTATGTCTAGGTTAAATGAAAAATAATACCAATAGAAAATTAAAAAGTAAAACAATCTGAAATCCTAATTAGTTTACAACCCTAGGAATCATAAAAAAATTGTATTCACATGGATCTATTTCACCAAATATTTATCCCTAATTTTTATATGGATCATATTTAGTGGTAAAGGATAAGGATATAAAATTATAGGGCACAAGTGTGAATATCAGATCTATAGTAGGCCAATTAACGTGTTAAACTCAAATGTAAAATATGCTAAATTTTATAAAGTGAGATAGGCTATTAATGGAAAGTATAACTGTGCTAGGTATAAAAATAACATGAAATAAAGTACCTAATTATTTATTATGATAATACAATGTTGGATATATTATAGGTAGGAAGTAGGAAGGAAGCCATTTCTATAATAGTTAGTAGATTTTAGAACTAGTGCCTTTGGCTCTTTAGACATTTTCATCAACCTAGGATAATTGCATCGATGTTATTATCTGATCTCAACACTAGTGTCCTATACAAAATACTTGATGAAGTAAGATGTAACCACCTAGATGATTTTAGGTTTGGATTCACCTTCAATCTCATGCATTCAAATATAGGTCATGGATTTTCATTCCTTATGAAATGACAAAACCCTAGCTTTGCATCTTTAATGTGACATTGTGGAAAACTGGATTAATGGGCACATGGTGTCGATATAACCTAAAATAACCCTAATATTGAATGGTTATAATTATATAATCAATAATTTAGAAGAGGACCTCAGACTCATATAGTATCCCGTATGTGTTGGCTTATGTGTGAATCATGCAATGTGTGTACATCAAGTACAATAATGACCTATCTTGTAACTTAGAAAATATGACCTTACGATTGTTTATTTCTTACTTTAGAGCTATAGTTGGGTTTTTACTTTGAATGATTTGGAATAGGGTATAATAATAAATATATTGGTAACTTGAGTGATTCTTGAGTGCTCTTTTAGTCTGATTGCTCAGTGAGGAATGAGTGAGAGTTGATATTGTATTTATATTAATCCTATAAAGAGATAAATCACATTAAAACACTTAGGTAAACCATTTCAATATGTTTAATTTATAAATTAATTTAATTTAATACAATTGACACTTACATTGGGATAAGACAGTAATGTTGATGTAATTTTATAACCTAGATATTAGTGTCCAAGGAGAAGGAGAGAAAGCGTGTAAGACAAGTAACTTTTTAGCATTTTGAGAAATATGGGATGTTTTTGTCATTAATATAAGGTTAGTTACACTAAGAGATAGGCCAAGGGGCAAAAATTAAATTAGAATTGATGCTTTTGTAATCAATACATGTGTATAACTAAGAGGAAAAACTAGGGGCATGAGTTTTCTAAGTGTACAAGACTGAGGTGCTACATAATCACAAAATATTCTACATAAGTCAACAATCTAATGGGATCATCCAAAAAAATATAATATTTATTATAAAATTTAGAGGTATGAATCTAATCTCAAATATATTGAAAGTATATTTATAAAATTAAAATATAATAAAAATAATTTTTCATATATAAATGTAAACATTTTTTATTTTATAACTATAATTTCAACCAACAAGATCCCTTTAGATCTATAATTTGAACCAAACATAAAGAGAGTTTATGGTTGTACCAATTAAAACCATAAGGTTTATAACATAATTATTTATGACCATAACCCAACCTTTCATGTAAGCCTACCATGTAGGCCTTGGGATTTTGACTATACATAGGAGGGTATAATTGTAACCTTGCCATCTTCCACTTGCATGTCTTAAAGTGAGCCACAACTTTTGAATTTCACCATGTGGTTAGGTGACACAAATTTTTGAAATAAATTATTTATAAAATACTTATATAAACTAAAACATGGTTTTTTATAATGTTATTACATCATTTTCAATCAATATAAATCAATTTTTTTATGATTCTCTAAACTATGCCACATTGAACTTAAAATGCAATTGCTTGCAAATTGGGAAACTATGTATTAGTGTGTATTCTAATTTTTTAAATTTTTTTTTTGTAAAATGGATATATTTTTATATCCTATTTATATAATTTTTATTTAAGTAATTTATATGTTTAAATTATATCCTTAATGTATTGATTTATCCCTTTCCTTATTCAGTGAGATTTACAACAACTGATTGGTTTGAACACAATGTTAATGTGTCTATTTTCTAATTTTTTTGTTATAAAATGGTTATGTTTTGTTTAATTTTTTTTATTATATCACATTTCATATTTTATTTGTCTAAGGTATTTTATCAATGGTTTTAATAGCATATTATATTGTTCAACTGAAGTGCTAATAAAAAATTAAGTTGAAAATAATTTTTTCAACACTTTATAATGGATATAACCTTTTTGAAATGAAAATATATAAGGATATATGTTAGTGGAGGTTATATACATGTATAATATACTTTAAATAAATTATTATTTTTTAATTACACACTTGAATTTTCACATTAAGCACAATGGGTAGCCAATGTAAGGAAAAAATCAGCACCTTCAATTTCACCTATTTGATATAACACGACCATGTTAATAATATATGCTTTCTAAGTTACAATGTTTTATTTATTATTTATGAAATGTATGTTAAGATATACTTGAAAACAAAAAAATGACTTATTATTTATGATAAAATGTGAATTTAAAAAACATTATTATGCATATCCTCTAAAACATTGAGCATAAAATTATCCATTTCATGATATGAAAATATAACTGGAAAAACTATAACCACACTTTCCATTAGTTTTTTCAACTCTATAAAATAATATTATTTATATCCCATGTAAAATGAAGTCCCAATGAGATTCAAGGTCGGTGCAATAACCTTATAAGTGAACATGTCTCATTGATTTATTATAATCATCATTTGTTTCCAATATAATGGTTCATAGTGACCAAAAAGAGGGTTTATATCATATAACATACACACTATGGAAGTATATGGGTTTTTTCACTAAATTGAATATATATATTAGATATTTTAATTTACTAGGTATATATTAGTATATTTAACCATCTAGGTAGCTAGTGTATGAAAAAATATCACCCCATAAATTGGCTTT
Source organism: Torreya grandis (assembly GCA_037957365.1). NCBI lineage: Eukaryota > Viridiplantae > Streptophyta > Pinopsida > Cupressales > Taxaceae > Torreya > Torreya grandis. The sequence goes on from JARHVA010000149.1 coordinate 6,600,131, forward strand.
GTTTTAAATTGACATGGTTGTAGAAAAAAATTATATTCATCATAAATATGTTAGATTATCGTGAATTTTATGTAAAATGTAAATAAATTTAGTCCTGGTCTACTTCTAGTTACAATTATTTTAGATACCCTCTATATATACACATACATATACATATACATATATATGTATGTATTCATACATACATACAAACATATATATGTGTGTACATATACATATACATATACACACACACACACATACATAGACATATACATTTATACACATACACATTAAACATATATATACATTTACATACATACATACATACATACATACATACATATATATATATATATATATATATGTATATATATATATATATGTATATATATATAGATGTATATATATATATAGATGTATATATATATATATATATATATATATATATATATATATATATATATACGTATACATATACATATACATATATATATACATATATACATACACATATACATATACATATACATATACATATATATATATATATATGTATGTATGTATATATATACATACATATGTATATGTATGTATACACACACACACACACACACACACACACACATATGGACATTTTGAAGGTCAATAGAAGTATATAAAATATGCAATAAAAAACACGTATATCAAATAACAAATTGCCAAAATTATTCTTGAATGCATGGTCTAGAGAAAGATAATCTTACGTCAGTACATTGTCAAACCCCAACATGTTTTTATGGTTGGTTTATACTCTTCTAAAATTATACATTTAGACAATTGAATATGGATTTTTTGGTTAAAATATATATATTTTCAAATTACATTCTATATGCAAAAAATGAAAAAATGAAATAGAATGTAGAGATAAACATATGCTTTTAATAATAAATAATGCTTTAATTGGCCAAGCCTAGTTTATATAAATAATCCTTGGAATTGAGAGAAGGAAATATTAGTAAAATGAAAATAATTAAAAAAAAATGTAGACTATAGAAGCTTAATTGAATATACTCAATATAACATTAAATTCAAAGCATAATTACAAACAAAAATATATTAAACATTTACATCAAATGGGAAATGAAATTTTTTTTATTATATAAATCACATGTTTTTTATTTTTTTATTTATTTATACATAATTATGTGTTATAAAAAATATTATAGATACTTTAATAAACAAATTTAATTAAAAAATAAAGAATAATAAAATTTTACAACTTTGGAATCTAATACTGAACCTTTACCTACACAAGTCCACTATCCTAGATTAATAATTCAATTTCATAGAAAAATGTATAGATTAACACCTTTGCTTAGAATATTAAATTATACAAAAAAAATTTATTCCTATGGGAATCACAACCACTAATTCCATAGATCATTCATTAGTCTTTCAAACCAATCTAGTAATCAATCAATGCATATAGAATCAATCACATAGACAATAAGTAAGATATCAACACATTAACATAAGAGACATGTGGGAAACATTCATGTGGTATTAAAACCAATAAAAAACCACTTGAAATATTATCTTATAAGGAATTATTAAACATTTAGTGAGGCACCAACTCCACAAGGAGATCCAACCCCTACCTAGTGAAGTACCAACTCAACTAGTCTTTAGCAAGCTCCAAATTGAAAGGAGGCTCCAACCCCCTAAGTGACTTGGATCCAATCCAAAAAATTCAATTACACTTATAGAATATAAAATTTTTAAGGCATTATCCAAATCCCTCTTGACTAAGCAACAACTCAACCAAGACAACTTTAATCACCTCAAAACACTTTGTTGCTCAACCAATAGATGGTGACCTCTTCTTCAACTCTTTATATTATACATATGGATTTTAATCTTTGTCATACATATAAAACACATATTTTATGAATATAAAATAATATATAAACATCCAATCAACTCATTTATCTCTTCAACCTTATACCCCTCTCGAATAGTCTTTGAGGCTCACTCGTTTAATATGCCTCTTATTAGGCTCATTAGGTCAATTGACCTTGTCAATAACACTTATAAATAACATTATATGTTAATTTATGATCTTATATTCCAATATAATGGTGTACATGACCTCCTTATGCTCCTCTGGGTGCTCTTTAACTCACTTGTCTTCTCATTATTTCTAACTAGTCAAAATAGGCCTATTTTGCCTTATATTTATACTTGACTCTTGCTCTTAACCAAATTTTTCAGCCAATAATATTTAAATACATGGATTAAAATTGGAATTTTTGATAAAACACATTTAAAATTTAAATAAAACACTACATATTTCGGTCACCACTCATAGAGGCCAAAACCCCATTAGGCCTAATAGAGACCTAATGTAATTAGGTCTTCTTAAAGCACACATTACACTTGGACCATATTGGAACACCTTAAGCATATAAAAATTCATAAAAAACATAAAATATACCTTAAATTTACCATTTATAACATCCACATATATCCATACCACTTTTTAGATAAAACCACTCCTTGAACCATGCCATTAGCCCTACTTGCCATTAGGCCTGCACACATAAAAAACATTTTCCTCACACAATAGAAGCATAAAATAAATATTACCACACAAAAAAATTAAAAAATAAAATTAATATATATATTAATTACCTCAAATTCATCACCATTTCCATTATACATTGCCAAACAAGGCAACATACCTCAAACACACTTTTGTAATATGACCACTGAGAACTGTCAAACATAGCAAATATACAATCAAGAATATTTGACTCTCCAAATTTAAATACAGAATAAATATGAATATGAATTAATTTTCATGAACATTATAGACATATATAAAATATTTAAAATTAATTTATTATTCAAATCTATCAAAATCACCTTAGACTTACCACTATAAGATGACTACATAGAACTATCTTTAAGCCTATCAACATAGTCATGATAAGTGTTATATTTATATCTCATAATTATACTTAAAAAAAGTATAATTCAAATTTATATTTAATATTTTATCTCTATATAATACTCCAATCATAGATCATTTGTTCTGATGTCAAACATTGGTCTTACAGACTAATTTATTAACTTTGTCTTTCATAGTGCATACACATCCATATAAGTCATTTTGGATTTCATATTACAAATTATTAGAGTTAATAAAATAAATTATATACATATATATATATATATATATATATATATATATATATATATATATATATATATATATACATATACATATACATATACATACATACATACATACATATATATATATATATATATATATATATATATATATAATTTTGGTATTAAAAAATAATAAAATATTCATTATATGCATCAAATCCTGATATAGAAACTCAAACACTTCACTTCATCAAGCATACCTAGAATTGTTAATCTATATTAAGAACCAATCATTGTGAACATGAATTATAACACATATAAGGACACAAAAAAGATATTTAAAAACATAAAAAATATCCTATAGGATCATTACATCTACCTAAAACATCCAAATCATAGGTTCAAAGAGCAACATTGGTCTTGCAGGCCAATCTCACTATCTTGGGTTTCACTGTCACATCTTATCTAGACAAGCCATCTTGTGAACACCATTTTCACCATTTTAAATGAAATAAAAATAATATAATAAATATTTAGATGTGGTATATGTATTTAATAATTAACTCAATAAATTGGATCCATTCCTAATCCTATGCAACCAATCCCTAAATGCATTCTCACTCTAATTGATTTTTCTCACTATCTTCACTATTAGCCCATTTTAGTGATAGGTCATCTTGAGTGATAAAAATAGTTAAAAAATATATATATAAATTTCCTATTTAATACCATGTAAAACAAGCACTAGGTTCAAGCTTCAACCTCCATTGATTTTCATCCTTTAACTTGTTCAATCCTTCTTATTATAGCAAATTTTTGAGAAACAAGGGTTTTTCTATAGGTTATACTTACTATCTTGATAGACCACTACCACCTAGAGATTCATAATAGAGTCATATATGACATAAAATCATAAAAATATCCTTAAAAATCCATTCTAGGCCATTTTCAACAAGATTTATCTAATCAGGTCATTCAGATGGGTTTAAGAGGGTTTTTGACCAGTTTTCATTCTTAACATTTGTTCATATAACTTTATCATTTTAACCACCTATTAATTCTTGAAAATAATTGATAGGACCATTTTACATGTTTCTCAAATATCTAAGCTTCACATGAAACAATCATACATGTTAATGAGCATCAAAATTTCCTTTTCAAATTTGTAACTCTTCATTATGGTTATAGAGGATACCTTCAAACTTGTTTACTTTATTTTTACTTAAACGTAGGACCTCAGACTTGGTAAATAACCTTAAAAAAACCTATTAAAAGTATATAGAATATCACATGAACTCTAATAACCTTGGTAACTCAACTTGACACCTTATTAGTCCTTACTAGGTCTTTTTACACACTAGACCTAGAATTTTTAGTTACATGAATACCTTGAGACCTCTTTTACTAATATAAACACCTCATAATAATGTTATACATACTATTACCATGATTACACAAGCTGAAAATCCTCCAAAATGGATCATGAAGCCTCATCATGTTACCCAGGGTCTTAAGACAAGGTTTATAAGAACACCAATAAAGGACCTACCCTTTTAGCTCATTTTGAGAGTTATGAGATTGACTCAACACCTTTATTTTATTATATTATCACTATATTATACACCTTAAATCTCATACACATACATGTCATTATCACCATGCCTCATCATTCTCAAGTACTAGTCTATCATACATACCTACTATGCATCATACCATTAGACAACAATACCTCATACTTCTTTTAACATCAATGATAGGCTCAACCACATGAAATTAGTGACAAATTGAAATAATATCCACCTTTTTCATTAATGGAAAACACTTATTAATGGAAAACATGCTTCAATCTAACTATCCTTTCAATAGAAAACTTTTCATTAATCTAATCTCTCTCCCCCTTTGACATTAATGACAAAGGGTCTCTATAACTATCACCTTATCTTTTCAATCTCATAAGGTCATCCATACATATTCCATTGACCCTTCAACTTGACTACTCATTAAACATGTAATCCCCCCATTTTCCATACATACTTCTCTTCAAACATCTCACGAGACCTAAGTTATCTCCCCTTAACTCCATGCTCTACCTAGATCAAGTCATTTGAAACCACAAACCAACTATTCACAACAAATACATAACTCATTTACTTACCTTATGAAATTTCCATTAGGCCTCATACCACCAATAGGTCTCATGAAGACCTAATTCAAATATATCCACTCCTTCTTACTCAATATTGACTTTTTTAGCCAACAAGACCACCTCAAACAGGCATGAACAACTCCATATACTATTCATGTCATCAAACAACATTCCTTCAATCACCACAAGCCATAATAGCTCAAACCACTACAAGGCACCTTCTTGGTTAACATAAAGTCATACTAGGTCTATGAAAACAACCAGTCTCTATCATTACTCAGATCTACCACTTCATTCTTATTAGCTTCTTATGCCCTTAATATACTTATGTCATGTTCGTGATCTTGGAACCCTTATTATCTTCATGATCTACAAAAATAGATAGGAAATTAGATGTATACCTTACTTATAAACCTTATAATTATGATTCATAATAGATTCTAAACATATGGTCACTAGTTATGTCTTAGAATCCATTTTCACAATCTTACCTCTAATAACATTGGTCTTATAGACCAATATTCAACTCTCACATTAATTGGTCTATCTTTTCTTCTTGGGCATAATGTTTCACCCAAAAAGGTATTGAAATCAATATAACTATAGTAGGAAATATTATAACAATTACATCTATATGTAATAAAAAACACGTCATGTTTATAAATCAATCCTGGCTTGGAAAAGATAGAGCATACCTACACTTTTGATTGGGAATACATTTGTTAAGAAAGAGCATGACCAAGATGGGGATCCATTAAAACTGATTAGGGGATCACTTATCATAATAAACCAAGCTAGGAAGGGCTCCAAATCCTATAGTCTAACACAATCATGAAACAACTCTAAAAGAGTCACAGGTTTAACATTCACTCTATTCTAATAAATGAGAAAGTAAATCTAATCTAGTGCAAACCGAAAATTGTGGAATAATATGAGGGGTTAGTAAAGCAATCAAAACATGTATAGGATAATCTCAATGAATCTAAGTATGAGTAAAATCCTATACATGGGATATGAAGAGTAATATTATTCAAGCCAATACTTATGCTACTTATATATACTAAAGAAAGGAGAACAAAGTTAGAATATACTTACTTGAATGTGAACCTATCAAGACTCAATCTCTCCCTTGGTCAATGGGGATTCACAAGAGGTTATTTTCATTTATAAGTATAACTAATAAAGGCTAAATCATCTAAGACTTATCCATAAGACTAGATTCTCCAAGTAGAAACCCTAAGCTAAGTTTCCTCAAGTAGAATGGTAGAAAAGTAGATTGTAAAGAAATGTGAGTGAATAATAAATCTTGATTTCATATCCTAATAATGATGAAATTATCTTGTGTATATAGGTGGATCTTACCCTAATTTTTTTTGAATATGTCATCTATACAGGGTCAATCCAATTGACCTTATATGTTTTTGGGAGATAAACCACTAGGTCCCAAGCTAGGTCGGCCAAAGGGATAACAAAAATCCAAATAAAAAATTCCCATAAATAGTATAGGGTTAACCCAATTGACCCTGTACAATAATTAGAGGCTAAAAATTGTACAAGGTCAACCCAATTGACTTAGTATAGTCAACTGGTGAAAGGGGATCAAGGTGAGGAAAAAAGGGATGAAAAAAGGAAAAAGATAGAAAGAGTGTGCAAGGGAGGAGTGATAGATATGGAATGGTTTCAAGATTTTTTTATACTAGTAATAATGTGGTAATAAGGGATAATAATCTTATAAAGCACCAAAAGTCTACCCACCCCTTTCTCCGTGCACCCCTTAAGGCATGCACTCAAAGAGATTGAGACTCGATGGGTTCTTGTAAGATGTAAATCATCAGTATGTGATAAAATTTGAAAATATTATGTGTATACATATGACCTAATTAAGTATCATCATGTGTCACTAAGGTGTACTAGGGGATGGTGCTTCGAGAAAGAACATAGTAACACATAATGCTGATGCTAAAAAAAGTTACAATATTTTAAAGCAAAAATAACTCAAAATTAAAAGACTAAAATGTAGAAAAATAAAAACCAAATTCAATGCATACCTTATCTTACCTTTATTATGGGATGGTTATCTACTATGTTTTTAGTTCTTATTGTGTAGTATGTAGAGACTACTTTCGACAAACCCAAAAATGTAAAACTAAAGAGTAAAAACAAACAAACATAATAAAAACTAAGATAGATAGTGCTATGAGGATGGGATGTACTTGATAAATTTGGTATGCTAGGGTGACAAGTGTCACGTTAGACCAAATGACCAAGTCAAACACAATAGTAAATTAGGTAACTGAAAAGCCAAGGCTATTAAAGATCGAAAAACTCAAACAAGTAAACCTTAAGTAAAAAAGGTAATCTCACCAAGTAAAATAAAATATACATGTCAAAAAGGATGGTAATTAAATAAATCAATGGTAAAAGAAGAAACAAAATGGTAAAACAACATTGGTGAGTGAGCAGTAACAATCCACATCTCACTTAACAATGGAAATAGGTGCGTAAAAGGGAAAATAACATTGAAGAGTGAGAAGTAACAAGCCAACCTAACTTAACAATGGAAAAAAGGTATGAACTTAGGTGTTTGTAAAATTAGGATAGTAAAAAAATGATAAATGGTAAAAAAGAAAGAAAGACAAGTCTAGAAATGTGAATTTATGGTGTAAGGAAAGATGAATCCATAGTTTCTTAAAGATGTTGTTTATTTCCAAGGATAGATAAAACTAAAAAAAAGTAGTGCTAACATGTTTTTAATAAATTAAGAAGAAGGAATTTTAGAAAAAAGGAAAATATATTTGGAATTACAATTTACCTATTAAGGGGGGAAATGAAATGGGTGGAGGTGAGTATGAAGGAAAAACCAAGGCAAAAAAAAATCTTTATCAAAGTTAAGACACTCAAATTAAGTTTTTCAAAATAAGAGGAATTTCAAACTTAAGGACTATGAAGAAATTATTAGCCACACAAGTCTTTGGTAAACAAATAAAGTATATAAATCATCCCATGAAGGTTATATGCATGAAAAGTAAAATGGACCTACCTCCCCAAAACATGGTCCCTATTCCTCAGGACCCCTTATAGATCCATAAATATACTAAAAATATTGGGTACTTACATGAGAAAGTAGGTAACACCACAAAGTTTTATTTAATTACCCTATTCCAATATACTAGACTATCGCACCCCAAAGGACCTCGACTCTATGTGAGGCCAACTGTAGAGTTTGAGATTTCAAATAGAGATAGAAGATGTGCTTGTAATCATGTATTTTGGTGTGATTTGACTTTTGATATTTGTATATTGACTTTTATTTATCATTTCCTTTTGTTTCAAATGATTTAGCTTTTAACTTTCTTGATGGATTTTTTATATTCCTCCTCCACACATATTTGGAAAACCAAACATGGGTGCTAAATATGACTTTAATTTGAAAACTTGGGATAAATTTGATAAGAGAGAAAATTCAGAGAGTATGGGGGCTAAGATTATTGTAAACATAGGTGAAATAAAAGTGCTATCTTGAATTTTACATTATTCTACCTAATGTTGAGTGAAGGAAATGGGAAATCAAGAGGAATGACAGATGGAACAATTTGAATTAATTCAAATAATAATAAATGCGACAAAAGGGGAAAAAGGGATACGATAATAGTAAAGTGTGATTTCATATCATGAAAACTGAAATGGATGAAAACATGATAACATACATTGTTGTGAAAATTCCATCTATCAAAAAAAGCAAAAGTTAAAGATTGAGAATAAGGATGATAAAAATATGACGAGATGGTAATTTTATGAGGAGGGAAAGGTCCTATTCATGGCTTTACACTACAAATTCATAAAATAAAAACCCAAAGGGTGCCAAAAAGTAAGTAAAAGATAAAGTGAGATAAACAAAAAGATGGTATTTTTTTAGGAATATTGGGTCTTATCCACGGTCTTACGAATCAACTCATAAAATAAAAACCCAAGGGGTGTTAAAAAGAGAACTAAAAAAAATTAAGGATAAAAATAACTAAAATATGGTAATTTTGTGAGAAATGTCAGGTCCTACCCATAGTCTTATGAATAAAATCACAAAATAAAGCCCAAGGGGTGTCAAAAGATAAAATGTAAGAAGACAAACAAGAAATTGGTACATAAAGAAACCAAAAAACAAAAAGGAAGGACTAAAGGTTTGTAGAAGGAAGTAGCTTGTTGTAGAGGGAGAGACACGTGTAAGTAACCTAGACAAAGTGTTAGATAGATGTAGATAGAAAGCATGAAAAGAAGGAAATGATCTTTCAGTAACATCTATATCAAGGATGAGTATATGAGAATAAATCTATGTGTCTCAAAAGGTTTTTTGGAGTTAAATTAGTTTGGTATCATGTAATGGAGAATAAGAGTGGGCATCACAAGATATCCCAAATGGAAATTGAATGTAGGGATTGGAATCAAAAGATGCCCTAGAGTCTAAAATGCAATGTGGGTAGGCATCATAAGATACCCCAAAGGCTAGAGAAATGTGTGGATGGGCATTGCAAGATGCCATAGGAGCTAAAAAGAGGAAGAAAAGATAGGAAAAGATAAGAAGAAAAAATAACCCCATATAGTTTCTAAATTTATTCAAGTTGTCTAAGAACATTTTGATAGGGGATATGGTGTGTGAAGAAACAAAAAGGATGCTAAGAAAGAAAAATAATAGATAGAGACAAATAACTAAGTCAGATAGACATAGAACTAAGTCATACATATAAGGAATTAAATCAGTAAATAGAGAAGGCAAAAAATAGTATAGGATCAACTAGGTATACCTATTAGGTAAAACAAGATCTAAAAATAGTATAGAGTTAATAAGGTTGACTTAGTATAGTGAATAGGAGCTGAAAAAGGTACAGGGTCAACTGGGTCAACCCAACAAATCAAACATGGAAAATGATAAGGTTGATAACAAGTTATGAATTGAAACAAGACAATTTTTTCATATAATCTGGGAAAGTAAGAACTGAAAGGAAACAAACAATCAATTGGATCAACATTGGCCAATCCAACTGAAGCACACAATACAAAACCTTGTACTAATACTATATAATGCAAGTTTTTGCACACACAATTGAGAAAAGAGAAAGAAATCAACTTGAAAAGTAAAAAAGCTAACTAATTAGTCAACCTAAGAAGTTTTATTATATTATTAAGAAATTAATTAAAATGTGATGGGAAGTTGGTTGTAAGGAATAAGAATGGAAATCTAAATATGGTTTCAGGTAGTTTAGGCTGAAAGGGACTATAGTGAAAATGATATAGGCTTGGCATTAGGGCCTACCCCCTCAATTCACACACAAAAAAGATAAGTGTGTTGGTTATTTATATGTAATATACCATTAACCATTCTTTATACTTGACCAAAGTATCAAGTCAGCTTCCCCCTTGATGATGAAATCCAAGTAGGTTGGTCTTGGGCAGATAAAAGTTAAAATGATTATTTAAATTTTGTGTTTTGGTTGTGTGTACATAAAATATAAAATATTTAACTAAATTTTTAATGAAAAAACCACCTAATTAAGCTATGTGATCTATTCTAAGCATGCAAGTAATAAGAAAAGAAAGGTGTGAACTGATTACTAGCATTTAGAGATGAATTCCAATTTGAAACAAGGTATAATGTTGACACTATATGCACACCATATATAAAAAGGTTGATAGGTTCAAACCTATAATGTGGAATTAAGGTATGAAAATAAATAAGGTCAACCAAGGTTGACCCAATTATTTAGATAACACATAAGACCTAGAATTAGGTCGACAAGGTCAATCCAATTGACTATGTAGGGGAAATTTTGAAAACTATAAATTATGAAAGGAAAGATAGAAAATAAAGAGATAGATAGATATAAATGAACCTTAGATGATTAGAGATGCTAATAATGAATATTTCTAGTCAATTACCTTGTAATATGCTTAAAAATTGTGCTAACTAGGTCGACTGGGTCAATCAAGCTTTGTAAAATCTTGTTAATGAGGACCTAGAATGTACAAGGTTGATTGGGTCAACCAAGTAACTAAGTATGGATGCCTAAAATTATATAGGGTCAACTGGGTCAACCTAGTAGTTTGAACTAGAATTTTGGAAATTTAAAAACCTATATGGGTTGTCTAAGTCAATCTAGTTGCCTATTCCTAAAAACATGCACATATAGATTAGAATTGGGTCAATAGATTCAATATATTATGATGTATATATGATAAAACTAATACTAAAAAGAATGAATGAAAGTGAAATAAATCCTACAAGGGTTAGTTTCACATTGGGTTCACCACAATGTAATATGAAGGTGAAGCCAAAGTAAAGCTAATGCTAATAAGAAAAGAAACAAAAATGGAAATGTGAAGACAATATAACCATTGGTGGGATAAGATTCAGATTGGGTTCACCAAAATTTATGAAATTAAAAATTCATCATGTCTATAATTCAATCCTAGCTTAGAGATGATAGAGCATACCTACACTTTTGATTGGGAATACATTTGTTAAGCGATAGCATGACCAAGATGAGGATCCACTAGACTTGATTAGGGGATCATTTGTCATAATACACCATGTTAGGAAGGGTTCCAAAGATTATAATCTAACACAATCATGAAACAAACCTAAAAGAATCTTAGGTTTAATGTTCACTCTATTCTAATAAACAAGAAAGTAAATCTAATCTAGTGCACACTAAATCTTGTGGCATAATATGAGGGGTTAGTAAAGAAATCAAAACATGTATAAGAGAATCTCATTTAAGATAATTATGAGTAAGACCCTAATACATGGAATATGAAGAGTAATATTATTCAAGCCAATACTTATTCTACTTTTATCTAATAAAGAGAGGAGAACAAAGTTAGAATTGTAGGCACCTAAAATTAGCCACCAATGACCTTCAACTAGGTTTTTGACCAATTTCTACCAAAATGCACAATCTAGCCTAAAATATTAAAACACACTAAATAATGTGAATTTTTTATATACAAGTGTCAATTTTGGCTAGATTATCATTAAATGAAATTTTTTCACCTGGGTGCTCTAGATTGCTCTTTTCTACCAAATTTATTGCATGAGATGCATACCTTTATTATTTTATGTTAGAAACATCCTAAATGGGATAACATACCCAATGCATCTAACATCACATCTTAATTCTAATCTAGTTAAATTTTGAGCCAATATTATGACATTTTGACTAATTTGATTAATTTGTGCACCAATTGCCAAGATTTGCACCAAAATTAACTAATCATGCTTGAAGATAAATAATTCAAATCATGGTCCTAATTAATAATTCCATTTATCTTTTTTTAAAGTTTTTTTTTAAATTTATATTGAATTGACATCATTTCTTTAAAAGGCATCCCTAACCCATAAATGCATAAAATATTTCATTAAGCCCTCCCATACCTCATTAATTCCTCTCAATCTGAAATATTTATGAAGGCATTTACTGATCATGGCCTCCAAAACTAAATGAATCCTTAGACACACAACTTCATCTTGAGATGAATGGTTCAGGTTTATTTTGATCATTTCGAAAAATATATAAATAGGAGGGCTTGCCTATTGAATTTAGAGCTCAATCAAAGTAATGTTATAATGAAGGATTTCATTCATGAAAAATATGCATAATGTTATAATGCCCAATTATTAAGCCAAGCCAAAATACATCAAAAGCCAAATAATGGTGCCAAGAAGAGATGAAGGTAGCCACACTACATTGATGAAGATCTCTTAGGCATAATCTGAGCAAGCCAATTGAAGAAGAATCTTGGAACATCAAGGAAGGTAAGAAAAGTAATATTCTTGAATTTTAGTTGTGCTTTGTTCATTTTTATTCTTCACCATGTTCCCCCCTTGAGATAGGATTAAGGTGTTAACATTAGTGCATTTTGTTTGGATTTTTCTTTCATTAACCAATACCATACTAATATCCCCTTATTTTAATCCTATGTTCACAAATGACATGCTCAATGGTACCTTGCATCATAAATTTGGTCAAATATCACCTAAAATCAAACTACTAACCATTTCCATGTAGGATCTTAGATTGTGGAAATAAAGGAAGTGAAAATTTGAGCAAAAGTATGTTTTTTTAGAAGTCATGATTTTGTCCTCTAGACTACAATCCTATAATTCACACTATCATAGGTTTGTCTTTTCAAGTTGTGGTATTGTGTTTAAACTATGTTTTTTGGACTAATTTTTTCTAATTGTAGATCTCGTATCCATTTTGTAACCCCACTATTGGTTATTCATGATATTGCAATAATGTGACTTGATAGTCATGGGATTGCTTATCCAAGTAATGGTATTATCGATAAATCATTAATGGTTAAGAGACAATACCACAACTCTCATAGTGGTAGTATTGCACTATGATTTGTAGGATTATCAACTTTAATAGTGATATTGTTAACCCAAATAGTAGGATTTTTAACCCAAATAGAGATATTATCAACCTGAATATCGATATTATTAACCCTAATAGTGATATTATCAACCTAAATAATGATATTGTTGACCCAAGTAGTGGGATTATTAGCTTGAGTAGTAATATTTTGATTTATATTAAACTAAATCGATTATAAATATTGCCTATACAAGTCATGGTTTTGCAGAGTAGTAGGATTGCACTGTGTGAAACCCAAGAGCTTATTTTGCAAAGATGTTTATCTCATTTGGAAAATTTATTCAAGGATAAATGAAACTTTGAATTTTTCCTTGCGGGGATAACTTGAAAAAGGATTTAAAAAATATTAATATAGTCTTTCTAAACTCTTTTTAAATGCTTAAAAGGATTAGGAACTTTCATTTTGGTGTTTAAGGAAATACTTAGATGTTCACTTGAATAGTTTGTAGTTGTTCTTTATAAGTTTTTACATATTAAAGCCAAGGGGATAAAGAACATCACCATAGATTTTTTTAGTGTTTTAAAATTGAATACACTTCATTTTTTTTCAAGCTGTTTATCTTTATTTTTTTAGTTAGTTTTGATTGAGAAAATAGGGATTTGTGCATGTATTCTCTCCTCCCATCCTCTATAGGGAAATTGTGGGATCAAAAGTGCCAACTTTAGTGTAAATTGCCTTAGTCCAAAGGCATAAAAGATAAGTTTTAAAGGATCTTCACAAGACTCATAAGGCTCACGTGATCTAGAAATAACCTTTAAAGTTCTTTTACTTAGTTTTTTACTTTCATTACATCTTAGCTTATGAGGGGGATTTCATCACCTTCCATAAGTTATATAGGGAAGATTTGACCTTGGGTTTCATCTCTCGACATCGTATTCAAACCCTCTCCATGGGGGGTATATAAATTGGGATCACCCCACTGGGATGAAGGTTTGAAAGGTTAAACCATATCCTATCACTAGGGCTAAGCCCAAGACATTTGAGTACATTAGACATTACAGTATACTAAGTGAGTAATAGATGTAGTGGTTATAAAAAGGGAAAGACATTTTTACAAGACAAGTGCCTCAAACCTAATTGAAATGTTTCTTCTATTGCATTTTGATGTGAAGTCTTATGCATCTGATCTATCTAAAAACATTTAAAAACTTGTTAGCTAGTTAACCCCACTTTACCATACCTTATCAGTTTAGGGCTTAAGATGATTAGTTAGTTAATTTGTCTTTGTATTAGATTAATTTGTCTTGTTTGGAGTCATAACTATTTGTTAAAAAGGCTTACATAACTAAACACTTTTTCCTCCATTTCTTGAACAAGGAGGCATTATGTTGTCCAAGTGAAATTCATCTTTTTCCTTGTTTAAATATTTATCATAAACTTGGTGTCATATCTTCTAATTTGGAATAATTATATTTCCCATTTGAGTCTAGACCATTTGAAACATTTTGTTTAAGTCCACCATTGATAGTTTAAATTTGAAATTGGAATCTTATAAGTTTTAAAGGTTGATGTGTTAAATTGGGTTCAGCACTTTGCACTTGACTTTTTTTAACTTGAGTTGAATTCCCAACTTGAATTGAGGGCCATTTTTATAATCATGATCATTATAATCATTTGGTAAGACTCAAGTCATCATGCATATCACTCATAATTTGAGTCCTAGGATACACTTTGTACTACCCATTATATTTTTCCATTTATCTTGGGTCTATTTGACAACACACTTTTTTCCTTAGAGATTTTTCACAAATTTGTGTGTGGGTATCATTTGAGTTAAGGAGAGTAGTGTTGCAATGTTGAAATTATGTTGAAACCATTTTTGAATTAAAGTCTTAAGACAAGAATTTACCACAAATTTTGAGCATTTTTATGTGGTTAAGATTCTCAAATTATTTTGAAACTTGTTTCATAGGCCTATCTACATAGAGTTATTTTTTTAAACTTTCCAACCATTTCAAGTTTTTTTTGATAGCCTTTGTCTAACAGAGTTATGACATTCACCTTTGTATAGCTTATTAGTCAAAATAATTTGGCTTTTGCCATTATTTGGGAGAAAATAAACTAATTCCAAGTGTCTTTTGTTTCATACCTCATACTTATTGATCAAGTTTATGTCGAAGAATCAAATGCCTAGTTTTTGTTAAAAGTGTTTCAAATCTATTATATTAAATATCTCATGTTTTAAAGTCTAGATTTTTACATTATTTGGATAAAATTCCTAGCACTTACCTTTTTTTGAGCTTAGATTTTGATGCTGCATATGGCTAAAAGTCCTATCAACTTTTATTTTTCTTAGATTAGACTGATTTGAAACACTTTAACCTAGAATTTGACATTTTCATTTATGGTCCTTTTATTTGACCCTTTTGTATGAGATGTGTAATGTTAGATACTTGAAATTAGCTTGTTTTATCATA
The DNA here is from genome assembly GCA_037957365.1 of Torreya grandis. Taxonomy (NCBI): domain Eukaryota; kingdom Viridiplantae; phylum Streptophyta; class Pinopsida; order Cupressales; family Taxaceae; genus Torreya; species Torreya grandis. The sequence continues at coordinate 6,616,262 of JARHVA010000149.1, forward strand.
AGTCATTACATAAATATTTTTGGATATCCTTATTCATCCTTTTGATTAGGTTAGACCAAGTTTGAACCTCTTTTCAGACATCTCATTTTTAGAGATTATAGAACTTAATCCACTTTTATCATGAAACATTTAATATGGATCCTAACATGTATTATTACACTTTTAGTGGCCTCATGTACAATCTAGGATTTAGTAATGTGGTCACACAAGAAAAAATGGTTTAGGACCCTTATATAGATAATGTTGCTTATGAGATAGATCCTTACCCATCTTATAGCACTCAAATAGGGGCACAAAATTAAGACCTATTCGATCATTACTTGGTAAGCACACCTCAATACTTGAATAAGGATCAAGAAAAAATAGATAATTATCTAGCTTCAGTACCAATAGTTGAATAACTAGTTTCTCAACAACCATACTATCATATTGTACCATACACATATGATCCTTACCTATTTGAGCATCACTTTTTGGAAAAAAGGACAAAATTTTGGTTAGAGATATAAAATTAGGGGCCAAGTTTCCAAAATAATTATCCCATAAGAACTTTTAAAGTCTAGTAAGAATGCCTCATAACATAATTTATAGTCAACAGGCTTCTAGCAATCTTTTAGCTCTAGTCCAAATGCCATATCAGGACCCTAGTATTGTTGTCAAAGGTAAGGACCTCATGGAGGATAACTTTGTATAAATTTAGATAGAATATAAAGTGTACTTGAACCTAGCACACCATTTTAACCAAATGACCATGTCAAATATGCCTCTCATAGATTTAGTTCCTTTAATAAGAGTGCTAATAAAATTGACTAGTCAAGACAATCATGGTTTAGACCCCTTTGTGCAAAACACTTTGGTTGATAACTAGTTTCATATGCCAACCATCAAAGAAGTGTCTTCTAATTCTACATAGAATATTGAGAAAAATTTAGTGGACAATGCACAAAAAAATCCAATCCAACCCAAAGTGGTGTAAGTACACTAATGACTAGTGCACAAATAAGTGTACCTTTAGTTAACACCATGAGTGGTTCTCCAAATTAGGGCATAGGATTTTATATGTCACAAAATCAATAAAATAATATCACTAATACTTAACCAACTACTTCTTCAAGTGCTTAACCAACAAGATTAGGTAGTCAGCCAGTGACCAATGTCATACCTCAATAATAAAATGTGATGAATCCTACACCTCCCCAATAGGTAACGAGTAGTGTCCCAAAATAATAGGTATAATCTAACATACCAATGCAATAGAGGTAGATTAAATTTCCACCTTAATATGGGGAAACCAATGTTCTACCTCACTAAGTAGTAGTGAACATACCTCTTTCCTCAAAGACCAAAATACCAATTTAAAGCCAAATGATGTCTAATAAATAACATATGAATATTGGTAAGCAAAAAATGTTGAATCTTCCAAAATCATCAACTTCCAAGAAAATATTAATAAAACCTAGAGGTTCCCATGTTACTCAAGTACTAATTAGGCAACCTTTATCTTTTGTGAAAAATGTACCATTAGTTTAATGATAGGGTCTTGGTTCACAAGTACCCCCTCAATAGTAAGGTCTGATTATCTGGTAGTAGGTCCATATTTAACCCTATTATGCATAGTATATCCATATCCCTCCATCCCAACCTCAAAATCCCCAAACTTAAACCTACTTACCTAACCCAAACTAGAATATCACACTTTCATACATGTAATTCCAATAATCAAACCCTAATCCATGCATGTGTATTCCTAGTTCCTTCCCCAACCAAACTAGTATACCCCAACAAATACCTCCATCATACCCCAATCAAAGTGCTCCACTTGTGACCACTCAACCATCTACCTAAGCCAATGTTTTACCTCAAGATAATATTCCCTCAAATTTCTTAGCCAAAGAACTATAATAGATGAAGGATGAAATTACTACCATCTAAGATGGGAAATAAAATAAAAATTTTAAGTTGTATGATGTGTGTTATTATCCATATAACATGGATTACTTCTAGATACAATTTCCTCAAGGATATGAACCATCAAAATTTGATAAATACAAGGGGAAAGGTAACCCTAAAGCTCATTTGATTGAATTATTTATTGCATGCCAACCAAAGGAATATAGAGAAATATACATTTTGCTATTGTTCCCAAAGAGTATATAAGGACAAACCTTGGAGTGGTTTTTGATGTTTCCCAAGAATTTGGTATTTGATTTTGATGATCTTTCAAACAAGTTTGTGCAACACATTTCATACCATCTTGAACATGAGATTTCATTGATCAACTTGATGCAAGCTAAGAAAAAGGATGGTGAGAGTTGTTAAAGTTATCTACAACAATGGAGAGCCTTTTCAAGTTAATTCACCCATAGTTTACTAGACAAAAAATTAGCTATTATGTTTGCTAAAAATTTGCATATTGAGATATCCTATCATCTAAAACTATAGTGCACACATACCTTTAAGGAGATCATTGACAAAGGTTTATCAATCAAGTGAACCCTTATTAAAAAAGGGATCATTAAGCTTACCTCATCAAATCATAATCAAGGTACCAATTTAGGAAATGGCCAAAACTAGCATCAAGTCCAAGCACAAGTATTACAACTAACATAGGCTAATTACAATGACCGACCAAGGAAATTTAACCACAACAAAATGTTTTTGGAAATGGAGTAGTAGAGTCATGACATGTCAAAATGGTGCAAAAACTGCCTTCTCAACCATGCAAAATATTCAAATTACTCTTAACCCACAACCTTTTCAACAAACATAGCAAGCATAATGGCCTAGGACTTTGCAAAAAATGCATAAACTTTTTCCATTGCAAGCTCCTCCTCCAAGGATAATAATGTGCACTAATCACATTTTTTAGTGACCTTGGAGAGCCTATTGAATCTATGTTTTACAATATTTCCATTTCTAATCTAATTATCTATCCTATACCAAAACATTATCCTTAGGGCATCCCTTATCTAGATTAGTACCACCAAAATGAATTCTATGAATATTATTGGGTTAATGGGCATAATTTTTGTCATTGTGTGAAAATTAAACATTTGATTCAGAACATGTTGGAAAATGGGGAGATACTATTAGATGATGGTGTTTCCACTTCTAATCAAACCCTTAGTATCTATTAAAATCCCTTTCCCCAACATAACAACCAACCACAAAAACAACAATAAAAATAACAACTAATGCAATAGAAATAATAGTAGTTTCAACAAAAAAGGCCAAACTAATAGAATCACCAATAGTAGAACTAACAATATGTCCAAATACTAGATAAAACAAAGGTTAGAATGGCCATAACTAATAAACCTACCATACAATTTTAGATGAATACAATATGGTTATAGGTCATATTGTAGGAGGTCACGTTAACACCATCTCCATCAATACAAGACCAAATACCAGTCCATCAAGACCTTTGATAAATAATTCCAATCCACAAACTCACTTTGATAATCCTTCCTTGACTTGTGACTGCATACATTCATACCAATAAGTAGGGATTACTAATTGTGGACCTTATACTGATAACTCATCATTGCCTCGTGACTACACACAAGTGCACCAGCAACTAAGACGTATCCTATATGGCCCCCACCATCACCATAATTTATTAGCAATCATGTTCTTATGGTTAATCCTTATTGTGAAATCACAAATATTTAATCAAATATTATCATCCTAGGCCCACAACCATCTACCACTTTGCCCATTACCTAACCAATTGTTTATCCTCAGAATAAACCATGTGATACTAACTAAGAAAATAATTTTGACATTTTAGAATAATTACAAAATATGCTATCAGAAATCTCCATTTTATATTTGTTATATACATCAACAATCCAAAATGATATTTTGAATGAGTTCCTTATCCAATCCATAGTTTCAAGTGACATATCCCCTAACAAATTCCAATCTTTAGTTGGACACCTAGCTCTATCCCAACAAGTCACTTTCAACCAAACCAATATTATATCCCTTGGCCTATTGCATAACAACCCTTTATACAGTGAAGTTTTGATCAAGTGGGACAAAGTGAAATGTGTCCTTATAGATAATGGATCATGTCTAAACATAGTGTCTCTAAAGCTCATCAATCTTCTTAGGTACATGATGTTATGTCTTCAAGTAGAGATAATAACCATCAAATCCTATAATAATGAGGAATGAGAATCATAAAGCACCATTTGCTTGTTAGTTATCCTTGGGCCCTTAACCCATAATACACTTTTCCATGTGCTAGATATTGATTTTTCATAAAATATTCTTTTGGGTAGACCTTGGCTACATGAAAGTCATGCCATCCTATCCATGTTGCACCAATGTATCAAGCTCTCCTATTCAGGGATGGAATTTTTTATAATAGGAGATTTACATCTGTATGAGCATTGTAAACACCTAGAGGCCAAGTTCAAGAATTATAATTATCATTTTGGCATGAATCCAATGGGAAAAAAGGATAATGGAAAGGTAATACTCCTTGATTTTTTGGAGGAAAAATGTATTGATCCTAATACCCTTGATTCCCTCTCTCACATGTTGCCTCTTTAGATATCTAATCACTATACCATCTCCCCTAATGGCCCAAGAGAGTACTTAACCCATGATACCTTTCATATCACAAACCTTCCATAAAACCTATAGCCTTTTTGATGACCTATCTAAGACTAACCTATTTAACCCTCATTCTATTTGTACCCTTAGACTATTCATTCATCAGAACACATTGCCATTGTATTATCCCTGACTGATAGAATAGGACCAACAAGAGGCCAATATATTGATTGATGAGTTTCAAAACAATAAGGCTTTCAGTGACTATCTAGGCCTTAGAAATAATGTTCCATTAGGGGACCATAAATCAGGGTTCTCATTCAAGTTAGATCCTGAAGCCTATTTTGGAGAGCGGGTGAACGCCCTTAGCTAAAACAAAATAATTAAAACATTGAGTTACCAAAGTGAAAACCTCTTTGAGGAAGTTTTTAACTAGGGTAAAAGCAAAGAAAAAGACTATTCTAGTGGTGAAAACCTATTTCAAGCACTGTTAGAGAGGGGTGTTCAACCTTCTTCAAACATAGATCAAGAGATCACCAATGACATACTTGTCTGAGTCTGAGTTTAGTTTCAATGAAAAACAAGCTTTTAATTAAATCCTTTAGGATTTTCCAATAGTTTTTGTTATATGGACAAACCTCCCATTAGGGGACTCTAATTCATCATGCCTATGGGAACTCAAAGAGCCAATCCTAGAAAAGGACTCTAATGTTTCTAATAAATTCCAATATTCTCCCACTATCCTTGAAGATGGTTTGACCCTTCTAGTGGAAGATACAATAGAGGTTGCCATCGGGTGACTAGATGACCCAAAGTGGATCAAGCTAGGTATGTCCCTTACTAAGAAGGATCATAAAGTCATTACATCCCTTTTAAGGAAATTTAATGATATATTTGTATGGGCCTATCTTGACATGATAGGTTTGGACCCCACCTTGGTTTTGCACCACCTTGTGGTTAATCCTTATGCCAAACTGATAAAATAAAAATTTTATAAGATGCATCCTCACATTGATGTATTATTGAAGAAATAGTGGGAAATATCTTAGAAACATGATGTTTTCAATCGATCAAATATTCAGAGTGGATATCTAATGTGGTACCAGTTATAAAAAAGCCAAAATCAATCAAAATTTATACTAATTTCCATGATATAAACAAATATTTCCCTAAGGATGAATCCCCATTGTCAAACATTGACATGATCATTGACTCCATAGTAGGTTATAATATTATTTCATTAATAGATAGCTTTTTAGGGTATAACCAAATTAGGATCACACTAGAAGACTAACACAAAACAACATTCACCACTCCATAGGGAACATTTTGTTATCAAGTTATATCATTTGGTCTTAAAAATGTAGGGGAAACCTATCAAAGATCCATGACCATCATATTTCATGATATGATGCATGACATTATTTAAGACTATGGTGATGACATTCTTATAAAATGAAAGACTAGGGTCGATCATCTAATAGTGATATGCAGAATATTTAAAATACTGCATGAGTACAAAGTTAGACTTAATCCTAAAAAGTGTGTCTTTGGAGTCACTTTAGCCAAATTTATTATCTTCATTATGTCTCATCGAGGCATTGAATTCGATCCAACTAAAGTCTAATCCATAACAAAGATGAAACCACTAACTACTTTGAAGTAACTCCATAGTTTATAGGGAAAGATATAGTCTATCTAAAATTTCATATCACAATTGGCTAAATAAATTCATCCTTTTACACATATTATAAATAAGGGAGTCACATTTCATAGGGATGATGACTGCTAGACAACTTTCTGGCAACTAAAATATTATCTAGTAAATCCACCTATTTTATTGCCTCTTCTATTGAGTAAGCTATTCTTGTTGTACCTATCAGCTAATGAAAACTCCCTAGGTGCACTTTTGGCTTAGCATAATGATAATGGAAAATATAATGTTGTCTACTATTTAAGTTATACATTTGTTGTGTATAAACATAATTATATGCCCATATAAAAAGCCTATTTAGCCATGGTCTTTGTAACTCAAAAACTGCGCCATTACATGTTAAACAATAAAACCATGGTTATTTAAAAATTAGATCCACTCAAGTATCTACTATCTAAAATATCTTTACAAGGCCACATGGCCAAGTAGATCATGCTTCTCAGTGAGTTTGACATGGAGTATGTCAACCAAAAATCCATTAAGGGGCAAGTTCTTGCAGATCAACTTGATGAAGCACCCCTTGCTAATACATAGCCATTGACATTTCAATTTTTTGATGAATTCATACTGACCATCATTGACACACCTATTGAGGAGTAGAACTAGAATTTGTATTTTGATGGATCATTCACAACACATAGATTAGGGTTAGGCCTTTTATTTATTACACCACATGTGGATCTAATCCCTAAATCATTTAGGATTAGCTTTCTTTGTACCAATAACATGGTCAAATATGAATCACTTATTATAAAGATTTTTCAAGTATTAAAATAGAACATATTTCATGTCAAGGTTTATGGTGATTCTTGGTTAATCATCAATCAAGTCACATACCACTTTTAGACCAAGGATGATAAACTAGTTTCATATAAGGACACAATTGACACTCTCAAACAATAGAACATTGACATTCAATTTGAGCATATACTTAGGGCAAGTAATACAATTGTATATGCCATGGCCATTACTAAATCTCTAGTTCAATAAGTATGCATAGTTAAAGAGTATTAGTTCCTTGTCAACAATTTGTTATCACCAGTTCATGAACCTTCAACCATCATGTTGATTTGTGATATTGTTAGTCTTAGCTCTATCTGGTACTTAGACCTTTATAACTAGCTCCACAACCAAATTATGGCAACTAACCTATCCCAAAAATAATCCAAAACCTTCATCCACTAAACCACTTGTTATACCTTACTCACGCCAATTCTTTACCACCATAGTTTTGATGGAACTCTACTTCATTATTAAACTTCAATAGAATCTACACTAGTCTTATAGGAAGTTCATGAAGGGGTATGTGGAGCCGACATCAACAAGGCAGTTTTATCCAAAAATATCTTATGTACTAGTTATTATTGCCACATGATAGATGCATATGTATAGAAATGCCACAAGTGTCAATGTCATGCCAATCTGATTCATGCCCTAGTCAAGACTCTAAAATCAATGTTGACACCATGGCCATTTACTACATGGGGCCTTGACATTATTAGGAAGATCAATCCCACCTCATCTAATGGCCTTAAACATATCCTTATTACCACTAAATATTTCACTAAGTGGGTTGAAGCTACACCCATCACTTTCATGACTCGAAAGCAAATTTCCAAGTTTATTTTCAACCATCTCATTTGCCACTATGGTATCCCTTCCAACATCATATCTGATAATGAAGGATCATTTAAAAACAAGGATGTTGAGAATATATGTATCGAATACAACATCACACAACATTTCTCCATGACATATTACCCTCAAGGTAATGGTCCAGTTGAAGCATAAAAAAACCATTGTTATCATTATCAAAAAGATTTTCAATGATGTCAGTCATGATTGACACCTTCATATATTCTAAACCCTTTGGGCATATCATACCAATCACCATACACCCTCAAGAGCCACTTTATATTCACTTTGTTATGGTATTGAGGCCATTCTTCCTATTAAGGTTGAGTTGCCTTCTTTACACATCTCTTTCAATCATATCCTAGATGACAATGACTATCGAGTAGATCACATGCAATAACTAGATTTACTTGATGAAAAATGAATGGGATACGGTGAATAATCTCCAAGCCTATCAAAATCAAATTTGAGGCCACTATAATCAATGTGTGAAATGTATAGAATTTAAACTTGGTGATCTTTTTCTTAAATAAAACCAAAAGAATACCACAAATGAAAAGAAACATAAAGGCAAGTTCAAACCCAACTATGTTGGTCTTTTCATCATTACAATAAACTATGGAATATTAGCATATAGGATTGCCACTCTAGATGGACATAAACTTGATGAACTGATTAAAATTATCCACCTCAAGTAGTACTACACTTGCATAGCTTAGTGTATTGTCTATAAGGACCATTTCATATTATATCATTTATCACTCTTCTTCTTTGTATTATACCATTTTACCATCCTAACATCCTACTAACCTATCATTTTTTTCTATTTCCTATCTATTTTACCATACCTTATCATCAACCAAGTTGTTTTCTCCCTCCTAACCCAACCTTATGACCTTGGTTCTATTCAATTTATTACATTGCACATTTAACAAGAGGATTCAGATTTTGTTTCAACAATTATTTCACACATTCTAGATAGAGGAAATATTTTGGGGTAGTAAGATAGTAGTTTGGTAGTGGCATCCTTCATTTCTTGTTCTATTCTCTATACCAAGTATGCCTAATTATAACCACCTATGGGAAACTCAGTGTCTCACCAGTATTGCTACTAATTATAATTGCCTATGGGTAAATTAGTATCATTAACCTATGTCATTATTTCCTAAGTTATAATCTCCTATGGGAAAACTATGGGTGGCACTTATTTACCATGCCTTGATATATTATCTAGCCATCTCATATACCATACTGTGCCTTTATACCAATTGTGCCTATTTTATTTGAATTGGCTACTGTGCTAGTCAGATTCCTCTACTATAAGGTGGAACTATAGTGACTTGAGGTCTCATCTTGAGACTATGTAGGTAGTTCTCAATACTTGTTGAGGTCAGCTCAGTCACCCTAAGCCACACTCTCACCATTTTTAGAGAAACCTAAGCCATGCTCTTACAATTTTGTAAGCAACCTAAGAAATTATTTCACCATTTTACAATCTGAGATCATTTAGTGTCTTTTCATTCTCAATCAAGTTGAGATACTCCAAACTTTCAAAAACATTTGTTAAATTTTTCAAAAAAACAAAAAAAATGACCACTTCTTTGCTTTAAGGATTCTAGGAACCCTCACTAAGTCACAATCAAATTACTTGTTCCTTAGTTTCCCCATCTTTTTTGTCCTTTTCCCCATGCTCTTGCCATTTTGAAATTCCATTCATATTCTTATATCACATCCATTAGGTTTGTTTTTCATCAGTTATGATTTTCTTCCCATTTCCTAGGAGAACTACATTCGGCCTAAAGTTTTCATTAGATATTACATCCATGGAACTATGTAGGTAGTGTCTACTTTCCTAATGCATATGGAGATAACTTGGCCACCCACTTCCTTTTATTCTATTCCCCTAGTCATGTTTATTTTCTAAGTTATCACTTATTTTCTAGGGGCAATGTTCATTATGTAGGTTTAAGTCATATTATTTGTACTAACATTAGGACTAACTATTATTTTTTTCTTTGTTTATTTCTTTGCTTGTTTATTTATTTGTTATTTGTGTGCCTATTTTTTTGCTTTTAACACTGCTACTTTGATTCAATCTATATATGTTCATTAGGTCATTCCTTGCACATTTCTACTTTAATTCATGCACATTTATACATATACATTGCCATCATGGTTTTTATCTTAGTGTATTGTTATCCCTTGACTGTTGGATTTCAAGAGTCAATCCTTATGCATATTTTAGCATAGTACTCATGATCTTCTATCATGATGCTTACCATCAAGTGTTATAAAAAAAATTAGCTTCAAGAATTCTACTCAGTAATGGTGACATCAACATCTCCTTAGCACTAACATCAATGGCATCCCAATCATATCCCAAATAAAGTAATTAACAATGAAATAATCCTAACCTTTATTAGTTTAGATGAGCATCTCCCTACTAGAAGGTTGTTCCAATTCATCATTACCCTCTATGTAAAGTTATCCTCATCATCAGATAATCAATCATGTTTGATATAATTGGGGTCTAATGATTATAATTACCTATGAACAAATCATTATACACTATCCCACCTACATTTCTCGATGATTATAACCACCTTTGGATAAATCATTATGTTGTCACCAAATTTACCTTCTTTTTTCCCACACAAGGGCATGTTGTTATCATGTTTATCTATCCCACCTAGGGCAAATCCATCTTCTCAATGATTATAACCACCTTTGGGCAAATAACTATGTTATCATACCACATTACCACTATCGGAGTACAATGCTTAAAACCACCTTTGGGAAAACCATTGTACACCATCCCACTTGCATTCTTAGTGATTTTGAATACTTTTAAAAACTCATTATGTTCTCACCCCATCATCATAATATGGTTGGTCCCCTCATTTCACTTCTTTCTTTTGAGGGACCATTTGTCGATCTACTTGTGTCAACCATTCTCTTTAGGGTGCATCATGTAGTTCATCAATTGTCATTGAATTCATAGGCATACAAGACCTTTTAATTTTTTTAGAAGACATTATTATGCTTATAGCTTCTAATGCCTTCCCAAATAGGGGTAAATTGTATAGCTTGCAATGCCTTCCCAAGTAGGAGCAAACTATAGACACCAAAAACTAGCCACCAATGACCTTCAACCAGGGTTTTGACCAATTTCTACCAAAATGCATAATTTAGCCTAAAACACACTAAAAAATGTGAATTTTCTATATACAAATGCCAATTTTGGCTAGATTATCATTAAATGAGGTAATGTAATTTATGAGATAGCTAACTTTGATCATATTATTTCAAGTCAAAATGACATTTTCGCTCTTAGGTACTCTAGATTGCTATTTTCTACCAAATGTCTTACATGAGATGTGTGCCTTTGTTATTTTATGTTGGCAAAATCCTAAATGAGATAATGGATCTAATATATCTAACATCACATCCTAATTCTAATCTAGTCAAATTTTGAGCCAATAATATGATATTTTGACCAATTTGATTAATTTGTGCACCAATTGCCAAGATTTGCACCAAAACTAAATAATCATGCTTAAAGCTAATTAATTCAAATCATGACCCTATTTAAGAATTCCATGGAGTTTTTTGACTATTTATTTTTGAAATTTTATATTTAATAACTGCATCAACAAATGACATCATTTCTTATGAAGGCATCCCTAATCCATAAATGCATAAAATATCTCATTAAGCCCTCCCATGCCTCACTAAGCCCTCCCATGCCTCATTAATTTCTTTCTATCCAAAATATTTATGAAGGTATTTATTGAGCATGGCTTCCAAAATTTAATGGATCCTTAGCCACACATCTTCATCTTGAGATGAATGGTTCAAGTTCATTATGATCATTTTGTAAAATCTATAAATAGGAGGCCTTACCTATTGAATTCAAAACTCAATCAAAGTAATGTTATAATGAAAGATTTCATTCATGAAGAATATGCATATTTTTATAATTCCCAATTTTTTATCCAAGCCAAAATCCATCACAATCCAAATAATAGTTCTAAGAAGATATGAAGGTAGCCACACTCCATTAATGAAGACCTCCTAGGCACAATCTGAGTAAGCCAATTGAAGAAGAATATTGGAGCATCAAGGAAGGTATGAAAAGTGAGATTCTTACATTTTAGTTATGATTTGTTCACTTATATTATTTAACCTACTCCCACCTTGAGATAGAACTACGGTGTTAGCATTAGTGTGTTTTGTTTAGCTTTTGCTTTCATTCACTACCACCATACTAATCTCCCATTATTGCAATCCTATGTTCACAAGAATATACTTACCTGGATGAAACCCATCAAGACTCAATCTATACCTTGGCCATTGGGACTTTGTAATAGGTTTTTATGGTTTATAAGGATAAATAATAAAGGAAAAATCATTTAAGACTTATCCATAAGACTAGATTCTCTAAATATAAACCCTAAGCTAAGTCTCCTCAAGTAGAATGGTAGAAGAACAAATTATAAATAAGTATGAGTGAATAATAAATATTAATTACATATCTTAATAATGATGAAATGATCTTGTGTATATAGGTAGATCTCACCCTAAATCCTTCTAAATATGTCAACTATATGGGGTCAACCCAGTCGACCCTATATGTTTTCAAGAGATATATCATTAGGTCATAAGCTAGGTTGACCAAAGGGCTAAAAAAATTCCAAGTGAAAAATACCCCTAAATAGTATAGGGTCAACCCAATCAACCTTGTACAGTAATCAAAGGCTAAAAACTATATATGGTTGACCCAATCAACCTAATATAGTCAACTAGTGAAAGGGGATCAAGGTGAGGAAAAGAAAGATAGAAAGAGGAAAAGGACTGGAGGAGTGTGCAAGGGAGGAGCAATAGCTTAGGGAATGGATTTAGGATCTAGTTGTATTGGTAATAATGTGTAAATAAGGGGAAAAAATATTATGAAGCACCAAAGGTTTACCCACCCCTTTCTTGGTGTACCCCTTAAGGGATACACTCAGAGATGTTGAGACTCGATGGGTTCCTGCATGATGTAAAGTATTAGTATGTGATAAAAGTTTAAAATATTATGTGTATACATAATCTACCACTCAAATAATTTCTATATGTTAATTAAGAGTTATTTACATCATGAATTATCACATTAAGGCTTATATACCTAAGGAGCCTTATAACCTTATACCCCTATTCAATATGTCTTTGAGATAGTCCTTCATAACTAGGATCAATATAATCAATTAAAAGCATTATCAAGAGATTAAAGACCTTTAAAACATATTCCAAAACTTTTATCATCCATCCAAAGTGACCAAAAACTCCATTACATTCAATAAGTCATTATATGTCTTCCAAAAATGTAGACCTTAAGCATAGTCCTCTTTCATTGAGATGTGATTATACAAAGGCATACTTTCAAAACTTCTTCAATACATAGAACAAGACTCCAATGAGGTGACAACATCATTTAGTGCTCAAAACATCAATTTGAGGTCAACAGATAGGCTCTAAATCTATCTTAGTCCTTTTAGGTTTTCTAAGTAATAACATAGTCAATAAATTCTAAATTTGATCCATAATAAATCTACCTATATGGACATTCAAATCTTCAAATAACTTTGAGTATATTCTATAGGGAGTCTAATTCAATTTTCCTCTTCACGCCAACAAGTTTTGACCTCTTCCCTAGCTTTTATAAAAAAAATGAATGCTCTCATTTTCATGTACAGTCATTTGAATTCAAATCCCTACAATCATATTTCTGAATGCTCAATGATTGTTTCTTATAGCCTAAACTTGATGTCCTTGTACACTTCACAAATTTTTAGATGAGATTTGCAAGCTTATATCTTGAATAGGACAACTCCTCATGACACCAAAATTGTAAGGCACCTTCAAGGCACTAAGTACATCATCTTCATGTTTTGATTTAACTAGGGTTAACTTCCTGATTAGTTAAAATAAATTCACAAACTTCTTAATACATTCATACTTGTATGACAATCTGTGATTGCCTTGTACTTCTTAGGATAGAATGATGCATGTTTATTTCTCCAAATGATCAAATGATACACCAAAACTTCAGTAAGACATCTATGGATGCCTCACAACCTCTTCTTTCTCTTCACTAACATTTAAAAATTATTTTCACTACTTCCAAAGATAATATATAAATATTTCATCACCCTTATACCTCCTTATGCATTCTTATAAGCTTAAAGTAAGGTTCTACAAGATACCTTGATGCCTTAACATGTACCTTTCTATCAATCATGTCTTTAATTTACTTTTAATTGTTAACTTATGTTTTATATTTGACTTGGATTCAACATAATCCTTCTTCTTCTTATTCATTCTTGCTAGTACAATCATGGAGTCTTCAATCATGACCTTCACTAGTTTAACCATCTTATGCTTTTAGGATCACCTTAAAACTATCAAGCCTCCTCCAAAAGACCTAATACGATACCAATTATTGGAATCAAAAACAATAAGAGGGGGGTGAATCAATGTAAAAAATTTAATTTTAATTCCATATGTTATTCATTAGTCTTTCAAACCAATCTAGTAATCAAACAATGCATAGAGAAGCAATCACATAGACAATAAGCAAGATATCAACACATGAACATAAGAGATATGTAGAAAACCCTCATGGGGGATAAAACCCATTGAAACACCACTTGGAAAACTATCTTATAATTAATGATTCAATAATTAGTCAAGCACTAACTTTTCAAGGAGATCCAACCCCTACCTAGTCAAGCACCCACTTAACTAGTCTTTAGCAAGCTCCAACTTGAAAGGAAGATCCAACCCCCTAAGTGACTTGACACCAACCCATCCAATTTAAGGAAATTTATAAAATATCTAACCTATAATTCAACTCTAAATCCCTCTTTACTAAGAACTAACTTAGCTAAGACAAGCTTGATCACCTCAAGACACCTTGTTGCTCAACCAATAGATGGTGACCTCTTTATCTTCTCTATCTGGATTCCAATATCTATCATATAATTGTAACACATCTCTAATGAATATATGATTATCTCTTAATATTTAATCAACTCATTCATCTCTTCAACCTTCTACCCCTCTCAAATAGCCTTCTCAGATCACTTGTGTAATATGCCTCTTACTAGGTGATGAGCCCCATAAATGTCTTATTCTTATGTACATCTATTGAACTTATCCTACAAGTTAACCATGATTTTGAACACTTTTCCATATAGTTTCATACTTTCATAATCCATATAGCATTATGTTTTTATACTCTTTTAAATAGTTGAAACTATGTATTGAAATTAAATATATGATGGTTATCTATTGCTTTAGGATGATTTTTATATAATGTGTTTTAAGGATGTTTTTGAGAGATAGGTATGTAGCATGAAACATCTTGAATCAAAGGAATCACACTACATATACCATCCTATAGACATTACATGACCAAAGCCGTGGATGAATAGATCTTGATTCTCTTCCAACCGACTTGTAGAAATGACTCTAACCTCCATGGAGCTCAATAAGGAAGTATTTGAAGAACAAAATAGCCTTGTTTATCCTACAACAATATTGAAAAATTCCTATGAATGATGAATTTAGTGAAAGGAACCAATTTTAATTATTCTAATTTGAATTTATCTTAAAATAGAATGTATATATTATTTTGAATAAAACAATCTCCTCTGTGGTATATAGCAATAGATTTGAGAGATAGTGGATGTTGATTAGAAATTATCATAAGTACATTTTATTAAGCAACAATTAGTGTAACTTCCTACAATAATTCATTTCTAGATTTTTTTATTAATATGAATAAGCATTTTTGAGTTCAATTAAGTTTTGTGAGAGGAAGGATTGAAGCTAAAAGATGGAAGGAGGAAGGGTCCCCTTTGGAAGCCTTATAACAACAATCCAACCCAATTTAATATCTAATAATGATATTTATTTTCTTTATGCATTATTTGATTTAATTTTTAATTTTGAGATTTATATTATTGCTTAGATTTATTTAAAGCAGCTTCCAATGCATAAGCATTTATTTCTTAGTACTTTGTTTATGTTTTATTTCAAGCATTAGCTTCACTACACTTCAACATCTTAGATATAATTAGAAGAATGTCAAATTAAGGATTAAGTGTACACATACAATGACACCATCCTATCAAGTCTATGTACTCAAGTTGACATCTAAATGAAGTATAAGGTATAGGTCAATGGTGACTCTCCTTATCCATTTTGGTCAAGAGAAGTACATCTGATTGTGAATCAGCTGCTAGTCATTTTTGTTGTTGTTGCTAGGGAAGGGTGTCACACACTTATAATATTCAATATTGATAAAAAACATTTATATATTCTTATTGTTTTTATTTCAATTTTTTTTCTTTAGATTAAGGATTTCCTACTTTCATAGTTTAAATCTCCCTTTTTTCAAGTAGGATAGTGGAAATTTCAAAACCCCCCATATTACTAACTCTATGTAGGTAGGGCAAGCAAAAAGTAAAGAATGTGGTTAATGTATGAAAATCAAAGGGGATTATATATGAATATTTTTACTTCAATCATCAATTATTATTGAAATATTAGATATTCATCTTATAAAAACTAAGGAACATGAAAGAATTCTTAAAGATTACTCATAGTTGTTAATAGAAGAGGTAGATAAGGAAGAATTTTTTGCTGCACTGGTAGCACAAGTTGGAAATCTTGAATGGGTTCATACCCTTAGAAGAGACCCAAATTTACCACAAATAAGAATTCCCACCTTATCACCTCATACTTAGGAATCTAAATTTTTATTCTCTCTGTCATCCAAATTTATTGCTAAGGAGGCATTCAAAGCTATTATTTCCCTTAGAAGAAACACTAAGCCAATCTTCCAATTTAGAGAGACTCTTTGCTAAGACATTAGCATAATATTATGAAACGTCCAAACCATCCCCATTATATATGATTCCATACATCCCTTAGGAAAAATATAAAGTCTCCATCTTTTACACCCCAAGAAATAAAAGAGTTTATAGGAATTTTTAGCATTGGGTAGCAACAACCTCCCATCTACCAACACAAAGAGTATTCATGGGGGATCATCAGGAAAAAACACTACTAATAAATCTGCTAATTTAAAATTCCTATCCTTACTCCTAATAAAAATTCACCCATGAATAATATCCCTCACTCTTCCCTCCCTACCTTTAGAGGAAAAGCATCTGAGGATCTAGATACATTTATTTTTTAGTTTGACATTGCATGTCATAGCTATGATTATAATCAAAATGCTAAAAAACTCAAACTATTTCTAGTAACACTAAAAAATGTAGTACTTAGATGGTTCATGGGACTTGGAAAGGATGCCATTTCTACTTGGGAAGAAATGAAGGAGAAGTTTTTGATGAAATACCAAGACTATTGTAGGAACATAAACTATAGGAGAGATGACATTTTCCAAATGACACACGTTGATGATGAGACATTGGAGGAATATATGGAAAGAATTTTATTCGGCTTGAAAGAATACAAGCAAACTATAATAGACAAGGAATCAATCAAGCTGATATTATTGAAAGGAATTAGGGATGATTATCTAGAGGCACTAGATCTAATGTCTGGTGGTGATGTTTCTACACTACCATTTGATGAACTAATAGTTCTATGTATGAACTACTCTAGATCAACCATGAAAAAAAGTAGGGGTAGAACCCTTCCTATAATAAATAATATAAGAATGTCTAAAGGTGAAGTTAGAAATCTATTCTAGGATATGAATTAGGACATCATCAGTCACCTAGATACTCAACTTGATACATTACATACACGGAGGAAAAAAGAAGAAACTAAAAAAGCCTTAACTGCCTATTACCCTAAATGTAAAAAGAAGATGGATTACATATGACATTACATGAAAGCTTGTGTATCCAACATAACTAAAGATAATCTTGAAATAGTTATGCTACATACCATAGGAGAAGATGATAATCAAGTGTTTTCTATGCCTCAATGAAAATCCTAGGTATAAAGATCAGGTATGCCATCAAATTCTATGTTTGAAAATTCTCAATTCTCAAATAATCCTCAATATGGTTCTTGGAAGAATGTACCCAATAAAAATTGGTCTCAAACAAGTTGGTAGCTACCCTAGAATTAGTTATGGATGCAACAAAATGGAAAATAACCTTAACTAAGGCAATTCTAAAACCAACAATAGTTTTATCCCTCTAATCCATGTCAATAACAATGAAGAGGTAATCAAGGCTTTCCCTATCAAATGCAACAACCAAAATAAACAATAGGAAATAATGTCAAAAACTTAGTAACCTATTCAAACCACTTAATTACCCACCTAGCCCATCCCCAATCCTACCAATAAGTAGTTCAATAGACACAATCCACTAAAATAATTCAATATCTAACATACACCATGGATATTAATAAAGTTCAACTTCACTCAAGTTATGTCCTTCCACAACCCACCTCACCCATAATCATAGAATAATTTTAACCAACTTCATTCCATACTAATCCATAGCCACCCATGGTAAATCCTAAGCCAATTCCATCAAAAAATAAAAAAGAAACTGACAATCCTCCTTTTTTGGAGAGATTGAGCATATCACATCCTGAACTAGAGCCTGAATTTGAAATTTTAGGACAACTCAATAATGTGTGTATAAAAATCCTACTCTTTCAAGTAATAAAGGATGTTCCTATCTAAAATAAATTTCTTAGAGAAATATGCTTTAAAAAATCAATAAGAAAGAAGAAGGATCCTAAAATAGTCCAGGTCATTGACCAACTAATAGATATTATATTGGGAAATATAGCTCCCCTAAAATACTATGATCGAAGAAGTTCTATAGTTAATGTTAACATCTAGATAACCAATCTCCAATACTTTAATCAACATGGGTGCATCCATCAACATGATGACCATGGAGACCATGTAGTAACTGAAGCTTACCACTCTCTATCCACACCCACCATCCTCTAGATGGATGAGAGATCAACTGTTAAGCCTGAAGGAATTATTGAGGATCTTATTATCACTATAGATTCTTAGAAATATCTATTAGATTTTATTGTCCTACAATCAAATAAGAATTTTTAGGGTTATCCTCTCATCTTTTACCACCCATGGTTGACCACTATTCATGCTTTTATTGGCTATAGGTCAGGAAAAATGCTAATTTCTAATAGAAATGACACCAAGAAATTGGTGTTGTATCCACAACCTAGCCTCCCCCAAATGATGAACCAATCCATAGGATTTATGACTTTCAAGAAGTTACTTACTTTTAGACTCTCTACATAATTGACGAGAGTCTAGCTCTATAGGCTTGAGAAGAAGACACTATCCTTATTAGTATCTTGTAAAACACCTATCCACAGGATCCTCTAACCACCAACCTATTGGAATGTACACCATGCCCTCTTTAGAATACCTTTCTTGAGAATGATTTTGATGAAATTGAAAGAGACATTTAGAAATTCCATCAATTACTTTCCCATCAATGCATTTATGTTCTTTCAACTACCAACGTAAAGACCATACTTTCTTAAACAAAGAAAGTAAATATATTACCAAATAGGCCTCTCAACATCAACACTTCCTTAACACTCTAGCAAGAAATTTTGTTACTTATAATGATCACAAAAAACACAACAAAATTTTATTGTGATTATCATGGCATGAGAGGAATACCCCCAAATTTATGCATGCATCACATTTACATTAAAGAAGAATGCAAACCTATTTTCCAACCCCAATGATGAATGAATCCTAAAATCAAAGACATTATCAAACTGAGTTAAAAAAAATATTTGATGTAAGATTTGTTTATCCTATTTAAAATAGTTAGTGAGTCTATCCCCTGGTCATTGTCCCTAAGAAAGGGGGAAAATAGTGTATTTGTGTTGATTATCAAGAGTTAAATGCTACTATTGGGAAGGATCAATTTTCCCTTCCATTTATTGATCAAGTGTTAGATACATTACTAGGAAAGAAGTACTTTTCCTTCCTAGATGACTATAGTGGTTATAATCAAATATTAATTTCTCTACAAAACCAAAACAAAACCACTTTTACTTGCCCTTTGGGAACTTATGCCTATGTCATCTTTCCATTTGGTCTTTATAATGCCCTAACTACTTTTCAAAGGGATATCTTGAGCATATTTATTTATCTTTCCCATGACTATGTTGAAATCTACATATACGATTATGACCAACTTGGAGAAAGTTCTACAATGATATTAAGACCATAAATCATCTCTAAGCAATGAAAAGTGTTACATGCTTATGATTGAAGGGATTGTGTTGGGTCATCACATATCTCCTATTGGAATTCAAGTTAACCCAACAAAGATAATTATCATCAAGGATCTACCTACACCAAAGAAGCAGAGATATGTTAGAAGTTTTTTTAAGACATGCTAGTTATTATAGATGATTCATCAAAGATTTTAGTAAAATTGCCACCCACTTTTTTGGCTTGCTTACTAAGAATTTTGAATTTACATGGACTAATGATTATCAAACTTCCTTTCTGCAGCTCAAATGCCTTCTCATAACAACTCCTTTTCTAAGAGGAAATGAGTGGATGAATCCCTTTCACATCCACATAGATTCATCTGACACCATTTTAGGAATTTTCCTTGGCCAAAAAGATGAATATTTGAGTTATGTAATCTATTTTATCAGCAAGAATCTTCAAGGGGTTAAACTTAACTACATTATAATAGAGAAGGAATTTATTTCCATCATCTATCTCATCAACAAATTTTCATACCACATTATAAGTTACCAAGTACTCATTCACACAAATCATGTAGTAATAAGGTATTTAATTAATAAACCTAGTATAATAGGTAGAATAATTTGCTAGTTACTTTTATTGTAAGAGTTTGATATTACCATTATAGACAGACTAGGTAAAGATAATGTAGTATAAGATTTTCTATTTCTATTACAAAATGATGAGCATAGTCCTATTATTGATGACTCTTTTCTTGATGAACATTTATTTTTTATAATAATTCAATCTCTTTGGTTTGTAGATATTGCTAACTATCTTGTTGCAGTATCACTACCACAACATTTCTGACCTAGGGACAAATAACACTTGATCCAAAAGAATAGACATTATTCTTGGATTACTGGATATCTCTTTATCATTTGACTATATTTAGTTATGAGAAGAGGTATCCAAGAAGATGAAGCTTATGACATTCTCAGATGCTGCCATGATGAACCCTGTGGGGGTCATTTTGCTACCAAATGAAATACCATGAAAGTATTTACTACTAGATATTATTAGCCTTCTTTTTATAAGGATGCCATGATGTACAACCATAGATGTGATCAATGCCAACATATGGGAAAGGCCACTCACTCTGATGAAATGCCATTATAGTGATAAATGGTTCTATAACCCTTTGACAAATGAGGACTAGATTTTGTAGGTCTAATTGATCCTAAATCCAATAATAAGGAATACATAATGGTGTCCATTGATTATGTCACCAAATGGGCAAAGTTCAAATCCTTAGCCCATGCCCAAGATGAGAAGATAGCTAAGTTCCTTTATGAATAAATCTTCACTTGCTATGGAGTACCAATAGAAATAGTCACAAACCAAGGCCCACAGTTCACATCAGACCTCAAAACTAGCTTGATAAAATAATATGAAATTAGACACAAAAACTCATACCCTTACCATATTATTCAAATGGTTAGGTTGAAGTGACAAACCAATAATTGGAAAATATCCTCACTAATACTATTAACCTACATAGAAAATACTGGTCAACTTGTCTTATAGGAGAAATCTATGCTTACAAAATCACCTAGAAAACCACAACTGGTCTCACTCTATATGAGCTAGTTTATGGTAAGATTCTTATTCTACCCATTAATTTTTAACATAATACATTAAGGATAACACTTTATTTTGTCTTGGATGTTTTCCAATCTCAACAAGACAAGATCTTGCAGCTAGATGCACTTGATGAACTAAGACAGGAAACACTTCATCATACTAAAATAGTACAAAGAAAACATGTGGGATGACATGATAGGAACATCAAGACTAATAATTTTAAAATAGGAGATTGGGCACTCCTTTTTGACTCTAAATACAAGGATCATAAAAAAATTTATATTCTAGATAGCTTGGACCTTATGAGATCAAACAAGATTTTAATAATGGAGTTGTAAAGCTCATGACCATTGACTTTATTTAGTTTTGACTAGTTATTAATGGCCATAGGCTCAATATATATAAGAAACCACTTTTCAAGGAAAATATCACTTATCAACTTCTTGAAGAACAATATCCATCTCTTATTTATGAAAAAATCAACCTATTCTTGCAGTCAAAGGGTATTTTTGTCAACCCTTCTCTAATATTTTTCAAGAGTAATAAAGCTTCCTAAAACCAAGAACAAGTCATTCACAATGGATTGAATCAGTTTGAATAAAATATTACCTTATATATTCTTATGATTCCAATTGAATTTGAACCATAAAATCTAAGGAAAAAAATCTAAAAAATTCAATAATGAAAACCTTTGGGTGTTGCTGACAGATGTTGTCTCAAAAAACTAAGTCACTAGCTGATCAACATTCATTAAAATTTTGAAAAAGAGAAAAGGTACTACAACAATAATTTTTTTTTGTTTTTATCCATTTTTTCTTACCAATTTATTCCCTTAGAGTAAAAATACAATTTTCTTCTTGCTACAGGATGAAAACTTGCTACTATAGGATAAAACTTATTGTTGTAGGATAAAACTTATATCTTTAGGATAAAACTTACTACTACAAGAAACATACCCTACTATAGGATGTATTAATACATTATCTCGTACATCAAGTGTTTTCTCTAACTCAAATACTAGCATAAGCCATGACCTCCACTTCAAATCATCATTTACACATTTATGAAAAGTATTTCTATAAATAAAATAGTAATTATTCTATATTTATTTCCTATCATACATTTAATTATTTAGAAAGATGATGGGACTTAATTATATCAATTCACCTTTGTATCCTCTCCTTATCATACTTATATATCATCTCCTTCACTGATTGATGTGATAATTGACACAACTACTACTAATACCATCCATTACTCTTACCATGAGTGTTTTATGCACATCAGCTTCATTCCTCGAGGACAAGTGAAATTTTAAGTTGGTGGAATATTTTCCATTAATTCAAAAGGATTATTTCACCTCCCAAAGAAAATTTTTCAAATCATTATACCATAGCCCAAAACCCTTGCTACAAGAACCTAGACCTATAACTCACACAATATGGAAGGAGATTTATTGAAAAATGAACCACTGGATAATCATCCCTTCAACTAATAGCCCAAAAATCTTAGCCCTATTTTGGCATATAATATGGACATAATATTTTGAGAAAACACAAACCTTAGATAAAGTAATTTTAGAGGAATTTACTGGTACATTAGATAATAACCTGGGAACAGTAAAGGGGATGGAAATAAAGCTAGTTAAAACTACCACTAGTAGAGTAATAAGACTACCAAGAATAGGGGAGGAATAGAAAGACAAATTTGATATAGAGGTTGAGAGATGAAATTTATTTATAGGAAATTAATGCTTGAAAACTTTAAAACAAGGCACTGCAAGATTATCTCTACTGGGGAGATGGGCTAAATCTATTAAGTTTATCTATAGATATTTCATTTGCAAAGGGAGGTATTCTATGCTATATGGCCTACATTTCAAGTTCTTGAATAAGTTATGGCACATACTAGAGATAAAAATTCCAAAATTCTTACTCTACATGATCACAATAATGTTGATGGCATTTCAAAAAGGTAATTCTAAAGCTCTTTTACACCATTGTTTCATCTAGTTCATTGTTTAATATTATTTGTAAATAACTAGACCCAACATCAATTGGAAATAATTTCTCTAAGTAATAGGAAATGTAGAGAGTGATAGAGAAGGAAATTAAATAGAAGAAAATTTGAGGTTGAAGAATAAAGATCAAAATAAGCCCTTTATATAGAACCACAAGAACTTACAGCAAAAAACTTTCTTGTAGCCACACAAGAACCTGTAGAAGAAGGTCTTCTTATAGCAACACAATAACCTATAGCAAGGATTTAAGAAGGGACTTCCATAGGTAGGTAATCTATAAATAAGAATAAGAAACTCATTCTCTACCCTAATTCATATGAGTTTGAAGAGGAACTTCCACCTTCTCCCAAAAAGGCCAAGGTAACCCCTACTTCTCATAGATCTCATAGATTGAGAAAAAAAAGAACTAAACCTTATTCTCTTATTGAAATAAAGGAATAATCTAGAGAATAATATATTTCTATTAGTAATGAATATATGGAGACTAAAATAGATAGGAAAGAATGTTCTCACCTATTCAATCAAGAAGAAGTAGAATAAGTTGAGCATAGTCTTGAAAAATTGCATGAGGAAGAAGAACAAGTTGAACATAGCTTTGAAGAATTATATGATGAACCAATACAAGAAGAAGTAGAAAAAGAGTTGCATGAGGAAATAATGTAGGAAGAAGTTGAGAAATTGAAGATACTTGTTATACAAATGGAATTTTCCACTCTTGAGCAAGCCCTACAAGAAATTGAGAAACTAAGAAAGAAATAATAAGATCAATCTAGTGGAGGATTGGATTTACTTATTAAAAAAACTTATCATCTACAACCCTCTATCGAAGAACATTCCAAAACCTTCTATGGAGGTAAATAAACAAGAATAACCTAAAGCTACCCAAGAAGCTAGGCATCACTCCTCATTTGTAATATCTTCTAAATTATTGAATTAGATAGATATTCAGTCTAAATTTTTGAAGGAACTAAGGAAAAAATAGGAAATTGAAATAAGAAAATAAGTTAAAGAAAGAGAGCACCACCAAACTAAAACATAAAATTGAGGATATGGCTTGTCTTACCCAAGAGCTCCTTGATTCCAGGCCTCCTACAAAATTTTATTCAATTTATATTGAATAACAATGGCACAAGTTTAGATTTATGAGAATTTATTATTATATGCCCCATGAAATTATTGATACCCTTTCCTTATTTTTTATATATAAAGTAAGTTTATAGGAATAACAAGCATAATTATGTGAGTTCTACCTATACAATTAGGATATTCCTTATGATAGGGAGTGGAACCCAAATCTATATGTTGGAGATGTCCAACTATAGGAATTTTCATCATAGTTGTTGAATGAATAGAGAAGAGGAAGATAAATATTAGAATACAAGAAAAATGAGAATGAAATCCAATTTCTTATTAGGAATGAATCAATTGCTAGATGTTTATTAGCTGAATGGGATGATATCATGTTAAAGAAATAAGTTAGAACTTGGTTTGGTAAGAAATGTGATGAAGCCTAAGATTTTTACTTAGGATTAAGAAATTTTGTTGGTCCTTTAGCCAAAGAATATTATATGGAATGATGGAATGATATCACTCCTACCCTAAATAAGAGGGATCCATATTCCCCTTTTAATTTAAATGTGCTTTTAACATGATCATAAAATATATCCTTCTTACAAGTGACATGGGATTGTAATTGTTGAACCTCAAATTATAGCCCCCTCTATTTTGGTATCCTATTCTAGACTATTAAGAGAAAACCCTGATGGATGAAGCCAGAGAATTCAAAATTTGGGAAATATTTAAACATAAGTGGGGATTTTATGTTCATGTTTCTAAGGGTGTTTTAGATCCCATGGATTTTAGAGTTATTTGTGAATTAAGAATGAACAAGTATGATGCTCAAGGTCAAGCAAGATCTTAAGTTGGGGGGTGTGATGATCCCCATATATGTTTTATTATTGTGTCCATCTATTGAACTCATTCTACTTGTTAACCATGCTTTTAAACACTTTTCCATATAGTTTCCTACTTTTATAAGCGATATAACATTATGTTTCTATACTTTTTAAATAGTTGAAATTATGTATTGAAATTAAATATATGATGGTTATCTATTGCTTTAGGATGATTTTTATATAATGTGTTTTAATGATGTTTTGGAGAGATAAGTATGTAGCATGAAATGTCCTACAGCAAAGGAATCTCATTACACAAACCATTATGCATCCACTACGTGACCAATGCCGTGGATGAATAGATTTTGATTCTCTTCCAACTGACTCATAGAAATGACTCTAACATCCATGGATCTCAATAAAGGAGTAGTTGAAGAATGAAATATCCTTTTTTATATTATATCAATATTGTATAATTCTAATGAATGATGACTTTAGTGAAATGAACCAATTTCAATTATCCTAGTTTGAATGTATCTTATAATAGAATGTATATATTGTTTTTCATAAAACAATCTACTTTATGTTATATAAATATGTAGCAATAGAGTTGATAGATAGTGGATATAGATTAGAGATTATCATAAGTACATTTTTTAATAAAAAATTATTGTAACTTCCTACAACAATTCATTGCTATAGTTTTTGATTAATATGAATAAGGATTTCTGAGTTTAATTAGGTGTTTTGAGAGGAATGATTGAAGCTAAAAGAGGGAAGGAGGAAAGGCCCCCTTTAGAAGCCTTAAATCAATAATCCAACCCAATTTAATAGTTAATCTTGTTATTTGATTTCTTTATGCATAATGTGATTTAATTCTGAATTGTGTGATTTACATTCTTGCTTATATTTTTTTAAGGAAGCTTCCAATTCATAAGAATTTATTTTCCAATACTTTTCTTATATTTTATTTCAAGAATTTCACTTACTTCACTTCAACATCTTAGGTATAATTATTAGAATTTTAAATTAGACATTGAGTGTGCACATACAGTGAAATCATCTTATCAATCTTATATCCTTGGGTTGACATCTAAATGAAGTATAAGGTATAGGTCTATGGTGACTCTCTTTGTCCATTTTGGTTAAGAGAATTACATCTGATTATGAATCAATTGCTAGTCACTAGGCTCATTAGATCAATTGACCTTATCAATCACACTAATAAATCCCATTAGATGTTCATGTTTGATCCTATATTACCCTCTAATATTATCCATGACCTCCTTATGCTCCTTTAGGTGCTCTTTTACTTACTTATCTTCTCATCTTTTTCAACTCATTATTATCATTAAAATTAATAGTCATTATGTGATATATATATCATCCTCCAATAGATAGATCATCTGTTATGGTGTCAACCATTGGTCTTATAGACCAATTTCTTAACTCTCTCTCTTTCACAATGCATACATAGCTAGATAAGACATTTTGCATTTCATATTAAAACATATTAGAGTGACTCAAAAAATTCCATAAATAAAGTATATATAATTTATTTATTAAAAAATAACAACATATTCATTATATGCATCAACTCCTATTATAGAGACTCAAGCACTTCATCAAGCATACCTCAAACTGTTAATCTATCTTAAGAACCAATCATGGTGAACATGAATTCAAAAACCTATAGGGACACAAAAAATATATTTAAAATCATGAAAATTATAATATAAGATATATATATATATATATATATATATATATATCATATGCTTAAAGAGCAACATTGGTCTTGTAGACCAATCTCATTGTCTTGGGTTTCATTGTCACATCTTCTCTAGATAGGCCATCTTGTGAACACCATTTTTACCCTCTTAAATCAAATTGAAATCATATAATAAATATTTGAATGAGGTATAGGTATTTAATAATGACCTCAAACAACTGGATCCATTCCTATTCCTCTATAACAAATCCCTAAATACATTCTCATTCTGACTAGTTTTTCTCACTATCTTCACTATTAACCCATTTTAGCAATAGAACATATTGAGTGATAAAAATATATAAAAAGAATATGGAAATTGAAAAAATAATACCATCTAAAAAAAACACTAGTATCAAAATTTAACCTCCATTAATTTGCATCCTTTTACCTAGTTAACCGTTCCTGTTATATCAAATTTATGAGAAATAAGGGTTTTTCTCTAGCTTCTACTTGTTGTCATGATATACCACTACCATGTGTATATTAATAATGGAGTAATATACAAAATAAAATCATAAAAATATCCTTACCAATCCATTCTATACCGTTTTCAATAATATCTCTCCAATCAGGTCATTAAGAGGGGTTTAAGATAGGTTTTGACTGGTTTTCATTCTTAACATTTTTTAATACAACTCTATCCTTAAAACCACATCCTAAAGATTTTAAATAATTTATATTAACATTTTACATATCTCCCAAATAGATAAGATTTCCATTCAACTTTAAAACATACTATGACCATCAAAAGTCCCTTCTCGAGTCTATAACTCTTCAATCTGCATACATAGGAGACCTTCAATCTTGTTTACTTGATCTATCCTTCAAATAAAAACCTCATACTTGTTCAAAAAAATAAAAACAACATATTACACCTTTGTAAAATCTAACATGATATCTAGGCACTTTGGGAACTCAAATTTACACCTTATTAGGCCTTACTAGGTCTCTTTACATATTAGGCCTAGAACTGTCAGTTATATGTTAGAACTTGAACATACCTTGAGACCTATTTTAAAAATCTCAACACCTCATACCAATGTTATTAATCCTTATACCATGATTAAAAAATATTATAAGCCTCCTAACCTGATCATGAAGCCTCATCATGCTGCCTACGGTCTTAAGATAAGGTTTATGAGAAGACCACCACTGAAGGAATCACTCTTTTAGCTCATTCTGAGAGTCATGAAACTAAATCAACACCTTTCTTATATAATATTATAAACTTATTACACACCTTCAAGCTCATACACATCCATGTCATCATCACCATGCGTCATCATGCTCAAGGACTAGTCCATCATATAGACCTACTACACATCATACCATTGGATCACAATACCTCATACTTATTTTGACATCAATGATATGCTCAACCACATGAAATCAATGAAAAATTTCAATAATTACAAATAATTAAATAAATAAATAAAAATATACAAATAATAAAAATATTTTTTTTACAAGTTTGGAATCCACATTAAATTTTTACCCATATAAGTCCATTATCCTATGTTAAGAATGCAAGTGCATGAGAAAATGTATAGATTAATCTATCACTTAGTAAGACATTGAAAACAAAAATACATTATTTTAAAAAGTATAGTTTAAGAAAAAAATAAAAATCAACAAGAAATCAAAAACCTTTTTTTATAATTTTTTAATCTAACACTAAACCTATACCCACATAAGCATTCTATCCTTAGTTAAAAATGTAAGTGCATAACCAGATGTATTTATTAATACAAATGTTTAGAACAAAATATACTCCTAAATAATTCACCTAACCTTGATTAAGAATAAATTGAAATAAAATTAGTAAAATGTCACTTTGGTCGCACCCCATACTTAATTTTGTGTTTGCTAAATTAATATATATATTTTAAGCATCAAATAAAAATAAAAAACAAAGAATAATAAAATGTATTTGAGCAAGAATAAATATTCTTGGATTTGGAAAGGAAATTTTCATCTAGTTTTATTTTGGGAATCCATAAGGGTGGATTTGAAAACCCTAAGTAAAGGATTTAATAAAGGCATAATTAACACACCTAAAAACACATCAATTATGCAAAAAGAACATATACTGATTGGGGGAGGGACGATGGGAGTTTCAAATATGAGAATGAGAAATAAAATATGTGTGTAGGTTTTTTGATATTATAGAGAGGTAATTATAGATATGAGATAAAAATAATGTCTATAATACAAATAAATAGTCTTGGGATCCTAAAGAAGGGGAAAGAAGGATCAATACTTAGATTTACAACCAAGGTAGTAGATGTTGTTGTTTCATATATTTTTGAACATATTGTAGTGGAATTTTCATGTAAGATATGACATAGCTCTATTGGGGATGGATTTACTAAATATATTAGAAAATTTATCCCACTTGAGAATGCAGATAATGGGAGCCCAAGAATGGATCTTCCTATCCCAGGTAGGTAGTATTATTTTCCTTGGGTAGATAGAGTGATTGGGAATAAACAAAAGATGGTATATGCTGAGACCCAAGATTTATAAACCATGGTGGAGGATGGGTGTTTTTTATTATAAATCCATAAAATAGTTGTGAATCAATCCCAACTTATATGGTTAAAGGCATTCTTAGGAAATTTTCAAGGAAGAAGACCCAAAATTAACATTTTCAAAGAATGGGCTAATAGGTAGTGTAATCCAAAATGTTAAGTAGAGATTTCAACCATCATTAAGGATTTTTTTTTCTTATTTCCTTATCTAATTGTGATTAATATTCAAATGATCTAATAAGAAGCCCTTAGTTCTTATGTAAATCTAGTTTATCTCTTAAAAATATAATCTAGGTATGGATATTTACAAAGAAAACTTTAACGAACTTCCTATTTGGTTTTAAGCTTCTAGGTCTATTGTAATTTTTATAATAAGAGTTCTTAATGGGTATTTTCAACTCCTTTAGTCAATTTCTCTCCCTTGATCTAGTTATTAAATTTAGGAGATGTCTTTTATATTATACGTCTATGTAAATGTATTTTTTTTAAAAGTTGCCTTCCTATATAAAGTCTGTGTCAATATATGGATAAATAATTTAGATGATAGATTATGAAAATAATCCTTCCTATACAAGGCACTAAAAGGAACACAAGAACCATGTTGAGGCAAAAAATATGGTGGAGGATCAGGTGTTTATAGTTTTAGAGGAAATTTTATATGTTTTGTGGAACATTATTAGATCCCTCATGGGGATAATGATGGTTTCATTGAGACACAAATGATGTATAATAATGAATATCCTATAGATATGGAGCATAAAGAGATTAAAATATTTAGGGGTAAGGATCAAAATCAATAATAAAGAGGAGTTGAAATGGACACTAGGAGTCCTAAGTTTTAGCCCAAAAATTAAGTCATGACGTATGAGATAGATGAAATATATATGAGAAATATATGTTTTTTTGATAGATATATAAATAAATAATATGTATTAAGTGAGTTGGTGGATAGGGAGACCAATTTTACCCTTGATGGTGATAAGAAGGAGAACAAATGGAATTTGGTGTCCTATGTTAGCAAAGGTATAAGGACTTATCATTATTATATAAAATAAATATATTGGTGTAAAAAAGGATAAGAAGAATCATAGGATAAGAATATTCAAAATGGAATTTGAATATCCTTTATAGGCAAAAGTGAGAAGGAGAAGGCAATATGTTGGGTGAATATTTTGTCAACAACTAACTGATGAGCAAAATAAGTTTCTTTAACCACAACATAGGGAGATTAGTCAGCCAGATGTGTAGGTTTACCACATCAAAAGGGGACAAATCTCTCCTCTAATCAAGGGAAGGTTCCCTGTAAATAGGAGGAGGCTATATATATATATATATATATATATATATATATATATATATATATATATATATATATAAGCAAAAAGTAACACTTAGGGGTAGGATAACACCATCCATCTCTCTTTTTTTAGAGATGATGTTCACAAACAAAGGAGAATATCCTGGTGAAAACACTAAAGGCACTTCTCTTCTTTCAAAATCGATTTTGCAAAAAATAGTAGGAGTTATTTCAAGTAGTGACAAGTAACTGGTGACAAAAGACGTAGTAACCAATTGATTGAGATGTAGCTCAAAGTCTCCACCTCAACTTCCCAAGAGTGAAATACGAAGGACAATGAGGGCACAAAGTCATCCCAAGGTCCTTTACATAGAAATAGAAAATAGACAAACACACTAAAGACAATTGTGGGGGGCACAAAGTCTCTCCACAGTTGGCTTTAGGACACCTTCCTGATTGCTTCCACTAGTTCTGCTTATTTCTTTAAAATGGACAAGAACACATTCAGGAAATAGACATAAGAACAATCTCCTAAAATGACACAAGATATAATAGCACAAAGTCTAAAAGTAACTTGCTTTCTCATTCAAACAAAGAAATATGATGCACAATCTGAGCTCAAAGTCTCAGTAATCGCCTCTCAATTTTGGTAGAGTTTCACTTCTATAATGGAAAAGTCTCCCTTGCATAAAGTAAGAGAATACAATATATAGTAGCCAAGAAAGTCTTGGAACTCTATTTCATAGAATGGCCCATGCTGCCTTCAATGCCTTGAATGAATTTTTAGTTTTGTCAAAGAGGGCCATGCTAGAATAGGGCGGCCACCTTAACTATGGCGTGTTGGTTTATCTCAAATGTCTTCTCCTTAGCATTGGTTTTTTGGTCCTTTTCCTTATGTCTGAGCAGTTGTCCACTTTGCCTTTACTCCAAGGAAGAAAAATAGGCCATGATTTTAATGCTTACAAGCTCAAATATCTTCCTGGTGGACTATTCCACCTACTAGAATAACTCTTGAAGATATTTCTGGTCTTTCCCTCTTTCTTGTTGCAATTTGAGCTCCCAGGTTATCTTTTCCCCTTTTGTCTAGCTCTTTTGGCTCATGTCTACAAAGTTCATAGAAATGTGCCTACAAATTTTGTATAAATGAGCCCTTATAAATCATCATGTGGAGTTCATAGAAATGAGCCTATAGAGTCCATAGAATTGAGTCCATAGAAACTAGTCTGCAAAGTCTGTAGAAATCGGGCTTGCAGAGTCCATAGAATCGAGTCTATAGAAACTAGTCCATAAAACCTAGCTTGTAGTCTCCATAAAAATGATTATTTAGAGTCCATAGAAATGAGTTCATAGAAACTATCCTATAGAGTCTGTAGAAATTAGGCCTATGGAGTTCATATAAATCAGTCACGGGACTTAATGCCTTTGGAACTTCTTGAAGGGAAGGTGTCCCTTCGAGCCTTGTGAAGGTCCATTTTTTGGTCAGTAAGAGCCCCCCACAAGGGTACCTGCCATTCGGGGTTCTTCGGTGTCCTTTGGTTTCAATTCCTTTAGACAAAATGTCCAAAGGAATTCCTTCAGACATTTTGTCTGAAGGAAATCTTCCTGCTTGAATTCATTTGACTTTCCCTTTGGTTGGGATTTTTCTTTCAGATGAATTCCTTCAGATAAAATGTTTGAAGGAATTTCTTTGGACATTTGCCTTGTTCATTTTTTTGAAGAAAAACTTGTTGTCCACTTTTTCTCACTACCCTCCGCAAGGGCACTTGGGCTTGGTTCATTGTCCTCCATAAGGGCACTTGCCTTTCAAGCTTTGGGGCACTCCTTTGAACCTCTCGATTGAACCGACTGATTGAAGCAACTTTTTTTTTAATGTTTAATGTTTCAATCTTGTGTTCTATTCATTTGAATGACCGCTTGAACTAACCGCGTTGAACCAACCACTCATTGAACCTTTGAACCGTTGAACCCATTGAACCTTTGAACCATTTTGGTTCAACGTTCAACGATTCAATGGTTCAAGCCTTCTTCTTTTCGTTAAGTGTTTTGAAGATGTTGGATTTGCTAAAGTAGTTGAACTTTGAGCTTTTGATGAAGTGCTTAACTCATTAAGCTTGTCAATGCCATTGAACCTTTGAACTTGTTGAACCTTTGAACCCATTGAACCCTTTTGGTTCAAGATTCAATGGTTCAATGGTTCAATCCTTCCTTTGATGCTTGCTGATGAACATTTTTGGTTAAACCAAGGCATTGAACCAATTTATAAATTGCCTAAGTGTTGGGAACTCGTTCCTTAGAGATAACTCACCTGTTGAAGCCATTGAACCTGTTAATCCCTTAACTAAAAAAAGCTTGAATAATGAAGAATTTGAATGCTCAGAATATTTTTTTGAGAAGGGAAGAGATAATTTTGGCATGCAGGACCAAAATAGTTCATATGTTGTCCCAAAAATGAGTGACATATTTTGGGAACAACACAATCCATTGTTGAATAAAATATTTATCTTTCATGGCTTCATCTCAATTTTAGTTTTCCATTCATTAACTTGTTCATTAATTCCATCATATTTGGTTTATTTATAGAATATTAATATAGATATATCTATATTATTACCACTAAATTATCACTAAAAATGGTGTCTCTCCTGAATAAAAATAGGTGTATCACCTTGAGACACTTAAATAATAGGCCCTAATAAATCAAGTTTTTTACAAATTTACTCAATTAAAAATGAATTTGAGGTAATCTACCTAGCTAATCCTAACTAATCTCCACAAACTCTTAGTTAGAGTCCTCAATCTTCTATCAATTTTAGTTTTTCATTCATTATCTTGTTCATTAATTCCATCATATTTGGTTGCTTTATAGCATTTTAATCTAGTTATATCTGTCATTGCCACTAAATTACTATTAACAATGGTGTCTCTCCTAGATAAAAATAGGTGTCTCACCTTGAGACAATTAAATATTTTACCTTAATAAATTAACAAATTTACTCTATTAAAAATTAATTTGAGGTAATCTACCTAACTACTCCTAACTAATCTCCGTAGCCTCTCAATCGGAGTCCTCATTCTTATATTGGCTTTAGTTAGGTATTCACTATCTTGTTCATTAATTCCATCATATTAGGTTTTTGTTTAGCATTTTAATCTAGCTATATCTATATTATTTCCACTAAATCACTATTAACAATGGTGTCTCTCCTAGATAAAAATATGTGTTTCACCTTGAGACACTTAAATAATAGGCCCTAATAAATCAAGTTTTTACAATATTTCTTAATTACAAAAACACATTACATCATGTAAATTTAATATTATTAATCATCCCCAAAATGTAATTCTTCTCCACATTTAATTATCCTCTTAATCATCCCCA
Organism: Torreya grandis; assembly: GCA_037957365.1. Classification (NCBI taxonomy): domain Eukaryota; kingdom Viridiplantae; phylum Streptophyta; class Pinopsida; order Cupressales; family Taxaceae; genus Torreya; species Torreya grandis. The sequence goes on from JARHVA010000149.1 coordinate 6,650,955, forward strand.
AAATATAATTCCTCTCCTATCCTTTTGATTCTTCCATTTTTCATTCTTTGTTCTTCCTTTCAAACTTCTCTTGGGTAACTCTAGGAACCATCAAGGATTTGATCACCAAATGAAAGCCACCCTAGGATTCCCCATTTTTGAACCTTTGGTGGAATTTGGAATTTCCCCATATTTTTTATGTAATCTATATCTCTATAAATTTGATTATTTTTTATAATCATAGACCTACCCTTTTTTCTACCTTTAAGAAAATCATGTCTTTTTTGAGAGAAAATTGGTCATCTTTTGTTTATTCCTTCGACCAACCTAGTTCCCCTTATTTCTCCTATATCCTTAGTCAACTAAATATTATCATCCTTGATAAATCCCACAATCAAGGTGTCAATAGATTCCAAGTTAAGTGGACTCATCCCCCTCCCAACTAGTTTAAATTGAATTTCAACATTGCTACTAAAGGTAATTTGAGCCCAATGGGAGTGGGAGGGGTCATCAAGGACTCTTACAAGAATCTAAGGGATACCTATGTAGGACCACTTGGGATCAAAATTAATCACATATTTGAAACCAAAGCTAATCTTTGGGTAATCTATCTCATAGTCAATCTTGGCATGGAGTATCTTCAAATTGAGGGAGATTCAATGAACATCATAAAATGTTTAAAAGGCTTGACTAAATATTTATAAATTTTTTTAAAGATTATCAATGATGCTAAAAATTTGTTATCCCATTTTAAAGGAGTGTTTATTACATATGTTTATAGGTAAGGAGATAGGAAAACTGATAAAATGGCCAATTTAGGGGTTTATAAAAGCTTTTTCATTAGCTAGCAAGCTAATGAATTCCCCAATGATGTCATTCCTTTAATAGAATTAGATAAAGGATGCCCCTTATAATGAAATGATGGAATTATTAATTATCATTAAAATCTATATTAAGATAATTGATATTAATACGTGCAAGGAAATCATAAATTGATCTTTTCTCAAGGCTTTGCATGCATGGTTCATTTTTTCCTTTCATAGTAATAGTTTATTTAGCTCCATTTTCAATACTCCCTCTATTCTCTTTGTGAATGGTTCGAGTCACAAAGTTTATAGAAAAATATTATAGAATTTCAAAATAGGAGGTGACCATGATCATTTCAAACCCATCTCCTACATGGATGTCAAGGAAGATGAGTATGTCTAGGACAATATGGTCAAAGTAGGTTTGGTGACATACATGAAGCCATTATTTGGTCATGATATAATGTTGTCCAAGGATTTTTCCCATGGATGGAAGGATATAGAGGTCCACATGCATGATTTAAGGATTCTAATAACTAAAGAGTTCATAGGGGAGATCATGGGGATGGATTTTTTAGGGGGTCAAAGCCTTCAAGGATAAAAAAAGGAAGGAGGAACTTGTTAACATTTTCTTTAGTAAAGATAAGAAGAAACTGATAGCTACATCTCAAAAAGGGTTTATGAGGACTAACCTATTGATAATGTGGCCTAACATTTTCCTATAGATCATGCATTATATCACTTTAGAAGGAAAACACATGGTAATATTCTCACAATCACTTTCTTTTTATAAATCACTTCAAGGTTCATATCATTAGTCTTCCATTTTTCCTTTTGAAATCCTTGGAATCCATGATTATAAATTTCAAGAATAACCCCTCAGTGAACATCATTCACCAAGGGTTGATTTTATTGTTGTTCAAGAAGGGGGAACTTTTGTGGTCTAAAATTTTGATGAAGGTAATTAACATCCATATCAAATAGGAAGACTCAAATAGGGTAGAGGATTCTTCATGAAGTCTAAGTTTGATAAATATGGAAGAGATCATATTAAAGGTGATATCAGAGAGTTTTCATAGGAGGATTCCAAAGTGAGAAGAATGGACATAGGGGATCTTGAATATGTTTCATTGATTTTTATTAGGGTTTGTAGGGCTATCAATCCCAAGACCAAAGAAGAAATTGAATAGTTTATTGATAAGCTATATACCAAGGTATCCATTCCAAAATTATTGTGCAATGAAATCATATATGAATTTGTTAAAATTACGTGATTTTGGTTCAAGGGATGGTATTCATGAAGTTTGGAAAATATTATGTTGGTTTAGATGAGTTCACTCCTCAAGGAAACAAAACCACTCATAGAGATGGATTGAAAGATATTAGCAAGGAGTTTGAGAAGGAAAAGGAAGAACCCAACCTTACAAGCTTGAAGTGTAAGTGGTAGGGAAAGGAAAAAGGCTAGTCTATTTTGAATCATACCAAAGGGAAGATTAAAAATAAGGAGAGCACCAAGACTAAGAAATTATTTTACTTTTCCAATTCTAATTAGCTTGTCTTTTTCTAATTTAATTTTATTTGGGCTTGGGGTGTTTTGATGAATCTTACTGTCTTTTAGGTGGTAGGTGGTTTTTCCTATTAGGTTCCTATTTTATCCTTTTTTATAGTTTTAATATGTCATGATTATCTTTTGATATATTATTGTATGGGCATAGGAACCTTGAACCCAGTACTTAACCTATCTAATAAAAAATTTCCTTGTTATGTATTCCCTTTTATATGATGTTCTCTTAATTATAAATATGTTGCATTATTCATAGTATAATAAAAATTATTTATGTAATTTCCTTAATATTAGGGAGAACCATAGAATAAATATATTTGAGAAAAATTAGCCTCTTTTCACCTCAATCATGGACTTGTCATTGGGACTTAGCACTGCATTGAAAGGCCAGTGATTTATCTCAACCTATACAAGCCAGTTACAAAGTATCCTTCCCACCAATATTTTCACATGTAATAAAATGTTAATATGATTCATATCAACATGATTATTTGTGATATCTCTAATGAGTCACTCATATGGATAATTAATTATAAAATAACAAGTTAATACATTAATAAAAACATGATTGTATGTATGACCTTCATGGCCACCTACCATATGCATATCCTATCTAACCTTCCACATACTAAATAGATGCATATAAGTTATATTATATGCATGCATCAATGCTGTAGTTGACACCATCCTTAAAATATTATTTTCATTATCAGGATTCACCTAACTCTTACCACTCCAACTCTCTCACTCATTATCTCACATTCCTTACCTATAATAGGATAGTCTTCTCACTTGCACAGGGTCCCTTGACTAGTAGAGAATCTTAGATATGGCATGTTCAATTTTCATTATTTCTATTTAATGACCATATTAATCACCATCTTATTATCCTTAGTCATGACATCTTTCACCTTCACTTCTTCCATCTTCCTCATCATCTTCTTTTTAGCTGAGAAATAGACATATAAATGGTAGTCACAACATGATAATAGTTATGTAAATAAAAAAAATATTTCTTATATATTTATTTTCATCTTATTTAATTATAAAATCTATTGTACACCATGATAGTGAAACTTCCCTTATCCAAATTTCCCACACAAGGAATCTATTTAATCCATGAAGATGATAAAATGAATAAAATCCTAGATTGTGTTTATCTTGTCTAAAACTATAAAAAAAACTTATTACGCATTGATAGATAAATATATTTAACACTATCATTTAATATGTTATGAACTTGTTATTAGTTTTTATAATAAAGATATTACTTAGATTTGAATTATCCCAACAACCACACCATTGTTTGCATAAGTTTAGTGGAAATAATAACATTATATTTAAAAGCTATAGATAATAAATGATGAAAATTAATAAAGAAATGAATATTAATAAAAAACTATAAACCTAGATAAAATCCATGAAAGATATTTTTTATTTGAATAATGGCCTAACTTATCTTTCTTATCACATTTACCTATAAAGCCTCTTCAAATTCCCTTTTGACTCTTCTTCTACCATGACTCTTTGATTCATTTTTGACACCAATATATTTATTTTATGTAACAATGAAAAGTATCTATACCCTTTCTAACATCCTATATGAAAATTTAATCTAATAATATATTACATCCTAATGATAAAGTGACTAATAACAACGAATGTAAGGAGATGGTTAGTTCTAGATCCTGATACTTGGGGGTTTGATGAACGTGATTTTTTATTTTGAGAATGAAGGAAGAAGTTGGTTCATGTAATTAACTAATATTTATTTTTGATGGTTTACTACCAAATCATTGATTATACTTAGATAGTTAGCTAATGGAAGGCTAAGGGATAGTTTGAAGGTTGACAGTTGATTTGATGACAACTCAATATTTTGAGCCTATTTTATTGTAACAGAAATTATTTGTTTGAAATTAATTTTTATATATATTTTTTCATTTTATAATGCTAAGGGGTATTTCAAAACTTGTACTTTTACCCTTACATAAAAAAGTAAAATTTAGTTGACAAGTTTGGCTTTTAATACTCCACATAGTTATACTATCATATACTAACAATATAAGTACATGACCAAGTGTATATATGAATACCTTTGTCTATAATATGAAATGTTTCAAATAAATGTGCTTTCCATAAAATAAAATTCATAAAATAAAGTATCATTAGAAACATACTTCAATAAATAAATCAAAATTTAAAAATAAAAATAATAACATTTTTCAACACAATTGGAATGTTATACTAATACTCTACCCATATAATTTTATTATCTAATAATAAAAATGAAAGTACTTGACTTTTATATATATTAATACCTATATTTACGATATAAAATTCCCTAATATATTTCATTTGACCATAATTACAAAGCCATTAAAAACAATATAGGAAGTATTAGTAAAACATCATCTTAGTCACCAATCTCTATATGATTTTAATGCTATATTAGTGATCATTTAAATAAAATGAATTAAATGTGTACATATATGCATAACACTAATCCATGTAGAATATAGCCTAGAATTTTCCTTAAACTATATAAGAAATTATAGTTTCAAATAAAGTTTTCTCATTGATAATATTTACAAATAAACATATAATTATCAAATGTTATTAGTTGAGCTCATAGACATGAATGTATATTTAGTAAATAGGGAAGAAACAAATAATTAGTGAAATTAGAAATGTATATTGGATAATAAATGATATTCCAATTATCTCTGATTTGAGAAACACTATTTAAAAAAAAATCCAAGTGTCTCTAAACCTTTGAAAAAAAAATACATTTCTAGGAAAATCATGAATAACCAAGAGTATATAATAATATATACACACATACAATGTTACAAAAATAAAATTAATCTATAAAAAACTAAAAAATAAATTAATTATAATATCATTTAAAAAAAATCTAATACTAAACTTATTCCCATAAAATTACACCAAGAACATGATTAAGTATATATATATATTAATACTTATGCTTATAATAGTAAATGTTCTAACTTATTAAATTTAAACTTAAGTATGAAGCTTTAAATCACATTTAATAATCTATAACTATCTTATTTTTAAATCCAAACATTATGATTATATTATTTTGAATCAATTCTATGACTACTTGATGAGTTTCCCTTATTTTGGGGATAAACTTAACCCACTTGGTGAAGTAATATGTAGCCACCAAAATTGAATTATATCTAGTACTATAATTTTCTATATTTTTTCCCACAAAATCCATTATATATTGTTTAAAATGGACTTATACAACATCTAGTATAATTGGAAGAGCTCCTGATCCTTTTATTCTCATATAAAATATTTGACAAGAATCACACCTTCTAACCATTAATTCTACATCCTTGAAAATATTAGGCCACTAATATCTTTCCCTAATAATCTTATGACTAATAATTTAATGTGTAATTTAATTAACATAGTCAACCTTGTAATTCCAACATGACTTTTTTTTTTAATCCTCATTAACACTCCTTTATGATCCCTCTAGGCTAATCCATTTTGTGTGATAACATATTTTTTTATTCTTCCTTTAAAGATGTCATTTTTAATTTATTTAGTTTTGGATGACACGGTAGATTTATCAAGTAATATATGATGCCCTTATACCATCCTATACATTCAAAATTATTAATGAGATCAGGTTTATTATCATATTTGGTATTCACTTCCACTAAATATAAGTGTGATTGAGATATCAATTTCATAATTCCTTGTCCCCTAACTAATTTACTAGTATGAACCTCTCATTCAAAATCTTGAATCTTGTTCACCCATATTTACCTTCTTATATAAGGTTACAATTGATTCAATATTTATTTCACCATATTATGACACACATATTATTTGACCTTATCAATTAATATATAATATCTAAATGCTTTAACAACCTTAATCAATATGTATGCTTATTTTTTAGTTGTGAGATAATTTAAATCAATATGATGCAATGCTTTGATGTAAAAGGTTGTATTTTATTCTTGATATTCTTCATTTTTTTAATAGTGCCATATAAATAATATGAGGGGATGAAAAATATAATATATGAAAATCATTTGAATAATCAAGGATCATTAAGACTCAGTCTTATTTAATATCTTCCTTTAAGTTCATGAATGATTGATTATAATATCCATTCCATTCATCACTTGACCCTTTTTTAACATGTGTGTGTTGGTTTTTTAATTTCAAATAAATATTATGAACCTTCTTAAAAAAATTATTTAACCAAAAAATGATTGTATACCTTACTTAGAGTGTGGTGTTTTTACTAGGTCTATAGCTTTCATTCTCTTTAGGTCAATCATGATTCCATATTTTTTTACTATGCGACCCAATAATTTTCCATTTTCTACCCTAAACATTAACATATTTAACTTTATTTATATCCCATATTATCCACATATTTTAAGAATAATTTTTAAATGATCTAAGTCTTAAAATATTTTATTTGAAAATAGAGTGACATAATCTTGGTAAACCATTGTTATTTCATTGATTAACCCTGAAAAAGTATTATCCATTACTTTCTAAATTATCTCTCTTGTATTCATCAAACAAAAATGCATTATAACATATACATATGTTCCCAAATGGCTTCTATTTTTTTTTCTTATACCTTTAAGAATCATTAACTATCACTTTATTTTATCCTTAAAAACCATTCCTAATAGACATGAGCTCAAAGCCTATACTCATTTGTAATGGGTGATCAATGTTTGGTAATGGGTATTTATCTTTAAGTGATGTATTGTTCAAATTTATAAAATCAAAAGTTAACATTATATCACCATTTTTATTTTTTATATGCACCAAATTGGTTACCAAGATGAATATATAGGGGGTTTTATTATGCCTCCCTTACTTAGTGGTTCCAATTATGCCTCCATTTTAGTTGATAGAACATAAGTAATAGGTATTTATTTCTATCTATAAAGTTTTTAGTTAGGTTTCAATGGGATCAAAATGTTGGAATATATATTATTTATAAGCTTTGAGTTCATATTATGATCATGTAAAATGATGTTTTTATTAATTGAGTATATCCACAAATTCTCTACTCTCATTAATGGAAATACATGTTCTTATCCTAATTATCCTAGGAAAAATCATTGTAACCAACCTAATCTTAATTCAATGGAGTATTTATTATTAAAATTCTATCTAAGGAGTAAAATATACTCTTTAGACTTATAAATACTCTTGAAATAATGTTAGTTTTTATCTAGATAACCTAATTACCCATTATAATTTGTTTTCCATTTTGTATTTCCACATAAGGTTCCAAATCAACTTCATGATCTTTTTTTTTTCTTAAAAAAAAAAAAATGCATAACTTTTGATCTTCCTCAAAGACATTAAAATTAATTACATTATAAGGTATTGAAGGTCTTGTTAACACCTCCACTCCATAAACATAAAATTGGGCCAAATTATTCATCTTAAACCTTGATGTAGTTCCAACTAATTGATTAGATAGTGCATTATGGGACATCTCCACAAAGGTTATATTAGATGTATAAAAATAGTCAATTTAATTTGAAATTGCATTTTTGTATTGTTTTAACCATTGATAATTAACTTCTTATATTTATATAAATTTATTTATGTTGTCATCACCATCAAGTTACTGGGTGAGTGAGATAAGGATAAGTGCAAAAATCCCACTATTCTACTTGTCAGGGGTTTTTCGTACTTGCCTTATGTTGTCATTGCCATTGGGTGATTGAGTTAGCAAGATGGTTCCAAGTTGAAAAATCCTATCACTCTAATTTCCTAGGGTTCTTTGTATAATTATTTACATTGGCATTCAAATCAGGTGATCAAGTGAGCAAGATGAGGACAAGTGGTAAAATCCTATTTATCTACTTTACCCATAATCTTTTAGACAATACTTTATGTTGTCATCACTTCCAAGTGATCAAGAGAGTGAGATGAGGACAAGTGTTGAAATATCATTAATCCACTAGTTTGGATGAGCATAAATATTCCAAGTGGAAAAAGAATGGATTTGGGATGAGTAGAAAGATGTCAGGTGGCAAAAAAGCTTTGGGATGAGTGGAAAGATGCTATAACAATTCTTTAGTGTGAAATGTTTTACTAAAGACACAAAATAATAACCCAATACTAGTTAACATGTTAAATTAATTAATCATATAAAATCACAAGTAAGAACACATGCATAAGTATTTTAAATAAAATTGAAGGTGAATAATAAAGCACATAGCATGACATAAGCATAACTTCTGTTGATTTTTATTGACAACTTGTAGATAATGATATACAACCTGTGGATTGTGTTAAATAAGCATCCATCAATAAAGATAATCAAATGAATATTTTAAGTGATAGATAAATTGGTTTGTATTTAGGTCCATTCAGACCTCCATATTATAGACTTGTCTCTAAAAGGTCCTTAAAATAATGTTCAACCAATAGTGGGCCTCTATTTGAAATTTTAAAAAATGGGGTGTGTATGTAGGTCATAATATTACTCTCACATAATCCAATATTATTTTTACATTAAATGGTATGTGAAATATCATCTCAACATAATTCTATTGTATTCACAAAAACAAAATCTAGAGGAGAACAATTATAAGTTGATATACTTTGCACATATCCCCAATATGGTGATGATGATATTTGAAATATGGTTGGTATGATGAAAGAACACTTAGATTCCTAAAGGAAACTCTATTTATAAAGTAGTGAAAATATTAAAAATACTCAAAGTGTCTCATTATAAAATATAAGCTACAAGTCATATGGTTATTCAACAACCACCTCCATCAAGTTTAGGTCCTCCCTTAGGTAAATCTCCTTAGGAATTATCCTACTTATATTATAATTTTTTTCCTCCCATTTTTGTCATATTATAAAATCTTGATTTTTCTTTTGTAAAATATGAAATATAAATATATAATTAGAATAAGACAAAAAATATAATGTGAATAGTTAGCCCATTTCATCCTAAATCTATGAATATGAAAAATGGCTATTCTATAAGGGTTGTTGATGCTCATTATAATTTTAGTTGAAAAGAATGAAAACAAAAATATGTCATTTTATAATGATAATATGGAGGAAATCCCCAAAAAAATTATCTTGTGATTTCTCTTTATATATTTGCATTATTCCTATGATTAATGTGTATCACTAAACTCTCAATAAATACTTTATTTATTGTCAATATGTCACACTGATTTTGAATTTTTTCTTTTCGTACAGGATACATAATCTACATTTACCCTTCATCTTCATTCTCTTTCATTTTTATTTAGAGGTAGAAAGTAATTAAACCCAATATCATATTCTACCTGTAAATATTATCAATAGGTTTATTTTTGTATTCTTTGTTTTCAATAAAGTTAAACTCCCTTTAGAGTAGAGGATGAATATTGTCCCCTTCACTATTGCAAAAGAGACATATTTGTCTTAGTGTCAAATATTTTGTCAATATATCTAGAGTATTATTTTAGGTGGATTTACATTTTTTTGATTATCATCAAGCACTATATGAAGAATATGGTCCTAGTCCTATTTTAGTTGCACATTTTCCATGTGATACAATGTTCTTTTTCACAACTATTTTAAATCTTTCATTGTAAGATCTACTTAAATTTCTTAATTGATAAGGATTTTCATGTTCCAAAAAACATTTATGCTCTAAAACAACATTTTTAGTTTCTTCTATGAAGCATGCCACTGGTATTTGTATTATACCCACATTTCATGTGACATTTATTATTTCCCCTTTCACTTAAAATTGAGGCTTTTTGTGTGAATGGTGTCTTATTTTTGTAAATGCCAATCTAATCGCAACCAATATTTCTTCAAGATAAATAAATGTTCTCATAGGTGGAAGAAAATTATTCAAGTAAATTTGGGATGAAAGCATGGTAATTTGGCTCACTTTTATATATCAAAATGACACCTTTTTTCTTCAAAATGATATTTTACAAAACTTCAAGTGATAATAATTGATACATCTATTTATAAATTTTTAATGGTGTAAATAGATTAAATGTAATATTTTTAGTGCATAATATTATTATAAACATGTTTAAATTTATATATATATATATATATATATATATATATATATATATATATATATATATATATATATATATATAATTTTTATGTAAGATATTAGTTCATTAGTGCAAACAAGCACATTGAGTGACAATTTCACACAATCGTGTATATCATTAAAACTAATTATTAAGATAATGTTTTTTGGAAACATAATAATTTATCAATATTTTAGAACAAAATAAAAGTTTTATAAATTTTTAATTAAATATAAATTATTTTAATTAATTTTATAACTTAAATTTATAATAATTTAAGAAATATGTATTGAATGCTTGATTTATCATGATTAAAATATTATGGCTGGAAAAAAATCGTTGTTGCAATATTATCAACTCAATCTGATTTTAAAATTTGATATTTATATTCTTAATTTTTTGTGTAAAAAATGAGAAATTTTCTAAATTAATACAAGATTAGATTGAAAAGAAATAAAATTAATGTAAAATTGTGTGTGTGTGTGTGTGTGTGTGTGTGTGTGTGTAATGTGTAAAAATATTTAAAACTCCCATAAAATATTTTTTAATTAAAAGTATTAAAATCCCACTTTTTCAAAGAATCGAAGTGGCACCAACATGGAACCCAATGTCCTAAAGTTAGGCATGTAGTTTTTTTAATTCTATGACCATCACACATTGGTACCACTATATATTTATTCCCATAATGGTTTATATTTGTATCCATAATGGCCATAAGGATTATAGACATGACCCTTATGACCATAAGGGGTACAATAGTAACTGTCTTTCCCTTTAGTTCAAATGATGGGTGTAATGGGATCCCTTTGGTTGAAAGAATATCTATATGTATAATTTAATTTTTTTTAAATATATTTTTAGGATTTTTTAGAGTGATTTTAGACCTATAAAATTTATAATAAATAATATATTTGTTTGAACTTTCCTTCATATTTCAGACTTCGCCAAATTTGACACTTTTATGGTTTCAAGGATTGTGACCAATAATACCCAATAATTACTAATTAGGCATAAATGGTTGTTATTGGACCAAAATTTACCATCTATTACACTATGAAGGAAATTTGGATGCATATATCCCCAAATTAATAGTTTTTTCACTAAGAAGAATAATTATGGGTAGTTAATTGTGATTATCTAAAAATCAAGTTATTTTCACATTAACAATGACCAATTGTAACAAACAATACCCAATTAAAACCAATTAAGGTTAGTGAAGTGTGAGATTATCCCCATATTGAAAAATTCTTGCACTATTAAGAGTCAATTAAGACCAATAATGATTAATTATATTTGATTAGGTATATTAGATTCAAATAGACCAACTCTTACACTAAGAGGAAAACATTGGGACCAATAATGACCATATAAGGTCAATGAAGCATTTGGTTATCCCTAAACAACAAATATTTGCACTAATGAGGATTAAATGAGACCAATAACGGATAATGAGTAACAATTAAATTTGATTATCCTTAAATCAACTAACTCTTGCATCAAGAATCACTAATTATGAAAAATAATGACCAATTGAGTCCATTTAAGATTACAAGACCTACATTTAAAATGTTTTGCTAATAAGGTATAAGTGTGACCAATAATTTCTAATTATGGGAAATTAGTTGAGATTATCTTTAAAGTAACCAAATTTGACACTTGAAGGGTAAATCAAGACCATTAATGACTAATTAAATTATATTAAAAATGTGATTATGCCCAAATCAGCCAATGTTTATGATAATAATAGATAATTAGGACCAATAATGCCTAATTAAGGTTAATAAGAGGTGAAATTTCCCGTAGTTAAAATTTTTTTACTAATAAGGTTCGATCGAGACCAAAAATAAATAATAAGTGCTAATTGAGTGTAATTATCCTAAAATTAACTAACTCTTGCACCAAGAATGGATGATTAAAACACATAATGACTAATTAAGGTTAACTAATGGTGGAAGACCTAGACCAACTAATGTTTAAAATAATAAGGGATAAACTTGACCAATTATGGGTAGTTACTTGTGATATGAAAGTGATTAATTTTTACACTAAGAAGGGTCATTCAAGACCAAAAATGAAAATTTAAGTTGATTTAAGGTGAGATTATCTATAAATCCACCAAAGTTTATGATAATAATGGCTAATTAGGAGAAATCAAAGAAATTCATGATGATTTGGGGATAAGCACACACATTTGACCCTTATTTTTAATTATTTTATATTCTTAGGTTCATGATAGTATAAATAATTTGAAAATAAGGCCCTAATTAGATGTAATAGAGTAATGAAAGGAGACTTGAGGTACATACACATAGTTGATCATTGACTATTATTATTTTATGTATGTAACTCATTATTAAACTAAATTTGACAAACCAAACCCCTAATTTAGAGTGTTCCAAGTTATGAAATACCATTTTGGGATACTCACACATAATTCACTCATGATTATGATCAAATATTGGTACATGTAGGTTATTATTAAGCTAAAATAAATAAATAAATAATATAACTAGGAATGATTAGGTAATTAATGATACTTTGGGGTAATGCACATATAATTTACTTTCTATTTTCATTAATTTATTTTTGTACATAATTATTATATGAAACTTCACAAACTAAGTCCCTAATGATGAGGGATATAAGGAATGAAGTTTGATGTATCATTATGAAGACATAATTGAGCCTTGATTCTTTTATATTTAATGTTCGTAGGTAATTATTAATCTAAAATTGACAAAATAATTAACTAATGAGGAGGAACCAAAGTAATAAAGGATTATTTGGGGATATGTGAAAAAAACTTACACATGAGTTTTGTTAGTCAATGTCAATAAATCATTATTAGAGTGAATTTGACAAACTAAGGTTGTTTTTAGGAGTGATCAGAGTAATGAAGGTTATATTTGGATAATTATCACATAATTAAATCCCATTCATAATTATTATTTATTCATAAACCATTATTATATTATAGTTAGAAACCAAGGACCTAGTAAGGATTGATGTGAGGAATGAATCTTAGGATTATTGGTTATGCCTAACAATTGACCCTCTTTTTTGTTATTTTATTTGTATAGTTTGTTAGTTTATAAAATTTGACAAATAAATACCCTATTGAGGAAATAAAATGGGAGTTAAGAATTATTTTGTGTGATATAAACATAATCAAAATTTTTATTTCAATGCATACAATTTCTTTATGTTGTTTAGATAAAATTTTACAAACCAAGGCCCTAATTTGGAGTGATTAGAGAAATAAATGTCAATTTTAGGCTAAACACATAAAATTTACTCTAATTATTCATTATTATTCCTAAATATCCCTTATTATTTCAAGAGTTAGTCACATTCAATAAAATCACAATCGCTTTCCCCTATTTTCATTATTAGTTTAAAATTTGGTTGATCTAAGCCTCAAACCCTACCCTAACCTTAATAAATCATTCTTTATCATAATTAAAAAAAATTAGTGAAAGGGTTATTTTATTTATGGATAATATTGGTCAATTATCCTTTTCTTTCCATTATTTGTCTCAAATGTTCCTTCTTATTATAAACATTGGTCAATTTAAAATTAGTTATTCATTATTCCTCTTAATTTATTCCTCTTAGCAATAAAGTTAGTTGATTTGGAGCCAATCATCTAATTATGACATAATTAATCATTCTTATTCCCTATTATCACTTATTATTACAAACATTTACCAACTTAGGGCTAATCACTAACCTTAATTGGTTGTTATTTTTAATTAATTTTTTATAATGGTTGTTTCTAGTGTAAGAGTTAATTGATTTTGGGATATTTAGACCTAATTTACCATAATTAGTTATCATAAATAAAACACATAAGATAATTCAAAATAAAATCAAAATAAAATGTTACAAGGAGACCTAAAATAAGTGGCATGTTCAAATTCTACATAATTTAAGGGACATGACCTAGTCAAATATCCACAAGGCAAACAATGACATATTCAAATGTCAAGATAGGTGAACAAAGGCATAGGGGTTGTAAAAAATGGAGCATATTAAAATTATTAGACAAACAAGACAAGACACTCAAGGAAGTGCATAAATGGAAAACATGAAATCATAAGAAACCAACATAAACATATCATACTACTACTTGAATATGTGTGCAAGAAAAAAAATTAATTGTATAACATATAACGCATATTGTGAAATATATAAGCATGGATAAATTATTGTGTAAGTATATAAGATCAAACATGATAATGGAAATGGTCATATAATAATGTAAATTGGGTGTATCATGATCAAATAAGTGGATGTCCTAAATGTCCATATGACATGAGTAGAGGGAAGGTTGAACATTTGTATATGTATATATCCTATGCCTAAGTATACTTTTATTACACTCAAAAGATACTAAAACATATGTGTATAAATATAAATAAATGAGATGATATGTTAAAAAGGAACCAATAATATAAATATTGAAGAGATAATAAACATGGAAATGCTAAAAACTTTTAAATTTTTGAATGTGTTATTTTTTTGGTATTTTTAGAATATTTGAAAATAAAAGAATCCTATGATCTCATCCAAGAGATGCTCACATGTATATCCCCACTTAAAATAGGTGTAATAAATTAGTGACACTACAAAGGAGCATGTATAGATGTAATATCTAGTATTATAGAATATATGATTCTCTACGTATGTATAATAAGACCCTATGGTTGTGAGAAAATAATATAAAGAACGGGAGTTCATAGAAGCTATTGTTGAGTGTTATGTAGTCTTTTTGATGTATTTTTAACTAAAACATGTTTATTTTCTCATGAAGAGTTTTAAAATGCATAATATGTCCAATGATCTCAAGATGAGGATGAGAATATGTGAGGAGCAGAAGATGTATAACCTCTTTTAAATGAGATGTGTCATATGCATGCATAGTAGAATAAAAAAGTGTATCATGATATTTTGGTAATTTTTCACTTGGTATCTTTGGTTTTAATTTATTTACTTTTTGTTTCTTATCTTCAAGTGATAGATTAAATTGATAGTTACCAAGTCTTTTAGGCATGAATAAATTATGTGGTAAGTTACCAAACGGATCATGACATAGTTTACTAAATTATTTACATGAGTAGTGAATTTATTCTGAATTAAATAAAGGCTTGTATTTTCCTCCTTTACATCCATATTTGGAACATTATATTTGTCAAGTATCTCTTGATTTTTGACCTCTTTTGTTATAAACCCTATTTTAAATATTCAATGTTCTAATTGCTCATTTATTAATGTTACCTTTTCTATTTGCACTTTATTATTTGACTTGTTATCATTTACATTTTTGTGTTCTTTTTCATTGAAATATGTATCTTTGAATGATTTCCATTAGTATTTCCACTATATCCCAAGCTTTAATGGTCATTATGATCAGATGTGAAAATATGATGAGTAATGCCTTGAGAATGCTTTTACAATCCTTGACCATTAAAACCAAAGTGTTGCAAATATTAATTTCCAAAACCATATTGTTTTGAAAGTTAAATATCATTATTAAGAGGTAGATTTGTATATAATTCTTGTTTTTATTTTATTTTTTTAATATTTTCTTTCTCTAGGTTTTATATGTCCAACTATTTTTACTATAGATTTTCTTTAGTAACCACATTTGTTATTTTGGTGCTTATGTTTTCAGAGAGGCACTCATAATGTGAGTGGTTTTCTGGAGTGATTTATTAATGATTTATTAAGTTGAAGATATTTTTTCAACACTTTATAATGGTTATGAAATTTGTGAAATGAAATACATATAAGGATACATTTTAGTGGATGTTATATCCATGTAGAATATGATTTAAATACATTAATTTTATTTTAATCCCACACTTTAATTTCACATTAATCACAATTAGTAGTCATTGTAATTAAAAAAATCACCACCTTCAATTTCACCTATTTAATATAGCATGACCATGTTAATAATATATGCTTGCTAAGATGTAAGGTTTGATATATTATTTATGACATGTTTGTCAAGATAGCCTTGAAAACAAAACAATGCTTTATTATTTTCAAGAAAAATGTGCATTTAAAAAACATTATTATCCATATCCTTTAAAACATTGAACATAAAATTATCCATTTCATGATATGAAAATATAACTAAAAAGACTATCACCACACTTTCCATTAGTTTTTTTAACTCTAAAAAAGCCTATTATTTATATCCCATGTAAAATTCAATCCTAATGAGATTCAAGGTTTTCACAATGACCTCATAAGTGAACATGTCTCATTGAATTATTATAATCATCATTTGTTTCCAATATAATGGTTCATAGTGACCAAAAATAGGGTTTATATCATATAACATACACACTATGGAAGTGTATGGGTTTTTTCACTAAAGTGAAGATATCTATTAGATCTTGTAATTTACTAGGTCTATATTAGTATATTTAACCATCTATGTAGCTAGTGTATGACAAAAATATCACCCCATAATTTGGTTTTGTTTTAAATTGACCTGGCTATTGAAAAAGTTTAAATTCATCATAACTATGTATGTAAATAATTTTAATTCTGATATAATTCTATTTACAATGCTTTTAAATAACATCTATATAATGTGTGTGTGTGTGTGTGTGTGTGTGTGTGTGTGTGTGTGTGTGTGTGTGTGTGTGTGTGTGTGTGTGTGTGTGTGTGTGTGTGTGTGTGTGTGTGTGTGTGTGTGTGTGTGTGTGTGTGTGTGTGTGTGTGTGTGTGTGTGTGTGTGTGACCATTTTGAAGCTCAATAGAAGTATACAAAAGGTGAAATCAAAAACACATGTATCAAATAAGAAATAAAAAAAATCATACTTGAATTCATGGTGTAGATAAAGATAATATTATGTTAGTACATTATAAATCCCCAACCATGGTTGGTTTATATTGTTATAAAATTGTACATTCATATTATTGAACATGGATTTTTTTTTAAAATATATATTTTCAAGTTATATTCCATATGAAGAAAATGAAAAAAAAAGAAATAAAATGTAGAGACAAACATATGTTTATAATTTTCCAAGCCTAGTTTATATAAAGAAGCCATGAAATTGAGAGAAGGAAATTTTAGTATAATGCAAACAATTACAAAACAAGGTAGACTATAGAAGCTTAATTGAATATACTCAATATAAAATTAAATTCAAAGCACAAACATGAACAAAAGTATATTAAACATTTGCATCAAATTGGAAATGACAAGGTATTTATTATATAAACCACATGCTATTTATTTATTTATACCTAAGTATGTGTTATAAAAACTATTCTAGATACTCTAAGGAACAAATTAAATTCAAAAATAAAGAATAATAAAATTTGACAACTTTGGAATCTAATACTAAACCTTTACCCACATGAATCCATTATCCTAGACTAATAATGCAATTTCATAGTGAAATGTATAGATTAACACATATGTTTATAATAGGAAATTATATGAAAAAAATTATTCCAAATACTTTAAGAAATTAATCAAAATATACAAACAAGAAAAATATTTATTTAACAAGTTTGGAATCTTACATTAAACTTTTACCCACATAAGTCCATTGTCCTAGGTTAAGAATGCAAGTGCATGACCAAATGTATAAATTAATCCATAAATTAGTAATCCATTGAAAACAAAAAAATAAATTATTTGTAAAAATATAGTATAAGAATGAAAGTGCATGACCACAGGTTAAGAATGCATGAGTAAAGAGTCTTGGATTTAGAAAGGAAATTTTCATCTAGTTTTATGAGGAGGGGTGGATCCATAGGGTTATATTTTTAAACCCTAAGTAAAGTATTTAATAAATAAATTCATAATTAACACACCCATAAATGCATTAGTTATGTATAAGGAACATGGATTGATTGGGGGAGGGGGATGGGAGTTTTAATTATGAGAATGAGTGAGAAATGTTTGTGTATGTTTTATGATCTTAGATAGAGGTAATTGTATATATGAGATAAAAATAATTTATAGAATATAAAAAGAATAATGTGATCTTAAATAAGTGGAAAGAAGGATCACTACTTAGATATATAACCAAGGTAGTAGATGTTGTTTTATAGACTTATAAACATATTAAAGTGTAATTTTCATGGTGATAGGACATAGTTCTATTGGAAATGGATATAATAAAAATATTATACAATTTTACCCACCTAATAATTTATACTATGGGATCCTAACAATAGACCTTCCTATCCCAAGTATGTATGCTTATTTTTCTTGGCTAGATAGAGTGTTTGAGAACAAATAAAATATGGTAAATGTTAGTACCCAATATTCATAAGCCATGGTGGAGGAGGGGGTTATTTTCCTAAAAAAAATTGGAGATTTTTAAATGATGTCATATAGGTGTGCAATTTATTGGGTGAAGTGCCTTGATAATCTAAGTGATAATGACAAAGTGTGCAATGTGCTTGTCTAAGTATGCTTGATGGAGGCTTGGGTGATATTTAGTTTTGATATGGATATAGATGTTTAGGGATGAGTATGTTGATTTATGGATGTTAAATAGGTATCTAATATGTTTTTATTATTTGAGTTCATGTGTGCATAATTTGAATTCATCTATTAGTCCATAGTTTTTAGCTAGACATTTTGGGTTCAGTGGCAAAAAATTTGAGTAAGCAAATTACTGACATCACCATTAACATGTATGGATGATTCAAGGGGATTTGATCATATTTTTGTGATAAAATTAGTCCCTATTTTATATGTACAAAGTCTCAATTATTTTTATGAATCATGAAAAAATATATGCAAGTGCAAAGTTGGGCTCTTAGGCATTTTGATAGTGTTTTCTCATACTTAGCCAGATTTGTAACGTGGTGTAGGCATTTTGATGATGGAATATCTCACATGTGTGTAAATTTAAATATAATGTGATAATATGGGATTCTTAATTTTTTTCCTAGTTTATTTGTGCTAACTTTTAGGTCAAGCATTGATGCATGATAAAATCTATGCATGTGCAAAGATGGTCTTTCTAGACATTTATTGACATAGTTGGCTCTATGAACAAATAAATCTAAGTGAGAATTTTAATGGAGTTATATATTTAACATGTGAATATTTTATGATATTATTAATAAATTTTTATATTCACCTATTTGAGGAGATCATATGGTCCAAATTTTAGATCATGCATCTAAGTGTAGTAAAATTTATTGAGGTCCAAAGTTAGCCTTCCAAGAAGACAAGCAATGGTTCCCATAATTAGTCTTTTTTACACAATGTTAAATATCAATACTAGATAGAGATATAATAGTGCCTAATAAGTAAAAGACATCAAATTTTTCATTGTTTAATAGAGATAAAGATTGATCTTTTTCTAAGATCTAATGGTGCGCAAGCGATCGCATAGTTTTGATCTAATGATGTGTGTTGAGAGAGATGGTAAGAAATACATGATGTTTAATGGAATAAGTGCTTAAAAATAATGTGAGGGTTAAAATTTTAATGATAATGGTGGTTATTATTAATATCAGTTGATGAGTGATATAAGGTAAAGACTTGATTGATCTATAGAGATAAATAGTACATGTTGAGTCAATATTACAAGAGTGCATGAGATGAGGTCAACATGTTCAAGGTTTAAAATTTGGAATTGGCACACTATGTGTGAAGGGTTGATATTAATACAATAATATTCATGGTTCATTATTGATTTAAATATGTGATATCATGAGATGTGAGCAAAGTTATCAAGGTTTAACTATGTCTGTTTGCATTTGAATATTTGAATTTACAAAGGAAAGACTACTATTTAGTTTTTTAGCCATATCTTTAGATCCAGGATGAATTTACTCATGTAGTAAAAATTGAGTTTGTATAGGACTCCAAGGTGAATCTATAAATATATAATTTAATATCTAGAAATATGTACAGTCAAATATATTAAGGTCCAAAGTTGATTGTGTTTGACTTTGTTTTACAAGTGACCAGAGAAGGATATTAGAGCTTGTTTTGATGTTTTTTTAATATATATTGATGAATTAAATATTGGGAAGTGTTTTATAATCCATGATTATAATATATGTGTATTATTAAGGTTGTAACATTTGTATATAGTATGAACAAATCTTAATAAGTTGACTATGTATTTGTTCATGAGGTTCATATGCACTGGGTCAGTGTTTGAGTTATTTGAGCATACATAGATGTGAAAAAAATTGATTATGATAATTTTAGTATGTTTAAGTATACATAAGGAGTGGGCCCATGTAATTTAAAGTGGTCTTATGTTCTTTTTTTTCTCAATGAATTTATAAATGGGTGAATAGATCTCCATAAGACCTATAAGAGCTACAAGGTCCTAATTGAAAGGTGTATCTACTTAAGGGTGACCTATGGGTACTATGGAAAACCTATGTAGATGGTATTGAGTTGTTTCATGATGAGATAAATGGATTAAGGGTTAAGGTATGACTTTTGGTTTACTAAGATGGTGATAATCATGAATACTCTATATATAGTGAAATCAAAGATGATGATTTATAGACTAGTGAGAGACTTGTGTGTGGAATTTGCATTTTATGAGCATAGAGTTATGAATCAAAGGAATGGGTGGGTTACTATTGGATGTGTTTAAGATCATAATATATTTAGGACTATTTGTATGACTTATAGGTCATAATTTTATCAATAGAATAGTGCTCTTATAGATTGAGTGTGAGTGAAGGTGAAGAGTGATAAGTAGAGATCCATCATTAGGTTTTATAGAAAAAATTACAAAAGTGGATGTGTTCATATGTATTTTTGTGTCATTTCAATATCTAATGGGGTTGTAGCATCCTTTCAAGGTGAAAATTGCCAAAGGTGTAGTTATGGTAGCTCAGCTAGACAGGTGTGGTAACACCTTATGGGATTGTAGTCTCACTAAACAAGGGATTTTATTTATTTAATCAGTTGTATCTGGTATAAATTGGTTATTTTTATTATAGTACAATATTCCAAGTATAGGTTTTAATGGATTTTATCCCCCAAGAGAGTTTCCCACATATGTCATGTGTTATGTGCTTGATATTGCATTGTCTCTCTTATGAACGATGTGTATACTTCATAAATGTATTTATTGATTGATTAAGAGTTTAATATATTTATAATTAAAGTTATATTATTTGGCCTCACTAATTCACCCACCTCTCAGTGATTATACCTCTAATAATTAGTAATAAATCAGGTCCTTCATGCAAAGTTTAACCACTTGAAAGTGATCAAAGGTACAATGGTTGACAAAGAGGTTATGGCTTGTCTTCAAGATAATATAGTATATGATTTACCATAAGTTAATGGTATGAAGACACAAGTGCAAAATCTAGAGGCAACAGTCAAGAATCTATAGGTCATGTTGAATAAAGATATAAATCAAAGAATGGAATAATTGGAAAGTAAATTTGTGACTTAATTAGATGTACTCTTATCTAAGGATAAAAGGGATTTTATCTCCACCAAAAGGATCAATAATGAAAATTCATGGATCAGTAATGATCAAGAAAAAGGGAGGTCAAATATGAATAATGTCTTCAATGGGTATTTCTTCTCCTACAATCATTTTTGTCATAGATATATAAACTATGCTCTCTCACCAGAGATAAAAAAGGATCTCATATGCTACAATTGTAACCAAAAAGGTCATATAGCTAAAAACTACAAAAGATAATTTTGGAAAAAGGATATTCAAGTCTTGACACTATCAAATAGTTTAAGGAAACTAAGTCTAAAGAAGAAAAGAAGCAAAATCCAAGTAGATCACCAAAGGAAGAGTCATTGTTTATTCAAGAAACCTTGCATACTCAAGAAGATGAGAACAAGAGATGGTTGATAGATAGTGGATGCTCAAATAATATGACAACAAACAAGAGAAAGTTTATCTCTCAAAATGACTAACCAAGTGTAGTTAGATTTTGTTACAATAAATCTACTAACATAGTCAGCAAAGGTACTATGAATTTGGACAATGGTCATATTAGGACTGAGAATGTCTTATAATTAGAATTTTTGAAACATAATCTTTTAATTGTGAGACAAATTTTTAAGAAATTAAATTTTGTAAATTTTCATGCTGATGTATGTGAAATAAGAAAGGAAAAATATGGAAAATTAATTTAAAATGTTCATAAAATAGATATCAACATGTATGTGTTCCATGAATCCAAGAAGGAAGAGTAATTCATAAATAAATTGGAAGAAAGATAGCTTTGGCATAGAATGTTTAGACATAAATTTTGATAATATGATTAAAATCAATTAAAAGGGGTTGGTAAGGCATATGCCTAAGATTTATAAGATTCCTCATTTTCTTTATAAGGCATGTCTTCACGGGAAAAAAACTAAGAGAAGATACAAAACAAAGGAATTATCCACTAAAGAGCCATTAGATTTGATCCACATTGATCTATGTGGACCTATAAGAACTCAAAGTATTCAAGGTAATAGCTAATTCATGATTCTCATTGATGATTTTACTAGGATGACTTGGATATTCTTTCTTAAATAAAAATTAGAAGCTTTTTCAAAATTTGTGGCATTCAAAGCTCTTGTGGAAAATTATAAAGTTTAAAATATCAAGTGTGTGATATTAGATAGAGGAGGTGAGTTTGGGTCTCATAATTTTGATTATTTTTGTGAAAAACATGGGATAAGAAGATAATATTTTGATTCTAGAACACTACGACATAATGGTGTGGTTGAAAGGAATAATAAGACTATTGTTGAGATGGGTAGAACCATGATTCAAGATGTAAAATTATTAGATGGCTATTGGGAAGAGGTACCCAACACTTTTATTTACATCCTAAATAGGTGTCAAATCAAAGAAAATGGTAATAAGACTCCTTATGAGTTATGAAAGAATAGAGTGGCCAATGTAAAATATTTCAAAGTGTTTGGGAGTAGGTGATTCATCAAAAGATTTGAAGATAATCTTGGAAATTTTGATTCAATATATGATGAGGGAATCTTTTTAGGTTATTCTTCTATCAATACTTCTTATAGGTTCTTCAACAAGAGACTTCACAAAATTGTTGAAAGTTCAAATGTAAAGGTAGATGAGACAAGTAGAGTCAAGAAGCCAAAATTATATGTAAGTGATTAAATTTAGAATTTTATTACAAAAAATGATGAACTATCCATTTAAATAGATGATGAAGATGAAGAGGAGGAAGGACAAGACTCTAGAGCTCCATCTAGAAGAATTCAGAAAGATCATCCAATCTCTCAAGTTATTATAAATGCTAATACAAGGTTGCATAATAGAAGTAGAATGTTGATGAATCAAAATAAAAAAGACTTAGCTCTTTTATCCATGATTGAGCCCAAAACATTTAAGGAATCTAGCAAAGATGAAAGTTTTAATGATGCAATGGATGAAGAAATTGATCAAAAAGAAAAAAATGAAACATGGGACTTGGTTCCTAGGCCAAAAGATAAGAATGTGATAGGTACAAATTTAATTTTAAAAAATAATATGAATGAGAAAGGATATTTCACAAGGAACAAGGATATATTGGTGTTTAAATGATATGCTCAAGTTAAAGGAATAGATGTTGATGATATTTTTTCTCTTGTGGAAATAATGGAAGCAATTAGACTCTTTTTTTCATATGCATGCTTCAATTTTTTTAAGGTATATCAAATTGATGTTAACTATGCATTCTTGAATTGTAACTTAGAATAATAAGTATACATTGAGTTACCTAAATGATACCTCATGTCGAGTAATCAATATTTTGTGTGTAAATTGAAGAAGGCTTTGTATGGTCTTAAACAAACTCCTAGAGCTTGGTATGACATGATATATAATTATATTTTGAGTTAAGGATTTAAAAGGGGGGTACATGATATTAATTTGTACTTTAAGATAGAAGGCAATCATCAATTCATAGTTTTTGTATATGTTGATGAAATAGTTTTTGGATATGATAATGATAAAATGAGAAGAGAATTTGTAGTTACTATGAAGACTGAGTTTGAAATGTCAATGTTGGGAGAAGTTTCTTTCTTCTTAGGATTATAGATGAATCAAATTGATGTAGGTATATTCATTTCACAAGATAAATACATCAATGATATGCTAAATAATTTTGACAAGATGGATTGTAATCTAATGGGTACTCCAATGATCACAAAATGCAAGTTAAGTAAACTAATGACTCAACAAAACTTGACCAAAATTTGTATAGATCAATGATTGGAAGTCTTTTGTACTCTATTAATTCTAGGATTAACATCATGAAAATAGTAGGTCTTTTAGGAAGGTTTCAATCTAACCCTAGATAATCGCATTTGAAAGAAACTAAAAGTATCTTGAAATATCCTAAAGACACCATAGACTATGGTTTATGGAATCCTAGGTGTAAATAATTCTTTTTGAAATAATTTACTGATGTTGATTGGGCAAGATGTGTGAATGATAGGAGTACTAGCAATGGGGTCTTCTTCATGGGAGAATGCTTAGTGTCTTGGCTAAGAAAAAAGCAAGACTTAGTGTATCTATCAACTAAAAAAGTTAGTATATAGTAGCTACCTCTTATTTCATTCAAGTCATTTGGATGAAACAAACTTTGGAGGATTACAAGGTAAGACAAAATGGACCTTGTCCTATTTATTGTGATAATACTAGTGCAACTAGTATCTCAAACAAACCTATTATGCACTCAAAAATTAAACATATTCTTTTTATATATCATTTTTTGAGATAAAAAATGATTAATAAATGTTTTAAATTGGATCATGTGTATATAAAAAATTATCTTGTAGATATTATAACCAAACTATAGTCAAAAGATACATTTGAGTATCTAAGACAAAGCTTGGGCGTCATTTCTTTCTCTGTGAATCAATAAAAGGTCTTTGGTTAAGGGGGAGAAATATTTTTATGAGATTCATCTATAGGTGTATGAAGTATATATAGTACAGAGTTAGAATGGGTGTTTTTATATGGCTTAATAATATTGATCGAGTTTCATGAAGTTCTGCTAGTGATTCTTGAGGTGGCTTGAGAGAAGAGGCTAGTAAGCATGTATGGTGGTTCTTCATGATATATGAAGATTATCAATATGTTAAATTGTTTAGAGTTATTATGGGGGGTCCCTCTTAGATTTTTCTTAGTGATTTCTCTTATTTTCAATGTTTTTCATGTTCTTTCTTCATTGGTTGAAGTGCTTGGTTGAAGAGAATGTTGGCATGGAGCAAGAGGAAGTTGTCAAGGAAAAAAGAGGTAGGCTCAAGGTAAGGGGTAGTTTTCAAGATATTTCTAAGTTTTTATACTCATTTTTTTAGTCTTTTAAGGTCCTCAAGATCTATTGGTGCCCACTTTGTCATTGTGTGAAAGGGGGAGAAGGTTCTTATTGTGGGAGTGATTGAGGAGAGAGAAGGAAGGTGAGTTATATATTGATATATGATGTGTGTTGACATCAATGATAAATGGGGATGTTGTTTGAGATGTTTAAATGATATCATAGTGATTTCATAGAGCTTTATATGTGAGTGCATGAAGTACCTTTATAGTCTAAGAGATAATGACAAAGTGTGCAATGTGCTTGTCCAAGTATGTTTGAAGGAGGCTTGGTTGATCTTTAGTTTTGACATGGATATAGGTGTTAAAGGATGAGTATGGTGATTTAGGGATGTGAAATAGGTATATAAGATGTTTTTTATTCTTTTAATTCTTATTTGTATGAGTGGAATTCATCTGGTAGTTAATAGTTTTCATCTAGACATTCTAGGTTCAATGGTAGAAAACCTGAGTAGGTAGTTTACTGACATCACCATTTCCATGTGTGGATGAGTCATGGGAAGTTGGTCATATGGTTTTGATAATATTAGTCCCTAGTTTTTATGTGTAAATTCTCAAGTCTAGCAATGAAGTGAGATGAAAGATATGTAAGTGAAATGTTGGGCTCTTAGGCATTTTGATAGTGTTTTCCCATACTTAGCCAAATTTGTAATGTGGTAAGAAAAGTTGAGTAGGAATTTTGATGGTGGAATATCTCACACATGTGGATGTTTTAGGATAAGGTGATCATATGAGTTTTTTTTTTTTTTTCCTATTTTATTTTTTTATAAATTTCAGGTCAAGTGCTAATGCATGATAAATGCTATGCATGTGCAAATATGGTCTTTCCAGATAATTTTAAACATAGTTGGCTCTGTGAACAAATAAATATGAGTGAGAATTTTAATGGAGTTATATATTACACATGTGAATGTTTTATGATATGATTAATACATGGTTGGATTTTAATATGTGAGGAGATCATATGGTCCAAATTTCATATCATGCTTCTAAGTGCAGTAAAAGTTATTGAGGTCCAATGTTGGTCTTCCAAAAAGATAAGTAGTCATTTCCATACTTAGTATTTTTTGCATAATGATAAATATCAAGACCAGATAGAGATCCAATATTTCACATTAAGTCAAATACATCAATTTTTTCGTTGGTTAATAGAGATAAATATCGATCTTTTTCTAAGATCCAATGGTGCACAGGCAATTTTGATCTAATAGTGTGTGTTGAGCAAGATGGTAAGAATTTTATGATGTTTAATGGCATAATTGATCAAAATGAATGTGAAGGTGAAAATTTTAATGATAATTTGGGTTATAATAAGTATCAAATGATGATCACTATAAGTAAAATACCTAACTAATTTATAGAGATTGACAGTGTGCCTTGAGTCAATATTGTAAGAGTGCATGAGATAAGGTCAACATTTTCAAGGTTTAACATTTGGCATTATTGCACTATGTTTTAAAGGTCAATTTTATTAAAATAATATTTATTTTTAATTATTTATCTAAATACATGATAGAAAAATATGCAAGCAAAGTGATCAAGGTTTAACTGTGACTATTTGCATTTGAATTTTTGAATTTGCAAAGACCAGTGTTTGGTTTTTGAGCCATATATTTCGATCCAAGATGAATTTACTTATGTATTAGAAATAGAGTTTGTATAGGAATCTAAGTTTCATCTATAAATATATATTTAAATATTTTTAATTATTTATAATCAAATATATTGAGGTCTAAAGTTGACTGTGTGTTTGACTTTATTCTACAAGTGACTTGAGAAGGATATTAGATCTTGTTTTGATTTTATTTCGATATGTTTTGATAAATTAGATATTGGGGAGTGTTTTATACTCCATGAGGATTATTTTTTTTCATTATGAATTTTTTACCATTTGTATATAGTATGAATAAATCTTAATAAGTTGAATATGTATTCATTCATGATGTTCCTATGCACCAGGTTAGTGTTTGAGTTGTTTGAACACATGTAGAAGTGAGAAAATTTGATTGTGATAATTTGAGGATGTTAAAGGTGACATAAGGAGTGGTCCTATGTTCTTTTTTTTCTCAATGAAGTGCTAAATGGGTGAATAGGTCTCCATAAGACCTATGAGAGCTACAAGAGCCTAATTGAAAGGTGTAGTTGCTTAAGGGTGACCCATGGGTACTATGACCAACATATATAGATGGTATTTAGCTATGTCATGATGATATATATGGATTTAGGATTAAGTTATGCCTTTTAACTAACCATGATGGTGATAATCATGAATGCTCTCTGTATAATGAAATCAAAGATGATGATTTATAGACTAGTGAGAGACTTGTGTGTGAAATTTGCATTTTATGAAAATAAAGTTGTGAAGTGAAGAAATGGGTGGGTTCCCAGTGGATTTGTTTAAGAGATTAATATATTGAGGACTATTTTTATGACCTATAGGTCATAATTATATTGGTAGAGTAGTGATCTTGTAGATTGAGTGTGAGAAAAGGTGAAGAGTGATAAACAGAGGTCCATCATTAGGTGTTATAGAAATCAATCCAAAGGTGGATGTGTTCATAGGTTTTTTTGTGGCAGATAAACATCTAATGAGGTTGCATCCTATTTTCAAGGTGAAACTTGCTAAAGGTATAGTTATTATGGTAACTCAACTAGACAAGTGTGGTAGCACCTTGTTGAATTGTAGTCTCACTAAATAAAGGATTATAGTTCCTTGATTAGTTACATCTAGTCTAAATTTGTTCTTATTATTATAGGATATTAGTCCAATTATAGGTTTTAGTGGGTTTTCTCCCCCAATAGGTTTTCCCACGTATGTCATGTGTTATGTATTTGATCTTGCATTGTGTCTCTTATGAATGATGTTTATGCTTCATGAATGTATGTATAGATTGATTAAAGTTTAATATATTTGGAATTGAAGTCAAAATATATGGGCTCACTAATTAAATCCCCCATCTCAATGATTTTACCTCTAACACAAATCCCTAAATTAGTTGTGAATCAATCTCAACTTATATGGCCAAAGACATTATTGGGAAATTTTCAAGGAAGAAGACCCAAAATTAACATTTTTTAGAGAATGGGTTAACAGATAGTGGAAGCCCAAATGTCAAGTAGAGATTTCAATCATGATTAAGGATTTTTTTTCTTGTTTCCTTCTCTAATTGTGTGTAATATTCAAATTATCTGATAAGAGGCCCCTAATTACTATGTAATACTATTTTATCTCTTAAAAATTAAATCTAGGTATGAATCTTGACAAGGAAAAATTTAATCAAATTCTTATTTATTTTTAATATTCTAGGTATATTAGAATTTTGAGAAGGGGAGGTCTTAATGGGTATTTAAACTCCTTTAGTAATTTTCTCTCCCTTGATCTATTTACTAAATCTAGGAGATCTCTTTTGTATTCTAAGTTTATGTAAATTATTTTTTGAAAAATGAGTTGCCTTCCTATATTAAGTTGGTGTCAACATATGGATAAATACTTTCGATGATATATTATGAAAATATGCCTTCCTATCTAAGGTAATAAAAATAACATAAAACCCATGTTGAGGTAACAAATATGGTGGAAGAGCAAGTGTTGAGAGGGATAAAGGATGGAAAGCCTATTAATTTTGTGGACCATGATTAGATCCCTCATGGGGATGATGAGGTTTCATTGAAACACAAATGATTTATAATAAGTAAGTTCCTAGAGATATGTAGTGTAAAGAGATCAAAATATTGGGGGTAAGGACCAAGATCAACAATAAAGAGGATCTAAAATGATAGACACTAGGAGTGCTGAGTTTTAACCCAAAAATCAAGTCATAATGTATGAAATAGATATAATAAATATGATAAATATATATTTTTGTGATAGATATATACATCAAGAATATGTTAAAAGTGAGTTAGTGGATAGGGATATTGATTCTACCCTTAATGGTGATAAGGAGGAGAACAAATGGAATTCGGTGTCCTATGTTAGAAAAGGTACAAGGACTTGTCATTATTAGAGAAAATTAAATATATTGGTGTCAAAAAGGATAATAATAGTAATAGTATAATAAGATTCAAAATGGAATTTGAAGATACTTTATAGGCAAAACTGAGAATAAGAAGAAGGCAAGCCACTGTTAAATAAAAAAATTATCTTTCATGGCTTCATCTCAGTTTTAGTTTTTCATTCATTATCTTGTTCATTAATTTCATCATATTTAGTTGCTTATTAGCATTTTAATATATATATATATATATATATATATATATATATACATTGCCAACAAATTATGATTAACAATGGTGTCTCTCTTAAATAAAAATAGGTGTCTCACCTCGAGACACCTAAATAATAGACCCTAATAAATCAAGTTTTTACAAATTTACTCAATTACAAATGAATTTGAGGTAATATACCTAACTACTCCTAACTAATCTCCATAGCCTCTTAGTCAGAGTCCTCACTCTTCTATCAGTTTTAATTTTTCATTCATTATGTTTTTCATTAATTATATCATATTTGGCTGCTTTGTATCATTTTATTCTAGTTATATCTATATTATTTCCACTAAATTCTTATTAAAAATGGTGTCTCTCCTAGATAAAAATAGGTATCTCATCTCGAGACACTTAAATAATAGGCCCTAATAAATCAACAAATTTACTCAATTACAAATGAATTTGAATTAATCTACCTAACTACTCCTAACTAATCTCCACATCCTATTAGTTGGAGTCCTCTCTCTTCTATTAGTTTTAGTTTATCATTCATTATCTTATTCATTAATTCCATCATATTTTATTGATTTGTAGAATTTTTAATCCAGTCATATCTATATTATTTCCACAAAATTACTATTAACAAGGGTGTTTCTTTTGGATAAAAATAGGTGTCTCACATTGAGACACTTAAATAATAGGACCTAATAAATCAAGTTTTTACAAATTTACTCAATTAAAACAATGCATTGCATCGAGTAACCTTAATTTTATTAATCATACCCAAAATGTAATTCCTCTGCACCTTTAAATTCCTTGTTATGTATTCCATTTTATATGGTATTCTCTTTGTTATAAATATGCTTCATTCTTCACAGTCTATCCAAAATTTCTTAGGTAATCTCCTTGTTCTTATGGAAAACCATAGAAGAAATATCTTAGAGAAAAGATAGCCTCTTTTCCCCTCGATCATGGACTTGTCATTGGGGCTTACCACACACTAATGATTTATGTCAACCTACACAATATAGTTATAGAATATCCTTCTAATCAATATTTTCACATAAAACACAAGGTTAATAGGATACATAGTCACATGATTCTTTGTAACTTATATAATGAATCACTCATATGCATAATTAATTGTAAAATAACAGGTTAATACATTACCAAAAAAATTATTTTATGAATGATCTTCATGGACACCTACCATATGCATATCTTACCCAACCTTCCACCTATGATTTAGATTCATACAAGTTGTATTATATGCATGCATCAATGGTGTATCTAAGACCATCCTTCACATATTATTTTCATTAATGGGATTCACCTAACTCTTTCCACTTGATCTCTTTCACTCACCATTTCACATTTGTCACCTATAACATGATAGTCTTCTCACTTGCATAGGGTCCCTGGACTAGTGGAGCATCTCAGATATGGCATGTTCACTTTCATCCCTTCCACTTAATGACCATCTTCCTCACCATATTATTAGCTTTGATCAAGACATCTTCCACCTTCACACCCTCCATCTTCCTTGTCATCTTTTTTCTAACTAAGAAATATATGTGGAAAGGGTAGTCATGGCATGATAAAAGTTGTGAAAACAAGAAAATAATATTTCCTATAGATTTATTTTCATCTCATTTACTTTTATAATCTATTATACACCATGATAGTGAAAATTCCCTTCTCCACATTATCCACACAAGGAAACTATATCATCCATGAAGATGATAGAATGAATAAAATCCCAGGTTGTCTATCTTATCTAAAACTATAACAAATAATTCTCATACCATGATAGAGAAAGATATTTAAAACTATCATTTAAGATTTTATAAACCTATTATTAGTTTTTTTTATAAATTTATTACCTAGATTTGAATCATCCCAATAGCCACACCATTATTTACAAAAGTTTAGTTGTAATAATAATAGTATATTTAAAATCTAATGATAATAAATGATGAATAAAGGATGTTAAAAAGGGTATATCTTCTTCTAATATGACGCGTTGATTCTTTTTTGACACCAATATATTTATTTTCTCTAACAATGAAAAGTATCTATACCCTTTCTAACATCCTATATGAAAATTTAATCCAAGAATATATCACATCCTAGTGATAGATTGACTAATAATGCCAAATGTAAGGAGATAGTTCTAGATCCTGATACTTGGGGGTTAAATGAAAGTGAGTTTTGATTTTGAGAAGGAAGGCATAATTTGGTTCATGGAATCAAATAATAGTTATGTTTGATGGTTTACTACAAGATCATTGATTGGACTTATATAATTAGTAGATGGAAGATTGAGGGCTAGTTTGAAGGTTGACAATTTATTTGATGACAACTCAATGTTTTGACGTTAGTTTACTATAGGCAAAGATTATTTATGTTAAATTAATTTTTATATATTTTTATCCATTTAATAATGTTAAGGCACCTTTCACATCTTGTACTTTTACCCTTACATAAAAACGTAAAATTTATTTGACAATTTTGGCTTCTAATACTCTACTTAGTTATAATATCATGTACTGACAATAAAAGTACATGACCAAGTGTATAAATGAATAATTATGTTTATAATATGAAATGTTTCAAATTAATGTGCTTTGAATCAATTAAAAATTACTAAAATAAAGTATCAGTAAAAACATACTTCAAGAAACAAATCAAAATTGAAAAATAAAAATAGTAACATTTTTCAACACAATTGCAATCTTATACTAATCCTTTACCCATAAAATTTTATTAGCTAATTATAAAAATTAAATTACTTGACTTGTATATATATTAATACCTATTTTTATAATATAAAATTCCCTAATATATTTCATTTTACCATAACTATAAATCCATCAAAAATAAGATAGGAAGTATTAGTAAAACATCATCTTAGTCACCAATATCTATCTGATTTGAATGCTATATTGGTGAGAATTTGAATACAATGAATTAAATGTGTACATATATGCATAACACTATTCCATGTAGAATATAGCATAATATTTTTCTTAAAGTAAATAATAAATTATAATTTTAAACAAAGTTTTCTCACTGATAATATTTACAAATAAACATATAATTATCAAATGTTATTAGATGATCTCATAGACAAGAAAGCATGTTTAGTTTTTTATTTGATAGGTTAAATTATTTTGAAACTAGATCTATGAACTGGGAGAGTGAAGATTTTGAAAATTGGATCCATATCTAGGTACAACAAAGAGGGTGGTGGATCCCCTTAACTACCAAGTGTAGCATTAAGGGTTTGACTCCCCCAACCAACAACAAGAGAAGTAGATGTACCCATGACCTTGGTGAGACTATAAAACATGAGGGTTTTAAGGATCATGTAACCTATGAGTACAATAAAGAGGGTTTGAAGGCTCCCTCAACCTTTAGAAAGTGGAGAAAAGGTCCCATGACCAAGGCAAGATAAGAGAATATGAGGGTTTGAAGGCCCCCTCAACCTTTAACAAGTGGAGTTAAGGTCCCATGACCATTGCAAGATGAAATAACTTTGAGGGTTGTAAGGATTCCCACAACCAAGGGTTTTAAGGGTCCTGTAACCTGTAGTACATAAAGGTGAAGCTAAAAATTGAATATCAAAGAGTAGTCACCTTATGTTGTGACTTATCTAAGGGTAATGCA
The DNA here is from genome assembly GCA_037957365.1 of Torreya grandis. Classification (NCBI taxonomy): domain Eukaryota; kingdom Viridiplantae; phylum Streptophyta; class Pinopsida; order Cupressales; family Taxaceae; genus Torreya; species Torreya grandis. The sequence continues at coordinate 6,684,601 of JARHVA010000149.1, forward strand.
CACTAAGAGAGCCACTAGTGAGGTGGGTCTTTTTCCACTAGGATATTTTTCATGTTCAACATACAATATAGTTATATCAAGTGGATTCATCTTCCCACTAAGATTCTTAGCCAAGTAGTAGGTTACAAAATAAAAGTTTAATAGAAATATGAGGTCTTCCACATCCTAAGCCATCCATACATCTTATGCACATCTAAGTCACAAATAGATTACTAATCTTCCCAAAAAAATCCACCATTTTTATAAAACAAAGTAGTGAGGGTTTTAAGGTACCCATAACTAGGGTTTTTAAGGATCTTATAACCTTGATGACACCAAAATGCTTCACAATAATAAATTGGAAAGGTCTAACATCCTTTTCCAGGTTATTATTGAGGACACTACTAGGGAGAGTATATTTTAGAAAAGAAGGTCCTTTATCATCTGAGTCTTCCACCCAACCACCACATAGCCAAAACATTTACTTAATAAACTAAAAGTGGACACCTCTAACATCCAATTTTGAATAGTACAAGAGGGATACCATTGAGTAAGGTCTATCTAAATTTTGATGCTAGCCATCTATCGAATAAATCAATTTAAAATAGGCCCATAATCTAGAAATAGTGAGGTGGGAACCTCTAATATCCACCCCATCAACATTGACGCTAGAAGGTTTGCCAAATGGGGAGGTCCTCCTTTTTTAGGGTCTTTTGTGTAGCCTCCATACAATAAAAATACAATGATAATATTTACCATCCCTCTAATATTTGTATTCTAGTGAAACACAACAAGAAATAAAATGTAGAACATAAGTTTATTTGTAAAATTTTCTACCTCTTGGGTCATCTACATATCTTCTACATAGCTGGGTCAAAACTGGTGGATCACTCTTTCCACCAAAATCCATAGTCTTTACAAATCAAATCAAGGGATATTTAAGGCTCCCATAGTCTCTTAGAATAGTGAGGCTAAGAACACTACTAGATGGAAGACATTTAGAAGAGAAGGTTTCCTACCACCTAATTCATCCATCCAACCATTACATAGCCAAATCATAGTGGGTGATTTTTTCCTCCCACTAAGGTTCCCAAAGAGAATATAGCATAACACACCCCCAAAATAAACTTCATCTAAAACTAGATTGAGACCATGAGACCCTAGATCTTGATAAAATCAAGGGTGGACTCCTATAACATCCATCCTTGAGTAGCTAAAGATACAAAAGAAGAGCTAAGTCCTTCATTTTCCAAGAAAGAGAGAAAGGATAGAGTGTGGATTCCTCTAATATCTAAGCCACTAAACAATTTAGGGGAGTGGGTTCCTCTAATACCCTTCTTACACTAAAATAGTAATCTGGGATGGGTTCATCCATCATCCACCCATACCAAGGTCAATAAAAGAATATCCTTATTTTGAAGGACCAACAAGCCATAGTAGAACCAACTTCCTCTCTTGATATGAAATAATGTGAGCCCAAATGATGCACAAGTTAAAAACCCATCGAGTTGTATGGGCCCCTCATCACTCCCCAATTCAAATAATAGGGTAGTGTAAGGGGGTAGAGACTTACCCAAACCAACAAGGTAGGTTTACCACAAGACATCAAAATAAATACATTCTACTTGGTTCTTGGCATAAGTGAGATATATCACCCAAAATAAGCATGAGAGCTGTGAGGACTTAGAAAGGTTACCAAATAGTCTACCATATAGCCAAACAAAATTTGCCCAATCATAACTAACTATCGACCAAAGAAAAGGTAGGTGGAATACATCATGAATTCCAAGAACCCATTATTTTCCATTGGCATAGGTTAAGGTGTTTTTTGCATCCTTTTTATCCACTTCTTATGAATGATTTATGTTATATTTCTTAGGATTCTCAATACCATTGCACTCTTACTCAATGCCATTCAAACCCTATACAAGGCTCAGCGCTATTATTGCACATACCATCAAGGGTCCATCATAGTTTTTTTGCATCTTCACCAAGTCTAAATCACCATCTCCTTCACTTTCCTCCTCACCTGAGCCTTCCCACACTCCCAATGGTTTGAAATTTCTTGCCTTTGCCCTCCCACTCGATGCCATAACCATCTTAATCTATAATTTTCAAAGTGATTTAGTAAATAGGGAAGAAAAAAATAATTATTGAAATTATAAATGTATATTGGACAATAAATTATATTCTAATTATCTCTATTTTGAGAAACACTAATTAAAAAATCCAAGTGTCTCCAAACCCTTGAACAAAAAAATGGCATTTCTAGGAAAATCATGAATAACCAAGTGTATATAATAATATCTACACACATACAATGTTAAAATAATATAATTCATCTAGAAGAAACTAAAAAATCAAGTAATGAGAATATCATTTAAAAAAAATCTAATACTAAAATTATTCCCATAAAATTACACCAAGTGCATGATTAAGAATATATATTAATACTTATGTTTAGAATAGTAAATGTTCTAACTTATTGAATCTAACCTCAAGTATGAATCTCTAAATCACATTTCATAATCTATAGCTATCTTATTTGTAGATCCAAACATTATTATTATATTATTTTGAATCAATTCCATGACTACTTGATGAGTTTTCCTTCTTTTATGGATAAACTTAACCCACTTGATGAAGCAATATGTAGCCACCAAAATTGAATTATATCTAGTAGTATAATTTTATATTTTTTTTCCACAAAATACATTCTATATTGCTGAAAATGGAATTATAGAACATATAGTATAATTGGAAGAGCTCCTAATTATTTCATTCTCCTATAAAATACTTGACAAGAATCACACCTTATAACCATTAATGTTACATCCTTGAAAATATTAGGCAATTACTACCTTTCCCTAATAATCTTATGACTAATAATTTAATATGTGTAATTTACTTCACATAATCAACCTTGTAATATCAACATGAATTTTTTTATTATTTATCCTCATTATCACTCCTTTATGATCCCTTTAGGCTAATCCATTGTGCATGATAGCATACTTTTTTATGCTTACTTTAAAATTTTCATTTTTAATTTATTTAGTTTTGGAGGACATGGTAAATTTATCGAGTAATATATGATGTCCCTATACCATCACAAACATTCCAAATTATTAATGAGATTAGTGATCTTATCATATTTGGTATTCACTTCCACTACATATAAGTGTGATGAGACATCAATTTCACAAATCCTTGTCCCCTAGCCGATTTACTAGTATGAACCTCTCATTCAAAATATTGGATCTTGTTCACCCATATTCACCTTTTCATATAAGGTTACAACTGATTCAATATTTATTTCACCATATTATGATGCACATATGCTTTTACCTTATCAATTAGTATATAATATCTAAATACTTTAACAACCTTAATCAGTATGTATGCTTATTTATTAACTATGATATAATTTAATTCAATATGATGCAATGTTTTGATGTAGAAGGTTTCATTTTATTCTTCATTTTTATTAATAGTATCATATAAATAATATGAGTGGATGCAAAATAGAAGATATGAAAATCATTTGAATAGTTGAGGCTGATTAAGACTTGGGCTTATTTAATATCTTCCTTTAAGTTCATGCATGATTGGTTATAATCTCTAGTCCATTCATCACTTGACCCTTTTTTAACATGTATGTGTTGGGTTTTTAATTTCAAATAAATATTATAAACCTTATTCAAAAAATTATTTAACCCAAAAATGATTGTATACCTTAATTGGAGTGTAGTGTTTGCACTAGGTCTATAGCTTGCATTCTCTTTAGGTTAATCATGATTCCATATTTTGTTACAATACGACCCAATAATTTTCCATTTTATACCCCAAAAAATAACATATTTAACCTTATTTATATCCCATATTATCTACATATTTTAAGAATAATTTTTAAATGATCCAAGTCTTTAGATATTTTCTTTGAAAATAGAGTGAAATCATCTTGGTAAACCACTATGATTTCATTAATTAACCCTGAAAAATCATTATCCATTACTCTCTAAATATCTCTCTTGAATTGATTAGACAAAAATGAATTCTCACATATACATATGTTCCCAAAGGGGTTGTAAATGTTTTATACCTTTAAGACTCATTAAATATCACTCATAATAGACACGAGCTCAAAGCCTATGATCATTTGTAATGGGTGATCAATGTTTGGTAATGGGTATTTATCCTTAAGTGATGTATTTTTCAAATTTATAAAATCAAACAATAACATTAAATCACCATTTTTCTTCCTTATATGCACCAAATTGGTTGCCAAGATGAATATCTAGTGGGTTTTATTATGCTTTCCTTAGTGGTTTCGATTATGCCTATATTTTAGTTGATAGAACATAATTGATAGGTATTTATTTATATCTATAAGGTTTTTAGTTAGATTTTAAGGGGATCAAATTTTGTAATATATATTCTCTATAAGGTTTGATTTCATCTTATGATCATGTAAAATGATATTTTTATTCTTTGAGTCTATCTATAAATTCTCTACTCTCATTAATGGAAATACATGTTCCTATCCTAGTTATCTTAGGAAAAATCATTGTGACCAACCTAATATTCATTTAATGGAGTATTTATTATTAAAATTCTATTTGAAGATTCAAATATAATCTTTATACTTATAAATACTCTTGGAATAGTGTTAGTTTTCAGCTAGATAACCTCATTACCCATTATAATTTGTTTTCCATTTTTCATTTCTAGATAGGGCTCCAAATCAATTACCTGATCTTAATTTAAAAAAAAAATAAAAAATATTCATATATTTTTATCATCCTCAAAGACCTTTCAATTCATTACATTATAAGGTATTGGATGTCTTGTTAACACCTCTACTCCATAAACACAAAATTGGGCCAAATTATTCATCTTGAACCTTGATGCAGTTCAATCTAATAAATCACATAGTGAATTATGGGACCTCTCCATAAATGTTATATTATATGTATAAAAATAATAAATTCAATTTAAAATTTCATTTTTATATTGTTTTTACCATTTATCATTAACTTCATATATTTATATAACTTTCCTAATGGTCGAATCTGAATCTAATTTTGCATTCAAGCACTTAATTCTATAGTTGATAGTTATATTTGATTCAAGTAATGATGCATCATATTAAACAAAATTATTTATGCACTAAACATCTAACTTAAATGAAAAAATATGCATGGGGCCATGAAGGGCACAAAATAATACACCTTCCCTAACACATTCCTTAGATAAAGCACCATAAAATAATAACCCCCATATGTTATGGGAATCAAATTATATAATTTCAGGCTTAGTATCAAAATCCATTATGTTATAAATAAAATTTATATTTCAAACAAAATTTTCCATATCTATATCATTATTCAATACTTTAGAGTGTGCTTTATTAGGATTTTCAATTAGGTGAAATATTTTATGTTATTTATATAAATTTATAATTTCCCCCTCTAATGGGATTATGTCATATGACATATCCATATATATATATATATATATATTGCATTCAACTAATGGATCCAATTTTATTGAAAAAATCATTCCCCATCTAGGGGGAAAATTGACCACTAAAACATCCATAATTAATATATTTTTTGAAATGCAGCTAACTTTACAATATGACCTTTAATCTATCCCAAAATAGGTACATCCTTATAATTAATTTCTTAACATTTCACTTGTGCTATTAAAATTACAATTCCAAATTTATTCATGAATTCCAAAGATAAAATTTTACTATAAACATATATAACATCATGAAGATGAGCTATGAAATGATGAAGGATGTGGAGAGGAAACCGGCAAAGGACAAGGCAGAAGGTAATGACTTTTATGTAGGATAAGGAAATGAAGAAGACAATGGGTAGGAAACCAATATTTTAAAAACCAACATAGAGAGGGAGAAAGGTGATGGAGATGGTGAAAGGGGGATCATATGGGCCTTCAATTTTAATTCCCTATTAGTGGAAACCTTGACACAAGGAATCTCGATGGAAAAAGGTAAGTCATCTGACCCTCCTTCCCCTAAGATAATGCTAGGTAAATGTAATTGGTGTGATAAAGTAAAGGTTTGTATGGATAAGAAGGAAATAAAACCACTAGAATATCTAAAAACCATAAAGGATGGGAAAAACATACATGTAGAAGTCACTCCATCACTCATAAACCATGCCTCTTCAAGGATGAATTAAGCTTTTCTAGGTAAGTTTATGGGTTCTAGACCTAATATAGAAACCTTTAGATCTTGGGAAAAGATGAAATGGGCCATAAAGGGACACACTTAAATACTTGCAATGGTGAACCTGGAGGATAGTGCTAATATTCTAGCTAGACGACCATGGTTTTTCAGTAAATCGAGGCTTTTCCTCAAGAAATGGGAACTAGGTTTTGAGCCTAAAAAGGAAAATATATACCAAATGTCCATCTAGGTCAGACTTTCACGTCTTCAAATCAAGTTTTATGAATATGATATGTTTTCAAACATATCCAAATTGTTTGGTTATCTTATATCCTTAGATTTAGCTACCAAGGCATGAATTCGACTAGTTCACACTAGATTTTGTGTGAACACTTTCATTAACCAAGAGTTTCCAAATTCTATAGTTCTACACACACCTTATGGTGTAAGAACAAAAAATATTGGATTTGAAAGATCCACATTGATTTTTGAAAATTCCATAAATTAGGGCATTTAGTAAAAGTTTGGCACTCGAGCACAAACCTTATAACATGGTAGAGAAAGGGTAGAGTCTCTTTCAAAGAGATGCAATCTAAGATCCCTGTTCCATTTTTTAGTGTAAATGGGTAGAATTTACAACATAAGGTAGGGGAAAATATGGATTTAGGTAAGGTAAATATAGATTTCCTAGGTACAAATATTATTCTAGACAAAGTGGCTTCAGCTCAATCAGGCAAATTAGAAAGTTCATATAGGATATAGATAAATATGTTTTAGCTCAACTAAGAAGAGTAGAGAGTCTAAATAAATTGGAATAAATAGTTCCAAAATTTATGACTTCCAAGCATGAATAAAACATGAATAAAGATGAGATAATTCATAAAATAACCTCTAGGAAGAAATAGGAGAATAATACAACTAACATATGGATCCAAAATAAGTTTCAGATATTGGACTAGGACATAGATGTGAAAGATTGGAATGAACATGATTTAGACATAGAGGATAACACTTTAAATGAAAGTGATATATTGGAAAGAGGTAATGAGGAAAACATTGAGAATAATATTATAAAGAAAACCTTGAAGAACAACATACTGTTGAAGGATTCATCTTCAAGTGTTACTAGAAGGAGTGATAAAGGCTTAGATATAAAAAACCCACTGAAAGTAGGTAAATCTTCTAAAAATAGTATCCTACAAAATTTAACCCAAGCTAATATAGCAAATAGAAATCAAAAGACCCTCCCTTTCAAGGGGGACACTTTTGAATAATGGTTTTAATGTTGATCCTATCCTATAACATTAGAGAGATGTATAGTGTAGGTAAGAATAAGGTATTTAGAGATTTTATAAAGAATAATAACGCAATTATTTTTTCTATTCAAGAGTCCATAATTGAGGAAAGTTATTTTTTGCAACATAAAAAGGTGTAATGGAAGGAAGTAGAAGCAATTTACATAAGTGATTTAGGTGCATTAAGAAGTCTGATTATTTTTTGGGACCTCAAATATCTCATAGGAGAACCCATTTTTAAATCTCAACATCATGTGGTGGTTCTTTTCATTGAAATCATAGAGAACAAGCAAAGATTTTCTCTAATGTTTTTGCTCTGAATACAAGGACAAAGTGTAGAAAGTTATGGGAGGATATTAGATCATTCAAGAGTAATTTCACTCAAATATCATGGAACTTGGTGGGAGAATTAAACTAACCCCTACACTTAGGAGATAAAAAAGGTTGTAATTTAATTTGTATTCAGAGTATGGAGGATCTAAGTTCACTTGCTCTAACAAGAAACTTGGTGAAAATCTTATTCAGTATAGACTTGATAAAATGTTTATCTTTTTAAATTGGCTACAACATAAAGACCTTGTTCTCAAATATTTACCAAAAATTAGTTTGGATGACTCCCCTTCAAAATTAAACATCAATAATCATCAAGCCAAGGAATCCAAACATCCTTTCTACATGGAGCATATGTGGTTCACACACCCAAATATTTAGGTTATAATGATAAAATGGTGGATAAAGAGTGATAGAGGTTAAACCGTGTTTAATCTTGAAAAAAATTTAAGAAGGTCAAATTTAAGTTCAAATAGTGGAAATAAATAGGTCTTTGGAAATGTTTTTGAATAAAAAAGGCCTTAAAAGCATATCTTGCCAAGCTAGAGGATAGTGTATATGACCTCGACCTATAGAACAAAGAAAATTAATTTTTGTGTGAGTACCAAAACATAGCATCTAGAGAATAATCTCTCTAGAGGCAAAAATCCATAAATATCTAGTTAAAATAAGGAGATAGGAATATTAGGTTTTTTCATTTGTCTACACTCAAAATATGAAGCATAATGCCATTAGGGAGATCATTAACAATGAGGTATAGTTTTTAGATGATCAATAAGATATTAAGCAAGCTTATGTGTTTTAATATAAGAACATGTATGAAAATGATTTCAAAAAACATTGGTTTTGACCAGGATTTTTTGAATGCCATCTCAGAGTTGATTAGCCAAGAAAACAATGGAATGTTAACTACCATGGCCTCTAAGGAGGATATTAAGTTTGTAATTTATAGAATGAACTAAGATAAGGCCCATGGCCTTGATGGGATTCTAATTGCCTTTTTTAGGACTTTTTGGGATATTACTGGAGAGTACATGGTTGTAGCAATAAATGAATTTTTTAATTTAGGATAGATAATTAAAAAATTCAATCATACTTTTCTTGTGCTCATTCCTAAGAAAGAAGGGGTAGTGACCTTTTCTAACTTCTGACCATTATTTTGTGTAATTATTTCTATAAAATAATTACCAAACTCATTTCTCTAAGGATGCAAATAATCATGGGAAATTTTACTCAATCTTAGTAAGGAGGCTTCATTTTAGGAAGGCAAATTCAATATGATGTTATTGTGGTTCACAAAGTCTTTCATTCTATGGAAAATAATAAAAAACCTATTATGATTTTAAAATTACATATTTCCAAGGATTAAAATATAATGGACTGGATTTTTCTTGATAAAGTGATGAACCAATTAGGTTTCAATGAGAAATTTAGAAAAATCATCAGAGTTTACATTTCTAGTTGTATGTTTTTAGTTTTAGTTAATAGTGTGGCATAAGGGTTTTTAAGAAGTGTAAAAGGAGTTAGGTAAGGATATCCTTTGTCACCATTATTTTTCATTATTATGATAGAATATTTAAAAATATTTATATACAAGGCATTGGTAGATGAGCAATTAAGAGGTTTTAAACCAAACAGGGAGGTTGAGCCTGTGAAACATCAACAGTTCATTGATGACACTATTTTACTAGTTGAAGCTTCAATTTAGGAAGCAAGGACTATAAAAATAAGTTTGGTTATGTATGAAAAGGTTTCCAATTATAATATCAACTTTGACAAGATCTTAGTTTATTTTTTCAATACTCTAGTGGCTAGACAAAACAAGATAGTTGTGCCACTAGGATGCCAAATTAAAGACCTTCCTTCCACTTATCTAGGAATGCCTCTCATTATCAATCAAGTCCAAGTCACTACTTGGAACCCATTTATTGAAACATTCCAAATGAGGCTTATAGGATGGAAAGGTAAACTCTTATCTCATATTGGGAAAGTAGTTTTTATTAAAAGCATCTTATAAAGTTTTTCAGTCTATATTTTATCCTTATTCAAACTACCCAGATGAGTGGAAGAAAAACTTATCAATATTTAAATAAATTTCCTTTGGTCTATGATTGAGGAAAAAATTAAATTTCATTTGATGTCATGAAACAAAGTTTGAAACAACAAATCTTATGGTGGTCTAAGCATCAGAAATATCCAATAGGTTAACAAAGATATTATCTCCAAATTCATTTAGAGATTCATAACTACTAATTATGTATGGGTAAATATTTTATCCTTGAAATACCTTGAAGGGAAGAACCCATTTGGCATGCTAAATAAAGTTCATTTTGTTAGAGGATCTCATATTTGGAATTTTCTAACTGAGAACAAAGAAGTAATTCTTGAAGGTTCCAATTAGTAATTAGGAGATGATAGGAATATAAATTTTTGTAAAGATAAGTGGACCATAGAATTGATGCCCCTCTAGAGGGATATTGGTCTACACATTTAATAGAAACTAAAGAAAAAATATAGAGAAAATGTGGTGGATTACTAACAAATAAGGGAAGGCTTTAAACATTAGATATACCAAGTTTGGATGGAACCAATCAAAATTATCAGATAAAGTTATATGAGATAAACAATGTTATGCTCACCATTCATATTATAGAAGTTGATAGAGAAGATAAATGGTGTGGAACTACTCTTTTTATGGATAATACAATGTTAAAGTAGGTTATGATCTCATTTCTTAGGAATAAGGAACCAATATTGGCTAGAAAGGGGTGTGGGACAAATTCCTTACTCTAAAAATTTACTTTTTCATTTGGTTTGCCATCCCTAAAAAAAAGATTTATTTTTGATAAATTAAGGAAAAAAGGATGTATTATCACTAATATATGTGTCTTGTGTGAAGAATAAAATGAAATATACTTTCACCTTCTTGTAAACTATTCATTTACGTAGAAGGTATGGAGTTTCTTAATGGAAAAATTTAATATCTCATGGGTGCAACCTAGTTCTCTCAGCGAAGTTTGGATGTCTTGAAGCTATCCTTTAAAAAAATCCTATCTCAAATAGTTATGGAATATAACCCTACCATATATTTTTTGGGGTATATGGGGAGTAAGAAACAATAAAATCTTTAGAGATAAGAAGTGCAATATAAAATTTATATCTAAAAGAATTTTTATGTTTATCAATGAAAATAACAAATCTATTCAAATCAAAAAAGAGAAGATATTTATCCTTTTGAATAGATCCCAAATCAAAACTAGAAAAAAGACTCTTATATCTTAGGGAAACCTAGCCATAAGGATGAAATTAGAAAGAAAAAAAATAGAAAACTCTCACTGAGGGTTGGATGAAACTGAACTTTGATGGGGCATCAAAGGGGAATCCATGAATTCCAAGGGGTGGAGGTATCATCAAAGACCTTAAAGGAAATATAATTTCATCTTATGTGGGAGATAAAGGTATAAATACTAACCATTAGGTTGAAGCTTTGGCATATTTATGGGGAATCAGATTAGCTAAATAAATAAATGTCCAAAATTTGCTAGAGGAGGATGACTCCCTAAGCATTTTAAATTAATTAAATGGAAAAAAATCCATGATCTTGTATATTAATCATGTTATTGATGAAGCTAGAGACATCTTGATTTCCTTCCATCAGGTGTGAATCCAACACATGTATAGATAAGGTAATGGGATTGTAGACTAGTTTGTAAATAGGGGAACCAATAATGTTGGTTTCAAAACTTGGTTAGGACACAAGGACCTCCTGAAGGAATTGATATTAAAAATTACCAATGAAGGTAAAAAAAATTATAATAAAATTTATCATTTTAATGGTTTCCCTAATGCTTATGGGGGACATGAAATTTTTTATTAGTAATTGGGGATTAAGACCCCTTGGCACCAAATTCAACATTCTAGGGAGAAGTTTCTAGAAAGGGGAAATAAACTTGAAGAAGTCCATAACTTGTCTCATAGACACAACCATAATTGGTTATAATATGATCTCAAAGATGGAAAAAATGATAGTATAGATTGTTGTGCAAAAAAAAGGAATGTCATGGGCCTACCTAATAGGATCTAACCCAAGATCCAACTAAAATTTAGGAAAAACAATAGAGTTTGGAATGCCTTGTAGGTTGGGGGCTAGATGGAGAGAATTGAAGGTTTCTATAGACATATTTCTATCATGTTCGCTAATTCCTAAGAGGAGAGATATATTACTATAAATGGGGTCATGATCAACATAATAAAGGAGCGTATTTCTTATGTGATGGGACTTTCTATTGGAGAGACTAAGAGCTATTACACCCCTAGAGAATTCAAGCCAGATAAAGAGGATTGTATGGAAGAAGGCAAGTAGTTGGAACAACTCCATAATGGATTCGATAGGGAATACCTTCCCAAATCATACATTGAGGTAAAATTTCATCTTATTTAGTATATTACTTTAGAGGATTAATACAATGTGTTAAGATGGTCCATGTTCAGAATGCTCAATTACTTTAGACATGGGATAACTTTTAGTCTACCTTTTTTATTCTTAAATCTATGGAAACCTCAATTAAGAAATTAAAAAATGGGAACTATTTTTCCCCAAGACATGATGGGGTTATCTTCCTTATTTTCAAGTATTTAAAAGGTATGAAAAAAATCTTGCCAAAATTACATCATAAACAACAAGAGAAATATAAAGAAGGGATGGTGGATATAATGAAGATAAAAAAAAGTTTGGATTAAATATCTAGGGAGTCTAAATAGTTATTTTGGTAGTAATAAAAATGTTTTCAATAAGGAAATTGAAAAGAAATGAGAAGAGGCCATTAAGGAATAGGACAATATCAAAATCACCTCAAAGGTGCTTTTAAATCTATTATACACGACAAAGAAAATATTGAGAATCAAGGGAAAAAAAGACTACAGGTTATGTAGGTAAATAAAGCAGGGTGAAAGTCTTTGACTTGGATAGAGATAACATAGATTTGGATGAAACTAACATCAAGGGTGAGAAGATTAGAGATCAGGGTAAGGCCTGGATAGGGTTAGAGTAAAAGAAAGAGAAGAAGGAAATCACTATAATAGAGAAATGTGAGTCATCACAGGTTCAAAAGGACAAAAATGAGGATTTTAATCAGCTCGTTAACTCCTTCAAAGGAAATGAAAATATAGATAAAATGGTTTAACAACTTGACCTATAAAAGGATCTTATGAGGTGGCTCATATGGGAAATGATGATCCTAAAGAGTAAGATGAATGTCCTTCATCAAGAGAATGATAAGTTGTCTAAAACTTTGGTTGAGAGAGGAGGACATCCAAATTTAGATATTGAGCTTCAAAGTGGATTTACTTAAGCACACCAATGAGAATATACATAAAAAATATATTTCCTATTTAATTATAGAAAGGCTATAATGAATGAAGGTATTTAAAATATGAAAAAACTTAGGGCTCACCTCAAAGATTTGTTAGACCCTAGATATATTAGAAAAATTAAGGGGAAAAAGGGTCAAAGTAGCAATGTCTATCATAATATAAACTATGAAAATCTATTGACATAGATAGATATGAATCTTTAAAAAATAAAGGCATGCTAGGAAGATGTATCTGGGAGTCTAGAGTAATTTAGTTTTTAGGTAGCTTCTAGGTTTTTTTGAAGTTGTGTTGTAGCTATTTTTATCTATGCTCTTTGTTATTTCTCTAATGGGCTAGGTTTGACTTTTGTATCTTTTGTAGTTGATAATATCCTAGGGTTTAGGGACCCTAGTTCAAAAATATCCCCCACTTTAACATTAATAAAAAAATGTTATTAGATATTCTTGAGTCTAACATATAGTTATGCAACCAAAATAGTTTATAAAACTCTCACCCAGGGTCAAATCTACAAACCATTACTATAATAAAATATATTGATGCATTTATCAAATAATAGCTTAATTTATTATACATCTTAGTTTATTATACACAAATATATCATACAATGAGAAATTATATATGCTTCCATATTAATATTTCAACTTGCATATAAATTATTAGGTGAATAAATACATATTTATGTGGAAGATAGGTGAATACCAACCATACCATGCATGTGGGACTAACTTCTCAAAAATAAGCAGAAGAAAGGTATAAATCCAACATCCTCATACATGTGGGATAAATTTACCTAATGTACACAAAAATCACCTAAGCAATCTAACAAAAAATGTGTAGGAAAAAACATGAAAGGAAAAAACCTATACTAATAACCCCATATAAGTATAACTTTGGTGGTTAGAGGAAATGGGTCCTAAAAATAAGGATTGATGAGGTACTCATGCACCAAAAAAAATTTATTGTGAATAAAAGTGCCCATATGGATGCCAATCCATATTTTCAAAATACATGGATATCAAGTTACTATAATCACCAAGTAGAAGTAGGAATGGTGTTAACTATGAGGATCACTAACAAACACTACAATATAGAACACTTAGTAGAATGATAAATTTGAGGAATAATTGTCTATACACCCTTTATTAATGATGAAATGGAAGAATATGGAATTGAAATTATCTAAATAAGTGGACAAAAAATGGTGAGAAGTGAGCACAAAGACTGGTGGAGATGGCACACTAGTGTCACTACACAAAAAGTCACCAATAATTCCACATAGACATAGCAATAATTATATGGGTTATAGAAAATAGTGTCTAAATAATATACCCATGTATGAAGGAGGAATCTAGAAAACACTCAAAAAATGGTGATAAATGTATAAGTGCACAAAAACACACAACTAGTAAACAAGGAGCTCAAAAAAAAAAGGATAAAAAAATAGAAATAATGTGTGGTCAAATACTATACTAGATGGGTTAAAAGACCATCAATAAAGTATATGCCAATGATGTTCAACACCCAAAGAAGTATTATTTATACACAACCCCTCCCTCATGATTTTGAATGCATGGAGTGGATGGAAAAATCTATATGAGTGGGTTGTGTCCACCACTCGAACACTGAAAAGTTTATATTATGTGCACTAGAATAACTCTAAACAAGTTGAAAGGGATTTTCAAACTATCAAATAAAATGACACTAGGATTTATCAAAATAGATAAACTTTAAGCTGTAGGGGACTATTACTTACCAAAAAGGAATGTTGAAGATACATATAAAATCTCTCAAGAAGATGGCCCTAGTGGTGATGGGAGAGACTAGTAACTAAAATAGTAAATAATGCACAAACTAAGTTACACACACATTAAGGTAGAATATGATGTAAAAAAAAACCTCCCATGGCACTTTATAATTTAGTTCTAGTATAATGTATCCAGAAAATCCTATATTAAAACTAGGAAGATACTATATACACTAAAATAGATCCAAACAAGGAGACTGTCAACCTGTTAATGAAGTCATCATAAATCATGAGAGTTGCTCCAAAAAAAGGGAGTGGAAATTGAATGAAGATTTAAATCCCCACATACACATTAAGGTAAACAAAGTTGAAATAGAAAACCCCCATGGTTTTTTTATTATCACCCCCCCATCAAACTTGGAATTTTTATAGTTTAGTGTGTTTTACAAAATAAATGACACCAATAGATTGGAAATAAAAAACATAAAGAATATGATTCCTACTAGCGGGGGATTAACTTTTATCTCTAATATCATGAATTTTTTTTATAAACTCTCACCTAGGGTCAAATATACAAACCATTACCATAGTAAAATCCACTGATGCATTTCTCAAACAATATATCAACCAATGAGAAATCTGTTATGTTTCCATATGAATATATCACCTTACATATGAATGACTATGTGAATAGGTTCATATATAAGTGTAAGATAGTCTGTTCCTAACCATACCATGCATGTGAGACTATACTCCCCAAAATATGTGGAATTAATACATCAATCCAACATTATCATACATGTGGGATAAACTTCCCCAATTTACACAAAAAACACTTAAGCAAACTAACAACAATTGTGTAGGAAAAACCTTGAAAGGGGAAAATCCTACACTAACAACAAAAAATATAATTTTAAGAGTATAGATAATAAAATATGGTATTATATACATGAAAATATTTGTATTAACATTACCTTCATTTTACATTACTTGTGCTTACAAATATGGATCTCATTCACCCTTCTCTCACATCTACATGATTTCCATGGGTCTAAACTTCTTGATTTGCTATCAATAACCTAAAATAATTTATTAGTCTATATCTAAACTTTTCAAAATCATATTCAAACTATCCCTAGATCATAAAATCAATATTATTACATTTTATGCAAAACTATAAAACTTATAATAATCCAAAATTCTATATTCATCTAATTTAGATGGACTCATTCCATGCCAAGTAATGATCACTTTTAAAATTAAAATTATTCTTATGGTCCAATTTTTTTTTTTTTTTTAATTGTGTGAAAAAATATACAAAAAATATCGTATAAATATAATATATGTATAATCATATTCCTTATCTATCAATCACTTATCATCATACTCAAACACTTGCACATTCAAAGGGACTGGCCTTTAATTTCCAATTCAACCATTAGTCACAAGGAGAAGGTCCTATCCAAGTCTAAATATCCTCAAAGCCAAACTAATTTTTTTATTTTCTACATATCATAGATCACATACCAAATTTATTAATGGATCACTATTGCACATATACACTTAATACAGAGAATTACATATAGTCTGAGTTCCCTTTTTAGATTATTGAATATGTATGCAGTGTTCAACCATTTATTAGGGAGTGGTTTGGATTAGATAAACTCACCTTATTTACTCATTAGGAGACCAAAAATTAATGTTGAAAGTAGGCCTAGGGTTTCAAATAGAAGGAGATAAATTTATGGGATTTCATGCACAATAAAATTCTAAGGATCACACACATATACATCTTACAAGTCGGCATAGTGTCCTATATATAAATAGATAAATAATAATCACTTAGAAATTATTTTAAAATTTGGAACATAATGTCATTTGGTACTATCTAAACATTGAATAACTCATCCAAGAGCACCCATAAACTAGGATCTTAATCCATGTGACTCACAACCTAGTTTCTTGTATTTATTTACTTTTTCATTTATTTTTGGAATTTCATTGTTAAATAAAATGCTAAATATCTTAACCCTCTTAGTACTTTACATAAATATAATGTGTAATTATAAACTTAGTTTCTACCATTTACATTTAGATTAGTGTTCAAATGTAACACATCATACAATCTAAATCAACACATTATTTTTATCTCATTGGGGTTAAATAATCCAAAATAAGGTTAACAAAGATAGAGAGTATAGAATGTTTCAATGTCCAATTTAATTTTAATAAATGACATGTCCAAACATACTTCAGGGGATTCATCTTCTTCCAATTCTTCTACTTTGGGAGAATATTCTATTTTATTTATCTTTTATATAGGAATGGAATACTCAATTATTCAAAAAATATTTGTCTATGTTACAATATTCATAGATATTATTTTATTAGGGTGTGTTTTTTAACTTTTATAAGGAATTGGTCCATGTCACACCCATAATAATTAGACATTGGCATATTAGTAGGCAAAATAACCTCATTGGTGTTAGGGATATGGGAATTTTATTTATATTCTATAGTTATAACTCTTTATTAAATAATGGGATAATCACATTGAGGAAAAGCCTTTTTTATTTCATATCTATAGAATTATATTCAACTAAAGGCTTATAAACTTTTGGATCCAACTAAACTTTAGTTAAAATAGACATGTTAAACTTAAGCCTAATGAAAAAAACTTATGCCTAACAATAAGTGATGGAGACATGTCATTTTGGGTAGGGGATTAAATTTATCAAGTTAGGGGAATAAATTATGTATAATTAATTCATATAACAATGAGGAAGGACCTTAGGGATGGCACTTTATTTATGTTTGGGTGGACATTTTCTTTTGCTAGCTAGAGTTTCATATTTATTTTTAGGGATGGCCTACTTACTTTTGATATTTTAATCACTCTTAACTTATAACACAACTACATCTATTAACATTTTTATATTTTTCATTTTAATGCATCCTACCATTATAATTTATAATCATTCATTTCTCAAATACTCAAACTAATGACTATAAAGATGGTAATATTCTACCATATCAACAAAATCCTTTTCAAAATATACCATATACATATATCTCCCATCTTCAAATTCATTTTATTAATTTTTTAAATAACTAAATTTAGAAGAAAAAATAATAGAACATTAACTATGGATCATAAATAAGGTGTCAAACCATTACAAATATTATTGTTCATTAGTGTCCACATTATTTACAGTAAGGTGTCTAACACATCCTTATCAACATGCATTTGATCTAGTATTTTATCTTTAAATAAGGTTTTTTTAATAAAAAAAATCTTTTACCTAATTTCTATCTTAAGTAAACCCTCTTTATTGGTTGTAATGTCTATCTTGGATGTGATGTCTACTTTGTGACATTGGAAGTTAATTTTGAATTTATGTTACCCTATATGGAATGTTTTTCTAATAACTCATTAGTTTATCCATATTTTTGTATATAATTATAGATTTTTAAGTAAATTTATTATTAGGTGCCAAAAGTTTAAATTCTATTATTTAGATGGGTTTGAAAGTAGCTCTAATGTTATTATCTATATTTATTTATATGGTATAAGCTTATCTTATATTAAGAGAAATTTTATCTCTCAATTAAAATCCAAGTTTGACTTTGAGGGCATCATAATAAGTGAAAATACACATATAAAAGTTTAGCCAAATGTTATAAGGGACCTTTAACATAATCCTCATAAACTTATTGTTAAAATATTTGGCACTTTGATTGCATGTTTCTAATTATTTCTAAGTCTTGGATGAGGAACCTAGGATCTATTTTATCCCCACATTCCATATTCAATGATTTCTTAAATTCATCCAAAATAATCAATGTTGTGTGAAAGGAGGTTTGTATATGAACTCATGCACACTCTTCTAATATTTGGACAAAGGATTTCATCGTGATATCTTCATGTTCTACATAATAATCATCAGTTACTTTAATGAAGGATTTCATATGTTCCTCTCCTTAAATAATAGTATTCCCTTAAGAATTATCTTTCATTTTATTAAATAATAATGGAAAGGATTATGAAATCTTAGTCTGGCAGAGAAATCAAGCTAGGAATATATTTTTATTTCCAAAGATAGATGTAGTGGTTGTGAATTTTGAGCCTACATAGGAGAATTAATTTGGTTTGGATTTATGGGATTATAATTATTGATATCTTTATTCAAATTTATAATCATGTTTTTCTTTTTATTCAATTTTATATACAATATCCTTTGCTAATTGTTAATCTTATCATCTTCGATTTGGTTAACAAACTCCAAAGACTATTATACTTATTGTTTCATATCCTGATGATAATTTTAAACCAAAATCAAGGGGTTATATAATTACTATATGCTATTTTTTAAGATATGGGTTGTCTTAACAAGGGTAATTATCAAGACATTTGCTTTGAAAATAAAGGAGATGAATATAGACTATGATATTTAGAAAGATAAATATCAAATGCAAGAATTTTTTTGACCTAATATTCCTTTTGTTTAGCACTATCATATAAATTATCTGACTCTTCAGAATATCATTGATCTTATTAATCCTCCTATATCTTAATTTTCTCAAGATCATTGTTATATCACAATGAGTTATTTGTAGTGAAGATATGTTGAATAAAATAGTTTTGGCAAATATCTAGATTTACAACAAGCCTCCAAACAAGATAACCTCTACCTTTAAGAATTTTTTTTGGGTCACTAATATCCTATTATAGTTTATTTAGAGTATCCACCTTAAATGATGAATAAATACCCTCTAGTTTGACAAACTACGTATTACAAAAGATAAAATACATAGCAATAGGACTTGTGAACAAGAACAAAATCATAATAGGAAAACAAAATCCTTAGTAAAATCAAACATAGACACTGTAAAAATATTGTTTTGTAGTACAATTCCCTTCCTATTTTAACCCTTTTAAGAATAATAAATATTTATTTTGAGGCACATGATACTTATCTTTAAGGAATATTTAAATTGTAATTATATTCCTTTATGTCATAAAGCAGATGTGCACATAAAATACTATCTAATGTCTACCTACAAATTAAAAGTAGAATGGGACACAAAAATATAATCCCATATGAAATAATATAACTAATCATCATAAAATATATTAATGTGTTGATTCAAATCACACCTATTCATCTTTATTTTATAGTAGGGCATCTCCTTTTTTATCCTATGGGAAATAAATGAGTATTTGAATCCATCCTTGATTAATTTGGTATTTTAATTTAACACTTATGTTGATCTCATTAATAGTACATTCCCAAGGCTTGTTTTTAAATACCTACATGCCATTAATAAATATATATAGTTTCATATTTAATTTGAATATCCCTTTGAAAGTTATGTAAAATTATTGTAAATAAGGTATATCGCTATCTTGAATGTCACTTATAATTTTTTTATTAGATTCCTCCCATCTTTGATTTAATTTTCCTTATTATTCAAGTGTTTAGATGCATTGAATGAATTAGGTAATCCATTTTGCATCACATAATTCAAGATATATATCTTTTTATTCACCATGATTATTACTTTATCAGTCTATGGATATAATCTTTTAAATTCAATGCAACTACTTAAAAAATCATAAATATTCTTATTCAATTATTTGGTAGTCGATTATCCTTTATATTTTATATTTTAATCCTCAATGTATACCACCCTAGAGTTAATATGTTTTAACTATTATGATATTTGAAACAAAAATAGATTAAACACATTAATTTTGACCATTTTTTCATCACATCGAGTCTTGATCTTTTCTACCTTTTTAATGGATTCTATGAGATTATGAGCTAATAAATCTATCTCTATAAACTTGGTTTCATAAATTTGACTTGTATTATTTTGAAATGGGATTTTAACTATTATTTTTAATATTGAAGATCTATTTCCTCCTTTTTAATTTCATTTTTGTATTTAATGGCCTTCTAAAACCCATCCTTTAATGTGTATACCTCATTTTGTACTTACCATACTTCCACATGAATTAGGATCAGTTTTATTTTCTTCTTAGGGGATACAAGACTAATATTTTTTGTTATAGGTGCATGCATATTATATTAAAGAGGTGGGAGTAGGTTTTATTTTCATATTTTACATCTAACTCATGGTTATTTATAACTTGGATTTAATTAAATTATTTTTTAAATGGATCTCATTAACTAAACAATTTACCTCCTTAATAGAGTATTTTCATAAACAAGATTCTTAAATTAAACATTGTGATAATTATATCTATAATAGGCCAAATGTTTTTGATATAAGACATAAGCTTCCATTTATACCACCTTGAGTATTATTAACTAGCCTTTAAATATTAAGGAGTGAGTTTAGTGACCATTTTTTATTTTAAGGTGGTGATATATTCCATGCACCCAATGGCTTTGTATCTACATTAAATTTTTCAACATGAAATTACTTATAAATTTGATTAACCAATAAATATTATCAAAATACCCTACTCATATAACATTATTGCATCACTTCATGAAATATCATTGTTTTTGTAATATCACACCTAGGTAATAATAGGCAACCACTATTCTTAACAATTTTCACTACGTGATCAAGGGTAATATTATCATAAATGATCCCTTACTAAGGGTAGGAGGTGAGTGATTTAAAATTTGATTTTTTATATCTTTGTAGAATATATCAAATTATTCTTCATATTCAATCAAATGTTGTTTTCTATTATCCTTTTGGTTAGTATAATAAGTAATAAATGTTTGAAATTCTTTATTATAAATAAATTAATTATGACTCAAGAATATTTTGTCCTCTCAATATTTTGATCATATAATTAATACATTTTATGGAATTTGATGATCTCTACTTATTGATTCTTACTATTTTTGATGATATTTTGAATCTTATGGAATGTAAGATATCCTTTTCTAAATTTAAACTAGAAAATGTAACTCATATTTTAGTGTAGTCATCTTGCATTGACTCATTTAAATATCTTTATCATGTAATTGTTCATTATCTTCCTTATTATTCACTATTGGTGTTTCTCATACATATCTTGAGGTAAATGCTTAGTAATCAATTGACTAGTTGAAACTACATATTTTACAAAATAAACTATTTGTTAAATGTCACCACCTTTATGTCAGTTTCCTTGTATGGCATGAAATGGATTTTATTTAGTTTTATGGAATAACATTATTATAGTTTATGTGGGATTTTTTTTTGAAGATTAAAAAATTGATCTACCTAATCTTTAGAGAAAAACAACAAGGGATTCATTTCTTGAGTATTCGTCTTCATATTTGGATTATTGTCTCTTTTCGTTTTATATAGGTTTAGCCCATTTATCAAAGTTATCCATAATTTTATCAATTATATTGATGGGGTTTTTAATATTTGTATATGGTCCTTGATATTTTGGGTCCCTTAATTTCATTTTCTCTTCATCCAACCTAAATTGATTATAATCTCGATTTTAATTCCCAACCTCATACGCATTCATGTAATTTTTCCATTGGTCTTCCTCATCATGCTCATTACAATATCCAAACATTTTTATATATTTTATTTTCTTTTCAATAAACCACTATAGGTCATATATTATTTTTATAGATATCATCAAGAATAATACATATATTTCATCTATATTAATGTATAATGCACACCTATGGTAATAGGTGAAGTCATAAATAGTGGCTACCAAAATACTCTTCAACTGAATCTATCCATTTGATTAGATATTGAAATGTAACTCTCAAGGGAATATTCTTTGGTAGGATAAAATGGGATACTTTAGCTCCATAAAATCATTTATTAGTTCCATTTGGTGTCAACCACCAATCAACACAATTATGGTAGGGTTTTCTCTAGGTTATAGAAATTGAAATGGTATTAATAATTTTAATGAGGCACTATTTAATCTTGGAATTTCCTTGTTAAGGAAAAAAATATACAAGGGTTGCAAAAAAATACTCAAACATACAATAATTTGCCTTCTCAAAGTATTTATACAAGTGTCATGTCCAAGCTTGTATTATTATTTGGAATTGTTCTCATTTTTATGTTTTAATCATTTTTTGATTAATGTGATCTAAATATGATAATACTATGAATATTTAAATTGTGTAAAATTAGGAATAATCATTTGTATAATGGTAGAATGATATTTCACTTACTATATTTTTACTGGATAGAGTAATGGAGGATAATACCACTTAACTTTATTATAATTTATGTAACTTCTTTTTTTGAATATTCCTAAAATGGTTATGCATCTTCTCACTAACTACTCAAATTAGAATTAAATTATTAAACCCTATGAAAACATAACTATTACAACTTAGACCCCTCTATCAATCAATATGATTAAGGTTCTATCATTACTATCCATATTTATTTTGTTGGTTAGTGAAACCTCATACCAATTTTTGCACTTGTAGAGACCTATTGTGTGTGTGTAATCACCTTCGGTATTGTGCATTAAAATCTATTTTATTTCCATTTTATTTAAAAATATAACCACACTTTTAATATCAGATGAACCTTCCAAAATAGGTTATTAATTTTCATTGGATAGTCCCAACCACTCTTTGGTAAGTGACTGAGTGTTAACTAAATTCCACTTCTCTAAAGAGGGATTAAACTACATGTAGTTATCTCACATAGGGGTATGTTTGTGCACCATCATTATAAATATATAATTCATTGAAATATTTGAATTTTTAATCTTGTAACCGTGTAGCTTTAACCTAATTGTGTATTCAGATTGGGTCTAGGGCTAATCCTTTGTAATGTTTTTAGATGTATATACCTTTGTGATAATGTATCAAGAGAGTGTTAATTTATTTATCATTGTAATTTCCAAGTAGTGGCCAAGTGAGTATAACCTTAGGATTGATTTTTATTTTATATTTGACTCTTTGATATTTCCCATTATGAGTGACCCATGAAATGTATCTAGATCAACCTAGTGGAGGCTTCCCAAATTAAAAAATGTCATATCATATTTTTACATGTGTAAAATATCTATTTATTCATGTTTACATGAAATGCCATGTAAACCTATATGTTAATAATTTGTGATGTTTTAAGAAATATCAATGTGATTATTCTTCTATATATAACTTAATGAATGTGTATCTAATATGTTTTACATACATCATGTTGTTTTGGGATTAACATTAGATATTTATATGTATGTATCTAAGATGAAAATGATGTGATATTGACATTAAATTATGAAATACAAAATAAATAGTATGCAAATAAATAAAGATAATTGGATAATGTTTTTTTGAAATAATAGTGTTTCTATACGATTTTTGCTTTCTACATTCAAAGAGAGAATAAGAAACTAGAAGAAATGGTCTAAGGCTTGTATGTACCTGGATGAAGTCTTGTGCACCGTAATCCAGATGTTGTGAGAACTCCTCTTTGGTTTTGGAGGATGACACTTGAAAAGGAAAGAGACTAAAACATGAAAAGGCGTTAGATGAGGAGATGGTGGGCTGCCAAGCAAAAGCTTGATCCCAAAAGCAAAAGCTTGAGGGATGTCAACCCACTAACTGATAAAAATAATGTCTGATAAAAAGCAAAATGATAAAAGACTGAAATGATTAAAGATTGAAAAGGAAATGGAAGCAAATGCTTACCTGAATGCTGTTGTTGGCCTGGTCACAGTCACCAGCGTCAGTGGGCCTACCGGCGTCAGTTTGTCAAGGTCTGTCGATGTCGGTTATTATGCCAACATCGGTGGGGGAAGTGGTCTCTGCGGCCGGCGTCAGTCGGGGCAGTAGTCCTTGGATGAGGTCTGGGCAAGTTTGGATGGGTTTATGGTCTGTGGATGGGTCTGAGAAGGATTTTGGGTCTGGTTAAGGGCCTGAGAGTTTGTGTAGAGGTTTGGGATAATGGATAGAATGTCAAAAAGGAACAAAGGGGTAGAGGAGGCCTTTTAGCGTCTCTGAGAAGAGCAGGTCTGGAAGGGGTTTGGGCAGGAGAGGTTGAAAATGGGCAGTAAGCTAAATGACAGATGAATTAAAAGAAAATACTAAAATGAAAACAGTAGAGATACTTACCTCATACCTGCTGGAGAATGGAATGAAAAAGACCTGTTGCTACTGATGTCCCTATTGTTGATGCTTGGTAGTGCAGAAGACCTGTTGCTTATGGAGCTTGTTGTGTACCTGAGAGAGAGAGTGAGAGGTCTGACAAAAAGATTGGTTGATTGATTGATCAGATTGTAAGATTCAAAAGTTGGATGAAGAATAGGGGCGAAGGGAGGATAACGGACGTAGAAAATTGTTATGAAGGAAATCGACACTGGCAATACTACCGACGTCGGTGGCTGGAAGGCAGAAAAAAGGCTAAAAATAGCCTTTCATCCATTTTCCCAACTGTCGGGTTTAAGTGGCAGGGTAAGAAATGGTCGAGAGGGGTTAAATGGGTGTGAGGATGAGGAATAGGTCATAAATGGGTCATGGGGGGATGAAGGGAATCCAAAGAAGGGCATCTTAGGGTGGTGAGGTGGCAAGGGAGAGAGAATTATTAACTTAAAATAAGATAATTATTTCAAATTAATAAGACATAGGTTAGGAGTGGTTAAGAGGACCAAAGGGGAGAGAAGGGGAGGATGACCAAGGGAGTAGACATGATTTTGGTGTCTATATTTGCCCCTTTTTGTCTTGTTGGTTGTTTTGGATGAACTGCAAGACAAAAATAGGAGTTGATTGCCCCAGGTATGGGATGAGGTTGATTTCATCTTGTTGGTTGTTCAAGTGAACTGCAAGACAAAAATAGGAGGGTTGGTTGCCCCGATTATGGATGATGTATTCCCCCTCAAAGCAGGAGTTGAGGGAAGGGAACCTAGAATTGGGTGCTGATTTGACAGAGAGTGGATGAGAAAAATGGTGAGTGTGAACATTGCAATAGTTGTTATTGTGTGTATACCACTGCATGAGATGGTCAGGTCAAAGTGTCATAGGTCAAGGGTCGAGGAGTGCCAAAATTGAAGTAACTGGGCCCCAGCATTAGTCATAGCTGATCAAGTTATTCAATCTAAGCTGAAGCTCCAATGGTCGTCGTGTTCCAGGTATCCCAGGCTTAGGAAGTGCTCCTAGAAAACAAAAAAATGTTACAAGTAGTGGGGATCAACCAGCTTGCGATCCTATACTTGTGAAGGTCAAAAATAGTCTACAAACAAGTTTTCTAACCATTCGTGAGGTAGCATACATGCAAAAACAACCAAGGCAATGTTTGTCTTGGAAGTGGTCAAGGTCAGAGGAAATAGGTGCGATCTCCATGGTCATTGGTCAAGGTGGATGGATGGATGAAAGAATGTGGCTGAGCTAACCTCAGAAGACTGAGTGCTACCTACATAGCCCCTGTGGTTAGGGCCTCAAGCTAATGTAGTTCTCCCTAAAGGGGAGGAAGAGGGTCAAAGGTATGGATTGGTCTTGGTCTTGG
The DNA here is from genome assembly GCA_037957365.1 of Torreya grandis. NCBI lineage: Eukaryota > Viridiplantae > Streptophyta > Pinopsida > Cupressales > Taxaceae > Torreya > Torreya grandis. The sequence goes on from JARHVA010000149.1 coordinate 6,710,987, forward strand.
TCAAGGTCATGGTCAAAGGTCAAAGGAATGGTCAAAGGAAAGAATGGTTTGACCATCAAGGAGACGATCAAACGAGGGTGGTCGAGCTAATCCCAAAAGACGTCGTGTCAACTGAGTGCTGCCTACATAGCCCCGGTCTTAGGGCCTCAGACCAATGTAGTTCAGACTAAGAGTCAAAGTGGTCGATGATTGGTTTTGGTCATGATGAATGATGAGGGTAAGATGATGTTGCAGCCTTTTCCATATTGTGTGATGATGTATTCTGCAACATTGGTCGAGTGGTCTTTCATCCCTAGCAATTTTCCATATTCGTGATGGATGTATGCTAAAAATGAATTGAGGTCTATTTATGCTTCAACAAGTATTGGTTTATGCTTAACATAAATTGTGTCTGGTCGATAGTTTCCATGTTTATTGTTGTCTATAGAAACTATGTGAAATAGACTAGGTCATGTCGATGGTCTGAAAATGTTTTGGTTGGATAGATAATGATTGGGTTGAATGCATGACCAAGATGTGTCAAAAGTGAAAGGCGAATTGCTATTTCATTGACAAGGACCAGAATGATGGCATGGATAAGGGTTGTTAGAAACAAAAGCCCTGTTCATGCATTGCGTCATTGACCAGTGGTTGTGTTAGAGAAGCAATCGAATCACTTGACATTAAGTGAGCTCAAAATCCCTTGAGTATGCAGGGGTGATAGGTTTGATATGATATGAAAGGGGGAACCCTTTTTGGTAGGAAAAACTTTGCCCCTTTTATAGGTGACCTCGAGAATGACTATAGACAAGTCCATGACTCTAAAGTTTTGTCAGTCAATTTGTTTTTTTTTTTTTTTTTTTTAAATAAATTTTTGAAGGCAGACTGATCGATGAGGGAAGTCTGTGAGGGGATGTTGTTTTGATTTATGGTCATGTTGTGAAGCTGATCGATGTGGGAAGCTTCAGGGATAGTGCTGTGTATGTAGCAAAATTTATGCATAGCCGTCCTTCGAGGGAGTGGTCTATATTCTGCTTTTTATGTTTTTGATATGACTTTGGCCTAGCTGCCCTTCAAGGGAGTAGTCTAGTAAATACAACAATGATGATGTAGCTATCCTTCGAGGGAGTAGTCTACATTTATAGTTTTATGACCTTGGAATATGCATCCCATTTTGATTTTTTTTTTTTTGACTAGACTTTTGGTCATGGACTTGACTATAGAGGTTTAGAGGGTTTCCCTTTTATTAAGACAAAGTATTCATGCTTGACAAAAGGGTTAGGATTGAGGGTTGAAGGAGATAGGAATGACGGTGATAGGGACTGCTCAAGGGATCAAGCTCAAGTTAAATGTCGAGTGAATAATTACTTGACTAACAGTGGACTGGTCAAAGAGGTAAGGCATAAAGGGGGCTCAGGTTCTGACAAAGTCCTGACCCATGATTGTGTTATGATGCAAGGTCTGAGTCAATTGGGAGCAAACTTGCTCCATTTGCTTCATTCCAAATTAGTCACATGTTGGTTGATGTTGAAGAAGTTAGTCAATGTTTGGTCAAAGTTTGGGGTCGATGCTGAAGAAGTTGGTTGATATTTGATCAAGGTTTGATTGAGGTTAGTTTGAATGTTTGGTCGAAGATAGGTTGAATGTTTGGTTGAGGTCGAGTCGCCAGTCTGGTTGAGGTCGGGTTGAATGTTTGGTCGAGGTCGGGTCGATGCTTAGTTGAGGCCTAGTCGAGGTTTGGGATTAAAAGAGTGATTGATATTTGGTCGAGACTGGGTTGAAAGGTTGGTCGAGGCTTGGATGAAAGTTGAATTCCCCCAGTAGCTAGGGAGAATGTTTGATAGATTGGTCAAGGTTGGTTGAGGCTTGGTGGTCAGATTGACTGTGTTGATTTTGAATAAGGGGGTTAAAGGTGGTAAAGGGACCGTAATCTGGCATGGAGATCCCGATTTAGGTGACGAGGTTTGAGAAGCATGGGTCGGTGTTGATGATTTGTTAAAGGGGTGGTCAAGAGGATCCTTGATGAGAAGGGAATCATTTTTTTGATGTTGACGAATGATATCTTTAAGAGCACAGCAGCGCTCAGTGTCATGTCCTAGAGTGTGATGATAATGGCAAAATTTAGAGTTGTCGAACCAAGATGGTCTTGGTCTAAGATTTGATGAGTGGGATGGTGTTTTGGGTTTGTTGATAGTATGGTCGAGAAGAAACATGTCTTTCTCCAAGCATTGGTGAATGAAAACTTTGAGGGCACAACAATGCTTAGTGTCATGCCTAGGCGTGCGATGATACACAAAAATATGAGTGTCATCGAACTAGGGCGGTTTTGGTCTGAGGGATTGATATGGTTTAAGAGGTGGGAGATTGATGTGAGAAGACTGCAACAATTGTCGTAACAGTAGGACATAAGAACCTGCTAATGGGTCTATGTGTCTTGTTGCAGTGGGGGTTGAGGACTTTGGTTTGAGAGGCGTAAGAGGTGTTGGTCGTACCATCATTTTTGTGGGTGGTGTAACCACATGTGGAGATGGCACTTTGGTGGTGATAAGTGTTGGATGTTTTAGAGGAAATATATGTCTGATGGGTTGAGGGAGTAATGGAGGCAACATGCCCCTATGAAGTATGGGAGTAGGAAGCACCCCTATTAAAGTGGATAGATGCGGGCCCAAAATTAAAGGTAATGATGAAGGTGGGGGAGGAATCCTCCAGTGTGTTTTAGTAGCTCTCTTTGATTTGGGTTGAGGGCCACCATTGTGCGAGGTGAGGTTAGATGTGGGTTTGAGTTCAGATGTGGACAGAGGCGAGTGAGATGTAGCAATCTCAGGTAAAAGACAAGAGGAAACTGTGACTGGGTCTTCCTCGATCGAAATGGGTGAAGAGACTAGTTTTTCTCTTGGTGGAGAAGAAATAGGAGAGTGTGGCTCTGCAGTTGGATAGAGCGTAGGAATGGTCATGGTCTTGATGTGTGGTCTAGGCGTGGGGAATGTATGATCCCCCATTGATGACAAGAAGGATAAGGGTGAGGCAGCCGGTGTGGGTGCCATTAAAGCATCCTCCAATATGAGAGAGGTCGATGGAGGACTAATAGGAGAAGAAAGTTCTTCATCCTGTGGAGAGGAATAGGGGAAGAAGGGTCTTCCACCTGTGAAGGAGATTGGTCAAGGAAAAGAGACGAGACCGTGTTGACCATGTGTATGTCATGCTCATGGGAGCTACTGGTCATGGTCCAGACATTATTTTGGGTAGGAGGATGGTTAGGAAAGGGTTGTTTGAAAATGTTAAGGTGTTGGTTGGGCGGGGCATTCAAGTTGTCCAAGATGAGATCACCCCTATCTATCATGTCTTGAATGATGTTTTTGAAAGTTTGACAGTTGTCCATGTCATGGCCATGGATGCGATGATAGTGATAGAAGTCGGCCTCCATATACCATGTAAGGAGGGCTTTTGAGGAGTTGAATTGAGGTGGTTAGATTGGAGGGAGATTGAGGACCCCCTGCTTGACAAGTTTATCCAAGACAGAGGCATATGACTCTCCAATTGGAGTGTATTGACGTTGTACGGATCATCCTTAGAAGTGTTTATTGATGTAGTCTGAAGTTGAAAATTGAGGTCAGGTGGTTTTTGTTGAAGATGATGGTCTAAAAATGATAGTGTTTGCTGACCCCTTGGACTGGGAGTGGGCAAAAGAAGGTTTGGATGAAGAAGGGCCATTAGATTTTGCATTGTTATTACACAATTTGACCTTATTATCATTGATGGCACAGAGTTCAAGCCTTCTTGCCATGGTGAAAGCTTCGTTGAAAGTGCAAAATGTTTGAATCTGCAAGGTAGAAGAGATGTGCCTAGCACATGCTTGAGAAAAGAGCTCAATGAGCTCAGGTTGAGGCAAGGAGAAGGAGAGCTGGTTGATCAGGCCTCTCCAATAGGCGACAAAATCGACTATTGATTCGTCATCAAATTGCCTGATAGAGTAGAGGTCTGTGATTGAGACTTGTTTGGTGATGTTGATAGAAAAATGGTCGAGAAATAATTGGGCGAGTTGAGTGAATGAAAAGATAGAATGTCTGGTAAGAGAGCTATACCAGTCAAGGGCGGGGCCAAAAAGTGACATGGGGAACGTGCATAGAAGTAACACATCGTCATGGGCTATGAGATAACAAGCATGTCTAAATGCTCGTAAGTGTTGTTGTGGGTATTCCTTACTCTGAAAGTGAGTAAATTTAGGAAGCTCCCACTGGTTGGGGTATGGTCGGATGGGCACAAAAGGATGAATGGGTTCATTGCAAATTTGGTCATAAGAAAGGACATTGCGTGAACTAGAAATAGAGGTCTCGAGACTAGACATTTTGTCCATCAGCATTTTGATGAGATCAGGTGACGAATTGGCAGGTGGGTCACCCCCTAGGTTGTAGGGTACCTTGAAGGTGGTCGAAGAGGCGTATGACATACTTGGTTGTGCTTGTATAGGCACAATATATGGGTAGTGTGTCATAGGGATAGATGTCATGGTCAAAGGGGCTTGTGCCATGAAGTTGGAGGACACAAGTTGACTAGATACCGCCATAGGTGGTTGAGTGGCAGCACTAATAAAAGGATAGGTTGTCACTCCCATGTGTATAGGTACAAGAGTGGGGGAGGTCGAGACAATCAAGTTTTGGTATGATGTAGAACTTGGTTGAATTGTGTGAAGTTGAGGGGGTAATGACACCTCGATGGAGGCAGGTTTGAAAATAGATGGGGAGGCCAAACTTTGCGTATTGGCCATGGTCGAGTGACTAGTCGAGAAAATAGGCTAAGTCATGATGGGTTGAGTAGCAGATGATGTTGATGTCATTTCCGCTGCACCTAAAAGGTCCTGCATTTGGTTTCTTATGAGATAGTTTTGGAGGGCTTTGACATTAAGATCCAAGAATCTTTCAAAATCTTGGTCCCCTTCAAGGACAATGGGGGTCTGAGTCGGGGTCGGTCGAGTGGGAGTTCTTTCAGTCTCTAAGTGGAACTCCATTATAGGACTGGTTATGGACGGGGAAGGCAGAAGCGGTTGATGCCTCGCTTGGTCAAGAAGAGCCTTGGTTTGACTACGTGTCAAAACCATCCAAGGTAAGAAGGGTGAGGGTTCAGAAACTGTATTTTTTTTTGTTTTAGAAACTCAGAATGTGGTTTTTGGCATAAAAAGGGTCGAGTTTTGAGGCTATTATTTTGAAAAAAGGGACTGTGATAGTGACCGACATCAATTTAAAAACTGATGTCGGTGATATCAGATGGCCGATGTCGGTCAGATAACTAATGCCGATGAGGAAAGGTTGCCGACATCGGTAAAACTAATGCCGGTGACTGTGGTTTCTAGAAACTTAGTGAATTTGAAGATTCTTGGAAAAAAAAGAAGAACATCCTCACTAGCTCAAAGAACTAGATAGGAATAGAAAAATAGACGAAGACAGGCAGACCCTAAGCATTAAATCTTAAGAATCAACTTTTAGAATCTTATGGCTTATGCCTTAAAGTGATGTTTGGGAGGTTGGCTATCAGAATGGGTCCTAGAAGAGGTAGTCTATGGATGGTTTCAAGTTTTTTTAGGCACTCAAGAGTCTAGGTTAGGTTTGGTATGTGTCCTGGTGCTAAGGAGCAAGCTCCCCTCACTTCACGAGCCTAGTGATAAGCTGGTCTCGCTTAGCCAAAATATACCTTCCCTAGAGATTATCCTCTGCCAGAGAACGGAGTGGGCTTTCCCCTTGGTGATGAAATCCAAGTGGGATTTCTAGGGACGGGTAAGGTATCTACTGGGGGATGAAATCCCAGTCAGGCCTTGTCTCAAGTAAGTTTGATGTTTGATTTGTGCAAGTGATTTGGTTGTGTAACATAAGTGTGATTAATTCATGATGCGGTCTAATTACTAGATGTGGACTAAGAAATGCAAGCAAGCAGAAATGAAATGCAATGTGTTTTAAGCCCAAGTCGAAATGTTAGTTCGTATGAAGACAAGTTGAGAAAGGGGTGAAGAGTATGACTTTTGACTAGTCTATGATGCAAGAAAAGAAAGAAGGGTTCTTTTTAATCCTGCTTATGATGTCATTTGGAAGAGAAGAAAGAGGTGAAAAGGAAAAAACCTAATGCACCTATATGAACAAAAATAAAAGAACCCAAGGAAGACCCTAGGGTCCCACCGGGCGTGCCAGAATGTTTCTATACGATTTTCGCTTTCTACATTCAAAGAGAGAATAAGAAACTAGAAGAAATGGTCTAAGGCTTGTATGTACTTGGATGAAGTCTTGTACACCATAATCTAGACATTGTGAGAACTCCTCTTTGGTTGTGGAGGATGACACCTGAAAAGGAAAGAGACTAAAACATGAAAAGGCATTAGATGAGGAGATGGTGGGCTGCCAAGCAAAAGCTTGATCCCAAAAGCAAAAGCTTGAGGGATGTCAACCCACTGACTGATAAAAATAATGTCTGATAAAAAGCAGAATGATAAAAGACTAAAATGATTAAAGACTGAGAAGGAAATGGAAGCAAATGCTTACCTGAATGCTATTGTCAGCCTGGTCACAATCGCCGGCATCAATGGGCCTACCGGCATCAGTTTGTCAAGGTCTGCCAATGTCGGTTATTATGCCAACGTCGATGGGGGAAGTGGTCTCTACGACCGGCGTCAGTTGGGGCAGTAGTCCTTGGATGAGGTCTGGGTGAGTTTGGACGGGTTTATGGTCTGTGGACGGGTCTGAGAAGGATTTTGGGTCTGGTTAAGGGTCTAAGAGTTTGTGCAGAGGTCTGGGATAATGGACATAATGTCAAAAAGGAACAAAGGGGTAGATGAGGCCTTTCAACATCTCTGAGAAGAGCAGGTCTGGAAGGGGTTTGGGTAGGAGAGGTTGAAAATGGGCAGTAGGCTGAATGACAGATGAATTAAAAGAAAATACTAAAATGAAAATAGTAGAGATACTTACCTCATACCTGCTGGAGAATGGAATGAAAAGACCTATTGCTGTTGATGTCCCTATTGTTGATGCTTGGTAGTGCAGAAGACCTGTTGCTTGTGGAGCTTGCTGTGTACTTGAGAGAGAGAGTGAGAGGTCTGACGAAAAGATTTGCCGATTGATTGATCAGATTGTAAGATTCAAAAGTCAGATGAAGACCAGGGGTGAAGGGAAGATAACGGACACATAAAACTATTATCAAGGAAACCGATGCCGGCAATATCGCCGATGTCGATTGATAGTTGACCGATGTTGGCGGCTGGAAGGCAGAAAAAAGGCTAAAAATAGCCTTTCATCCATTTTCCCAACTATCGGGTTTAAGTGGCGGGGTAAGAAACGGTCGAGAGGGGTTAAATGGGTGCGAGGATGAGGAATAGGTCATAAATGGGTCATGGGGGGATGAAGGGAATCCAAAGAAGGGCATCCTAGGGTGGTGAGGTGGCAAGGGAGAGAATTATTAACTTAAAATAAGATAATTATTTCAAATTAATAAGACATAGGTTAGGAGTGGTTAAGAGGACCAAGGGGGAGAGAAGGGGAGGACGACCAAGGGAGTAGACACGATTTCGGTGTCTACAAATAGCATGATGTTTCATATTTAACATTTTAAAAATGACCCATTGTCATATTTTGTATATGTATTCATTACATTTTTAAAATACTTGATTGATTTTACCATAGTGTGAAATTGCATCATGGTTATTTTTAGAGAGGGAGGGTATCATCAAGGAGATTTTAAATAGATAAGAGGATGGGAATTGAGAAATAGACTATGTCTAACAAGTGAACCATGTTTGCCATAGGATTTAGTATGCAATATAGTCGATATCCTTACTACTTTTTTAGCCTTCATTTGGTAAGTTAACATTGTCTAATTAAGCGAGTGGGAATGTGTGTTTTTTATAATATATTATCATTAGCAATGTGAACCAATACACTATTTTTTGTAAGATCAATTTTCACTTTTAGCTTTGATTGAGAATTGGTACTCTAGTTTCATCATAAATATTATTTAAAAAAAAAACCCTAAATCATAACATGAAGACTTAACTTAAATTTCATGCTTAATAAATCATAAAGGATTGAAAATAATTATGAATGACCTTGTCAGTACATTTCTATATATAAGGATCATCATTAAATGATTTTTTTTTTAATTTTTACCAATTACAAGAAAAGTGGGGTTGTATTAAAAAAGTCTCTACCAAAAATTAATTACATTCATCCACAATCAATTAAACACCCTCATGAAATCGAGAAGGGTTTAGAAGGAGTAAATTATATAAAAAGGGTATTTGAATAAATATATAATTATTTAATAATGGAAATAACACATTTATTTTATTTGGAGAGAGAATAATTTAGCATTATGCTTTCCTTTTCGGCGTTCAATTGGAAGACAAACCACAATGGGTAAAAAGAGAGTAACACATTTTCCTTCATGGGAAATAAGATAACACCATTAAAAGGAATGGCACATATGAGATATGGGAAGCATAACCTATGTCCATTGAGAATTACACCATCATATGTGGGATAACATCATCTTGAAGAGGACATTTTAATTGAATCAATAGGTTAGAATTGTGTTAATCTATTTGAACTACTTAACCTTCATATTGACTTAATTCTAGCTATGTTTTATATCTTTTGATATAAATTTATCTTATGAATGTTTTTTATTATATCTAATACCTCATGTATCTCTTAAAAACCATATTTTTTCTATGAACTATAATCAATTATTATAAACTACACTCTATCTTCCAAAACTATTTTTGGACTCATTGAGCTACATCCCACTTTTCTTATTTGTCCCATGGATAATTTATACTAAATTCATTTATTATGAAATCATGTCATCTTATTGGAGTTAATTAAATTCTATTTAGACCGCACCATACTATAGTTTTGATTTGCATTGAGCTTAATGGTTTGTGTACCATTTTTATGGTTACATGTTAGATATTGTCATTGTGTTATAACATCAGAGGTCTATTTATTTTAACATTGTTAGTGTATCTTATTGAATTTTAACCTCATCTCCATTATATAGTTTTTTAAAACGCATTAAATTCCCTCTAATTATCACCAAACTTGCTATCATATCACATTGATTATGATTTAATGATAAAGGAGTGTGCTTTCTTTCATCTAGTCATACTACAAGTTCAATGTTTATGTTCTATTTATTATAGACTACATTCCACCTAATTTATGGCCTAACATTTACCATTAAATTTCACCTCATTATATTTAACTAGCATTTTATATTTTAACTAAATTATATCTTTTTTAGTTGTATCCCATCTTCCTACAAGTGTGTTATGCCTCTTTAATCCCATTTTTCTATGACTTAAAATAAGACAAGTGTGCCTTATTTTATTGGTAGTAATTTTACCTCTATTTTATTTTGTGACACTCCATTTTATATATGATATAATAGGTCCTAATTTAAGGCATAATGTTTTTATTTTTTCGCTTTTCTCTTAAAAGCACTTTTTTTTAATGTACTCTTATACAATGGTAAAGGTTACTAGTGGACAATATAATATATTCATATTCATATTCATATTAATACTTATTAATATTATTATGAAATAAAATCCACTTGTAAAAATATATAATTTACATATATAATTTAGGCCAAAGTGACAGAACTGATCAACACAACAAAATTTATAAAGATAAAAATATAGAGACAACTAAGTAATATTATTATTTACTCCAATATCCTAGAGTAAAAAATAAATTTGATATGGTTGTGTTATGTAATTTATAATTAGTTGTTTAATTTACTCTTATATTAATATGGACATCCATAAAATCATAATTTAAATCGTAATTTTTAAAAAAAGTAAATGATGGTTTCATGTGCCCTGTTAGACTTAAATTTGAAATGTGGAATCATATAAAAGGTAAGGAAACATTTAAAAAATATATATTGGGAGATGATATCTCATGGATTTAATTAAAATCATAATTTGGATTATCCTTCTTATTTTTGGCTTTATTACACAATATTAGATTATATGAAAATAGGATTGGATTAAACTTCTTTAGAAAGAGGTATTTTCATAAATTTATTAGTAATTATGTTAAATATTAATGAGTTTAGTGATGTAAAATTTTATTTTTATAACATAATTTATTTCTCTCAAAACCCATGAATAATTAAAATAAACATCAAAGGAAATAGATTTATATAAAAGAACATTATCTCAATAACTCAATTAGTTACACTTAACAATTGTAAATTGTAAAGATAACCATCTATCACTTTGTGAATAATATTATTCCTATGTAAATATCCTCTATACTTAAAGTTTTTGTAACAAATGATTTTAAAATAAAATTATGGGTAAAATACATTTTCAAAACCCTATCGATAGGTAGGATGAAACCATAATGCTCTTGTTACAAATGAACTTCTTTTCCATGTATTTTAGGCTTGATAGATTCAATTCATTATTTATTTCATAAGGTGTTTTCTAAAGGTCTAAAGCTTTATCTAAGTAATATAACCTATCCAAATTAAATAATTATTCGCCAATCTAGGGTATGATAATTATTAAAGTAATAGACTGGACTTACACTATGTGGTTGTCATGGGGCACCCATGTTTATTGTTGTCTCATAAATGTGCTACAATGATCATTTTGGTAATTGAATGTTGACATATACGACTAGAAACTATTGTATGTGTAAGTTGAGGAGACCTTGGTTTAGACTAGTGAAATTTTAGACATGATATCTAAGATATGGGATGGAATCCTAGTTATACTCATAAAACTCAACATTCCACTAGGTTGGATACAAAAAGGGTACCTATCATATATAAAACTTACAACCATAAGCATATTATATAGGTAGTATAGTTTAGGAACATATAATTTCTTATCTTGGTTCAAAATCACCATCACATTACATTATTTGGATTATCTATGGTGTTGACATATTTAAAAATTGATCTTTTTCTGATATTTAGACTCGTATCTATACTTCTCACAAAGCATAGGCTCACTCTCAATGGATGATAGGTGTGTGGGGGAACAAATGTGATCTATGGTTGGAGTTAAATACCTATAGATACTCTTCCTCTATACTATATATATATATATATATATATATATATATATATATATATATATATATATATATATATATATATATATATATATATATATATATATATATATATATATATATATTAGTCTTAGATTTCCTCCTAAAAAACTCAATACACATGAAGGAACTTTTACTAAACAATATCTTCATTATCTCTACGGATGTATAAAAATGATGTATAACTATCAAATATGTATTTTTAGGGACACTAAAATCTTAAATCTATTCATGGTCACTTGTATAATCTTAAATTAGATCATATTTTATTTTATTTTATTTATCATATAATTTTAATATAATATTCAAGTCAAACTAAGAAAAATAAAATTACAAAATTTTATCTTATTGATGTTATATACATGGATAAATGTAAAAATTATTGAAGTATTAATTGCTTGAAAATATGAAGTTAAATTTTTTATAAGATTATTAATTTGAGTAAATTATATATATTTCATTTAATTTCTTTGATTCATTGATGCATGTGTTGTCCCCAAAAAATGTCACTCATTTTTGGGACAACATATGACTATTTTGGTCCTGCACAGCCAAAAATTCTCTCTTCCCTTTTCAAAAATTGTTCTAAGCATTCAAGTTCTTCATTTTTCAAAGCTTCTCCAAAAATATACGGACTCTATAGGCTTAAATCTATGAACTCTGTAGATATGTTTCTATGGACTCAACATGCTTGAAATTAGCAGGTTCAACAGGTTCAAAGGTTTTTGTAGGTGAGTTCAATCAAAAGAACAATTTTTCAACACTTAGTCATTTTCAAGATTGGTTCAACGCCTTGGTTTAGCCAAAAATGTTCATCGACAAGAGTTAAGAACTTTAGCAAAGGTTCAACAAGTTCAAGTTCAACCACTTCAAGGTTCAATAGCTTCAAAACACTTATCAAAGAGAAGAAGGCTTGAACCATTGAACCGTTGAACCATTGAACCATTGAACCATTTTGGTTCACAAGTTCAATGGGTTCAATGGGTCAACATGTTCAATGGCCATGTGGTTCAATGCATTTGCTTTATGGGAACAAAAAGACTTAGTCAAATAAAGAGATTGAACCGATTGAACTATTAAACCATTGAACCAAAGTTGGTTCAAATGGTCGATTCAATCGGTTGGTTCAAAGGACTACGCCAAAGCCAAAGGAACAAGTGCCCTTGTGGAGGGAAGTGAACCAAGCCAAGTGCCCTTGTGGAGGGTAGCAAGTAAAAGTAGACAAAGTGAACTCCTTTGAAAAAATGAATAAGGCAAAGGGCAAAGTAGATTTCCTTTTGACATTTTGTCTGAAGGAATTCAGCTAGGAAGAAAGCCCGACTGAAAGGAAGGAAAGGAGCAGCTAAGAAAAGGAAGATTTCCTTTGGACAAAATGTCTAAAGGAATTTTTAAAGGAAAATAAGGCTAAAGTTTGCCAAAAAAAGGAAAAACTCACTGAGGAGAAAGAAGCCCGAAGGCCATCTGAAGACTGCCTGAAGGGTATGTACCCTTGCAAAAGGCTCTCACTGGGCAAAATGAATGATCTTTCAAGACCCCAAAGGGCAAGTTCCCTCTGAGAAAGATCAAACCTCAAAGTGCAGCTAAAGCTACCATGTGTCCCTTATAAATTCAAAGTGGAAGTTGCCAAGTGTCACCTGCTGGGACATAGTTCTTAGTAAGTTTCAAAGTAGCAGAATGTGCCACATGTCCCTTGCAAAGCTAAGTGGAGGCTGACAAGTGTCAACATCTGTAGCTTCTTCCTTTTGTGTCATAAGGACTATGGTGGGTCCTGGGTAAGTGGCTAAACTCGAGTGGAGTGCACCATGTGTCATTGTCCATGTGAGTCCAAATGATTCCTAATGTGTCTACAGTGTTTCTAAAGCTCAGCAAAAGCCAACATGTGTCATCTTCCATGGGACTCTCAAAAGTCATCTAAAGCCTCTATAAGTTAAGTAGATACTGCCACATGTCCTCACCTATTTCATATTGGAACATGCCATGTGTCACTTATTGAGATCAGTAGAAAGAGGCTAGAGTAAGTGGGGAAGACACAAAGGAATTGCTAAGGAGGATGATGGGCCCGCAACAGCTAAATTCAAGGCAATAAACTAGCTATTGATCTTTAAAGTCTTGAGCACATAATCAAATGCATTCAAAGGCCAAAATGCCAAAGGGAAGAACCACTGATGGCATAGCATAAAGAGCCAACAAAGTCGAGGATATAGCCTTAAGAGCTCAAATGCCAGGAAAAGGCAAAACCAGAAAGGGAAAAGATAGCCTAAGGGCTCAAACCATAGCAAAAAGAGGGAAAGGCTAAAATATCTTTAAGGGAGTTATTTCTAGTAGGTGAAATAGTGGGTCAAGTAGATTTCTGAGCATGCCAAATCAAGGATGTGGCCTATTTTTCTCCCATGAAGTAAAGGCAAAGGGATAGCTATGTAAACACCAAGAAAAGGATCAGATAATCCATACTAAGGAAGAGACATATTATATGAATTAGCATGCCATAGTTAAGGCAACTGCCCTATTCTAGCATGGCCGTCCTTGACAAAACTAAAAATGCATTCAAGGCATTGAATGCAACATGGGTCGTCCCATGAAACAAAGTGCCAAGCCTTTCTTGGCTGCTATATATTGTATTTTCTTATGTCATTTTAAAGGATATCTTCCCAATATAGAAGCAAAACTCTACCCAAATTGAAAGGTGAATATTGAGACTTTGAGCTTAGGTTGTAGTTCATATCATTTTATTTGAATGAAAAAACAAGTTGTTTGCAGACTTTGTGTTGTCATAGCTTGTATCATTTTAGGATATTTTTCTTATGTTTGTCTTCTGAATGTGTTATTGTTTATTTAATTTGGCAAGTATAACTAGTAAAAGTAATTAGGAAGGTGTCCTGAAGCCAATTGTGGAGAGACTTTATACCCCCATAATTGCCTTTAGAGTGTTTTCTTTCTGTTCTTGTGTAGAGGATCTTGGGATGACTCTGTAACCTCATTATCCTTCATATTTTATTTCTTTGTAAATTACCTTGGGATGACTTTGTGCCCTCATTTTCCTTCGTATCTCACTCTTGGGAAGTTGAGGTGGAGACTTTGTGCTACATCTCAGTCTTCTGGTTACTACGCCCTTGGTTACTAGTTACTTGTCACTACCAGAAAGAACTCCTATTGTTCCCTACAAGATCGCTTCTGAAAAAAGAGAAGTGCCTTTAGTGTTTTCACCAAGATTTTCTCCTCTATTTGTGTATATCATCTTTGAAAAAAGAGAGACGGATGGTGTTGTCCTACCCCTGAGTGTTATTTTCTACTTATATATATAGTATATAGCTCCTCATAGTTATAAGGGAACCTCCCCTTGATGAGAGGAGAGATTTGTCCCCTTTTGATGTGGTAAACCCACACATATAGATTACCAATCTCCCTATACTATGGTTGAAGAGACCTATTTTTCTCATCAGTTAGCTGGTGACAAAATATTCACCCAACAAAATGCAAAGAGAAATATGTAGTACATTTTATATGTTTAAGTAAATGAAACCATTAAGTAATGAAATGTCCTTTACTTTAATTTTGAGTATTTAAATATAGTTATGGACATTTATATTTATCATTAATAGAATTAAATTATTATTATATTAAAATACATGCATGTAACAACACATTTTATTAAAGTGCATGTGAAATTAAAATAAGTTATTAAACTAGAATTTTTTTATTACACTTTAAATCATAGAATGTGTAGTTTTAGGTGAGATAAAATTTGGGAGATCATGTTTATTTATATAAAAAATTAATTGTATCCTAAATGGGTTCTCACATCTTGGTATCAAACCCCAACTTGAATGTTTGGTATCAACGGGATTGCTCCATTTATAAGTCAAAACATTTTGATATTTTTAGGTTACTATGGCCCAAATATGTAACAATGGAAGTGATCAAAATGGTGAAGACAATTAGACTAATATTGAGCCAATATTATCTATGTAAATCATTACTTAAAAAATTATGGGTATCCTAGAATAATAAATACATGACCTTACTCATGTAAAGGATCGTGAGGAAAACTTAGGAAATAAAAACAATGATGAAGATGATGATAATTCTATTAATAAAAATTAGGTAAATCCTAATATAAACATCAAAAATGAGACCCCACCAAAGTGATCTTGATTTGAATATGAATTCAAAAGAAACCAAAAAAGGATAGCCCCACCTAAGTATAATGAAACAACATTTATGGATGGTGTAAATAACTAGATAATTTAAATGGATAAGTATTTCAAACTTTGAAACTTATATGAGAAAACCAAGGCTACTTAAAGAGCCTACCAACTCTCAGGTGAAGCATATAATTGGTGGGAAAACTTAAATATGAAATAAAATTATTTTTAGAAACCACCGCCTAAGAATAATTTGTTTCCTACTAAAAAAAGATTATTTTCATAGTTTTACATTGATGAAAAGATGATAAATTTATATAATATCCAATAGGGGATATGTCAGTTACTGCTTATTGGGAAAATTTCACCTAAATCATAAATTATGTGCCATATTACCAAGGTTATGAGAGGTTTAAGATTATAAAATTATTTTTGGATTTGAAACCTTAGATCAACACTAATGTAGACCTACATAGACCCACTAACATAGATGAAGTTTTTGAAAAATATATGAATTAAGAACATAAACTAAAAACCCTTTCTTCAACCAAAAAGGAAATATATAACAAAATAAATGGACCTCAACAAAAAAACTCCACTCCCTTCATATAGAATTTTTAGAAAGGCAACAAGAATGGTCATAATAGTAACATAAGTTCAAGAAATAGCTTCAAGAATATAATTTCATAAAAATATAAAAATGGACCTAAATATTTAAATGGTAACAACAACAACAACAACAAAAAAAATAAAAAATGGAAAGTTTAGTAGTGTTGTAAATCCCAAAGAGAAGAAAGGCCTAGTAAGAAAATGATTTAATTATGATAATCATCATCATGCCAAATAGTGCCATCACAGATCAAATGATGTTATTTATAAATCACCCCTACCAAATTAACAACAAGTCTTTTAATAGAGGATTCATGCTTTGGTATATAACCACCAAATAGAATTATAAGTGACACCAATGGAGGAAGAAGGTAGAATTTTTGGTTTCCCAGTTACCATATTTATTAATATAGTAGCATTTGAATGTTTTATAGCTCCTAATATTCTTAGGAAAATTAATAAAAATGATAATTTTATGTTAAATTATTATTTAGTATAGTATGTAAATCAAGCAGTGAGAAAGGTAGAATAATGTATGTTTGAAGTTGAGATATAAATTTTAGGGTTCACTATTACAATAGACATGTACACACCCCCCAAGATCTTAAGATGTGATACTTGGAATAAACTGGTTATGGAAGCATTAGGATAAATTTAATTGATTCACCAAAATTATATCATTTCTGGATGATAAAATCTACCCTCTAATTTTCTAAGGACTTAAGAGAGATATTAACTTGAGGCAAATTGTTAAAATGCAATTGAAAAAGGCCAAAAAGAAAGGGTATTTTTTTTCTATATAACCTGATGAAATGGAAGGATAAAATGAACCCATAATAGAATATTACTTCTTCCTATATTATTTTAGTGATGTTTTTCTTAGTGAACTACTAGTGTTACCACCTATGAGATAATTCCATTTCTTAATTTCTATAATACCTAGTTGTAAGCCCAAGTCAAAATCCCTTTACCACATGACAACGACTAAGTTATTTGAATTGAAGGGTAAATTATAAGAACTGTTATCTAATGGTATTATCCATCCAAGTGTATCTCTTTAGAGTGAATTAGTAGTTTTTGTTAAAAATAAGGATGAAAATATTAGGCTATTCATTGATTACATGATGCTCAATAAATCAATAATGAAGAACAAATATAATTTTCATGATTTGATGATCCCTCAATCAAATGTAAGTGCAACTAATGTTTTCCCAAATTGATCCAATATCATGTTATCATCAACTAAGGATCCAAGAGGGATACATTCCAAAAATTACATGCATAACTTGTTATGGGCATTACAAGTTTATAGTTATTCCCTTTGGTCTCAAAAATGCTCCAAAAACATTCATGTGCTTGATGAACAACATATTCAAGGACTATTTGGACAAATTTTTGTGGTATTTTAAGATAAAAATTTAGTTTATTCAAAATCATAATATAAATATGTCTATAATTCAAGGTTAATTATGTAATGATTAAGATAACATAAGTTTTATGGTAAGTTTTCCAAGTGTACTTTATTTCAAAAAAGAATGCATTATTTGGGGTATATCATTTCAATTTAAGGGTATTTTAGTTGAACCTAAAAATAATTGAGCCATTATTGAAAGGGAATATCTTAATAATGTCCATGAATTCCATAGTTTCATGGGCTTAGTTGGATATTATTAAAACATTGGAAGATTTTTCCAAGATAGGGAACCCAATCACTTTCATGCATACGAACTAGAAGTTCATTTGGACAAAGAAGTGTGAAAATGTTTTTCAACAATTGAAAGAGAAGCTAACATTTATACCTATTTTAAAGGTTATGGACTCAAATGGAACCTTTATAGTGATTATAGATGTATATAAGGAAGTATTTTTGATTATGTTGATGTAGGGTGGTGATATAGTGATGTATGAATCCATAAATCTCAAGTTGTATGAGTTAAACTTTAAGCCCCATGACTTTGAATTAGAGGATACTGTACATATGTGGGGGAATTTCCTATTAGGTAAATATTTTGATCTTAAAAATGATAATTTGGGGTTGAAATATATATTCACTCAACCCAACCTTACTTCATGGTAGATGCATTGGTTGGAATTCTTGAGTAAGTATGACTTCTAAATCGAGTATATTAAGGGTAATGAAAATAAAGTATTTAATGCCCTTAGTTGAAGAAAGTTTATAACTGACATGGAAATAATGAGAACCAATTTTCATCAAAAAATTTGAGTCAACTACCATCAAATGAGTCTTATAGTTAGGTCAAGATATCTCTATAGGTTGATAGTCAAGATCATAGACATGAGGGTAACTAGATTGAAGGAGGAGGACTTATTATATTCAAGGGAATGATTTATGTACTAGACCTTGGTGGTTTACTAACCATAGTGTTATAGGAGGCACGTTATGATCCTTACTTAGGTTATCCATGTGTGACTAATATGTTGATAGATCTCAAATAGTTATATTTTTTGCTAGGTGTCAAAAAGGATGTCACTAGTTTTGTGAGAATATGTTTGGAGTGCCATTGAGTCAGGGCTAAACACATGCATATAATAATATTTTTATATCCCCATGATCATATAGAATGGAAATGGTAGTTTATTAGTATGGATTTAGTTTATGGAATCTGATTTTCAAAGAACAACCATGATATGATCTTAGCTGTGTAGAAAAAATCACTTAGGTTACACACTTCATTTCATGGAATCTCATAAATGGTTCTCTAGTGTTAGCAATAAGGTTTGTGTGATAAATATTCATATTTAATGAAGCACCTAAGAATGTCATTTTATATTGAGATAATCACATGAATTTAAGGTTTTGACAAACCTTGCATGCAATTTTGGGGAAAAAATTGAATATTAATTTTTCCTATCACCTTAAGGCTGAAAAACAAAATCAAAGGCTAAATCAAGTATTTGAAGATATTGTGTGTATGTAATGTATGGATAAATAATATATGTGGGATAATTACTTGCATTTTTTAGATTTTGCACATAAAAAATTCACAACATTTAACTCTTGGCATGGATCCCTTTGAGGTAATTTTTGGTAAGAAGTGTCATACCCCTCTTATTTAGAACAATATAGGTGACATAATTGTGGTTATTCTTGAAGTGATCCAAGATATGGAATAATAGGGAAAGCTCATTCAAAAGAGACTGTTCAAAGCTATCGATAGGAAAAAAAGATATGCATATAGAAAGAGGACTCCTAAACCAATTTCAAGTAGGATATAAATCTTTTTTGAGAGTAAATCACCATAACAGTTCTATCAATTTTGGAAATTATTCAAAACTATCACCAATATATGTGGGACCCTTTGACACCATTGAAGTTATTAACCCAATTTATTATATACCTACACTAATACTAGTAATTTCTTGATTACATAATTTTTTTTAATTTTTATTTACTAAAATCTTATCATGTAGATGCATTTCATGTTATTTATTGGAAAACCTTGCAGGTCTAGGATTTGACACTAGTTCTAGTAGAGCCCCTGTGAGTTATTGAAACTCACAAATGAACTTTGATAAATAGGGAAGTATCCTAATCTAAGGTCTAGTGGGAGAAGTGTTATTAGTATATATCAACATGGGAATAATAAGATGAAGTTTTTATATTTTTTTGCATCTATTTTATTAGTTTGTTTTTAATTTACTAGCCATTGGGCTGATGTCTCCCCTAAATGGGGGAGTTTTCCATATCCTATTTTTTCATGTGTGTAATAACTATTTACTAATATTGATGTGGCATGCCATGCAAAACCCATATGGAAAAACTTTATGATGTTTTAATAATTTTTTAAGTTATTATTATCCTTTGTATAACTAAATGAATGCATAATTAATATGTTTTACATACATCATGTTATTCTAGGATTAACATTGAATATTTATATATATATGGATCTAACATGAAAATGATGTGATACTGAAATTGAATTGTACAAGAAAAATTTAACAAAATGAAAATTTATAGAGAGAATGAACTAATTATTTTTTAAATAATAACACTATGTTTCATATTTATCATTTAACAAAATGACTCATTTTCATATTTTACATATGTATTTAATAAATTTGTAACTAGTTGATGGGTTATATCATAGTGTGTGATCATATCACATGTATTTTTGTCCTTAAAGAGAGGGAGGGTATCATTGAGGAGATTTGGAATATATAGGAGGACAAGAGTTGAGAAAGATACTATGTCTAATAAGTGAACCGAATATTCCATAGGATCATGTATGTGATTTAGTTGAGATCCTTACCATTTTATCTGGCCTATGTTTGAAACATTACCATTATATAATCAATAAATTAGGAATGTGTGTTTTTGAGAATGTATTCTCATTATCAATACAAAGAAATATGCCATTTTTTAATAATATTAGTTTACCATTTCAACTTTGATTACAGATTGGCATTCTAATTTCATCATAAATATTATTTTTTTAACCATAAATCATAACATGAAGAGTTAACTTAAATTCCATGGTTAATAAATCTAATAGGCTTGAAAATACTTAAGCATAGTGTTGTGGGCACATGACCATGTAGAAGAAGCATTAAATAATTTTTTTTTTAATTTTTACCATTTAGAAGAAAATGGGTTGTATTAAAAAAGGACTATTCCAAAAATTAATTGCATTCACCTGCAACTAATAAATCACCCTCATGGAATATAAAAGTGATTATGAGTAAATTATATAAAATAAATGTCTTTGAATAAATATGGATTTTTTTCACAAAAGCAAGGATGCATTTTTATTATTCAAAAAAGAATAATTTAACATTATGATTTCATTTTTGGTGTTCTGTTTGAAGGCAAACCATGATGGGTAAAAAGAGAGTAATATATTTTCCTCTAGGGGAAGAAAATAACACCATTATAAGTAAGGAAAAAATTCAGATCATGGAAGCACAACTTAAGACCATTGAGAAGTATGCCATCCTAAGTGGGATAATGCCATCTTAGAGAGGAGGACATTTTCACCAAGTCAACAGATTAGAATTGTGATTAATATTTTTGAAATGCTTAGCCTTAATCTTGATTTAATTCCAACTATACTTTATCTCTTTTGATTTAAATTTATCTTCTAAAATTTCCCTATTATATCTAATATCTCATGTATCTCTCTTAACTAGCATATCATTTCCATGAACTATATTCAATTATTTTAAATTGCATTATCTTGTAGAACTATGTTTTAATCTCATTGAATTACATCCCACTTATCTTGGTTTGCTAATGAATAATTTATACTAAGTTATAATGAAATCATGTTATCTTTTTAGAGTGCATTAAATTCCATTTACACTACACCATACTTTATTTTTGAGATGAATTGAATTTGGGCTATGTTAGTGCCCAAAATTACACTAAAGCAATTAGGACCCTATCAAGTATAATTGCCTTAATCCTTAGCCCAAGTCATGTTTTCAAGTGTTCATGAAAGGTCAAGTTTTATGTTAAATCAAGTAAGCCTTAATTTGGTATCTACTTAGTGTGTAAAAATACATAAGGTCTTCAAGTTTTTTTTAGATGTTTTGCTCAACAAAAATAAATATTTAGGTTTTTTTATTCATGAAAAAAGTATGAAGGCTTATTTATATCAGGGAAATTATCCATGACAAAAAACCCAATAAAATTGCATTATTTTAGGGAAAGTGTGAATCCTTTATTTATTTTGGACATTTTGCCCACATAAAATTCTAAAAGGTTAATTCCTTCAGGCATTTTTCCCATGCAAAAGGCTCAAAATAGTTACAATGCCTTAGGAAACATTCCAAGCTCAATTATTTTGACAAAAATGTTAGAGCAAAAAGATTGAAAGAATTCCTTTGGGCTTTTTGTTCATGACAAAAATCCAGAGGGAATTATTTTTGTCAAACATTTTGAATGTAACAAAAAGATTGAAAAAAATCCATTGAGTAAATTATTCATGAAATTTTTTTGAAAGAATGCTCAGTGCTTCAAATAAATTATTATGGGAGAAATGTCAAAGACAATTTTTATAACAAATAAAATTTCAAAAGAGAAGTACTTCAAGGAAATTTTTGTGGAAAAAATTCTTGAAATAATTGTCTTGAAAAAAGGCCCACAATAATTCTTGTAGCATAAAAAGCATCCAAAAATGCTACCAAAGATAGAAATGCTGACAATAAAGAGCCCATAGACCAAATTACTATGGCACAAAAGTCTTGAATGAAATTTCTAAATTACATAAGTGATGGGCTCATGGACGTCATTGATAGGCACATGGATGTCAACTTTAAGACACAAAAAGCATCCATTGGGATTTAAGTGTTATAATAGAATCACATGAGCATCAAATTTAGGCCCATTGAAGTATTCATTTGAGTTTAAATGGAGGAAGATCTAATGGTGTGCATTAATGTCGAGTAGAATGATCTGATGATGCATGATCAAAGCTGAATAGTCAAAGGAACCTAGGACAAGCATAAGCATGAAAAGTTTTAAGCTTATAGGTCATGATTAAAAGGAAAAAATCATGTTAAATCTCATGGATTATAATCTAATGATGCACATTTTATTATATGAAAAGATGTAATGACATGGGAGCATAATTAAAATGTCAATACATGGTCATAGGTTAAATATCAAGCACATTCATAGAGATGGAAAATATGTATTTAATTGTATATAATCTGATATATGGTGTATATTAATTCAATAATTTTCAATAAATTATAGATAAACCATGGGGATACCATGTGGTACACTCACGTTCATCACGCATACAAGGATCTAGTATTGCCACATAGGAAGGTGAATATTTCAATGAAGCTCAACCACATATGGAGATAAGTAATTTTGAGGTTAGTTTAAATAAAATATGTTGGTGAAAAAACATGATATGGTGATGCAACATAGGCATATATGTCATATTCAAGGACACTATGTAAGATAATTGATTGAATTTTCACCATTGGTGGCAGAGTGATTTGGCAAATTTATAAATGAGGCATGGTAACCCAAAGGTTGAAACTAATGCATTTTTTCATTAAAAAATATGAAGTAAGATATAAAAGTCCAAGTTAAAAAAAATAAAAGAGATAAAATGAAAAATGTGAAAAATAATTTGGAGCCAAAAGGTAAAAGGTTGAAAATGACCTAAGTCTTTTGCATTGTTTCATTATTATGCTTATCCAATTTCTTCCATGAGCGAGAAATTATAGGCTTGAAAATACAAGGTGGGAAACTCTAAATAAGGTCACTATAATTTCCATGAATCCAAAATATCCCAAGGAATCATGCCAAAATTAAGTTATTCTATGGCATGCATAAGGAGGGAATCTATCCATAAGTTTCTAGCTTTATAGGCAAGTACTCAAGAGCATCCCAGGGTAATTGCACATAATGACAAAGTTTGTTCAGACCTCTATAATGAATATTATTGTAGATCATGTGAAAGGTATTTCATTTCATGAAATCAAAATATGTGTTCTAAATATTCATCATTACTAGTAGAGGTAGTTAGATTTATGATTTTTCATGTAAATGGATGAAGATTTCAGGCATGACAAGGGGATATTTTCCATCTAGAAGCATCTTGGTAGACTTGAAAGTTTGTTTTGAAATTTTTAAATTTATAACCCATAGTTTTAGATTTGAAAATGTATAAATAGGGGGCTTCTCCTTTATTCAAGGTTTTTGTTGGTCATTATTTTGAGGGTTCATTTTCTCTAAGTCTAGGTTCCGTAAGAGTTTTTGGGATCAATTTTTAACTATAGATATTGTTTCCCTTGCTAAGGTGGTTGAAATTGTACATACATTATTGAGATTTGAGAGCATCTTTATGTCTCCCTTATCAAAAGAGTAATCTCACCATGTTTGTCCCCATGGCAGCATTTTGAAGTGTTGATATTTTTAATATTTCTTTTCAAGCTAATGGAAATTCTTATGGTTCTTTGCTATTTCTTATTGATGAAGTGTAAAAATATATTTTTCATGATTGGATATCTAGTTTTATTTTCATTATTGGTTATTAATAGAGATCTAGATTGCACCTTAGCTAGAGGTAGGAGTGTTCAAATCTTAATTCCAAATCTAGCTCAACATGGGGCTGACCCCAATCTCAATATGCGACTAACCCAAGGTTATGGGTATCCTATAATGGAGTTATACCTCTAGGATTTTTAATGTGTCTAGCCTCTCTGATGAATCATTTTATCTTATTCCCACTACTAAAACGTACTAATGATAAAGAAAAGGGGAGAGAGAGAGAGGGAGAGAGAAACTTGAAAGGGAAACCTAAGATAAAGATAGTAATGCACCTAAATTATGGTTGATCCACTCTACTTGACTCTTAAAACACTAATGAAACAAGCACAATACTAGATCTAGGATTAAAAATATCTATCATGCATCATTCTTTCATGAAGAGGTTCAACAAATGATCACAAGCTAATGGAAATGAAGGTGAGGTCTAAATCAAGACACTAACCATTCAAAGTATCCACATGAGAGATTAGATCAAAAGATGTATAACAATAAACATGGCATGCATAATGAGATAACATATTAACTAGGTGAGCTCATGACTTGACAAGGGAGAGGCTTCTACAACATATGCAAATCTGACATAGACACACTATGCTAGAATAATGAAATCTAAAAAATAGTCGTGTATTCATATCAAGAGGTTACAAGCTCTATCTTGATAGAGTTTAGTCATGCCCAAGAGAGGGAGTAGATAGTTATAGAGAGGATCCATTTTTTGGCTCAAAATCCTCCATATATAGCAAAAAGAGAGAAAGAGAGATGGGAACATGCATGGAAGGATGGAGAAAGGGTCCTAGTCATGTGATGGCAACTACGAGCATTAAATATACCCTTAGAACCTTTGGGGACTTTCTCACTCAAAAATCCATGGGTAGTGTCCTAATTGATAAAAAAAGGTGGTAAGGATTTCATTAGCTAAAGAGAAAAAGGTAGTGGTTTAGGTTCAATTAATGACCCATGATAGTGTTCTTTTTCTAATGGCATGTTCCCACATCATTTATCTCTCTTTCTTCTCCCGTATATCCTAGTCTCATTCCTATTTAAGGGGTTCTTATCTCTTAAAATTTATCATTATTTTTTGGGAAAAGGATACTCATTGAGACTCTTGAAAAAGTGTTCTTTTTTGATATGGTTAAACCCTATCAAAATATTGTAATAACTACCTTTAGAATTAATAGGATCAACTCTTTGCCTATCTCTTATTTTCAATAAGTACTTAGTATTCTTGTGTATGGTGAATTTGTGAAGGATATTCATCCTATTTTACTATCCTTTTGATTGCCTCTTTGAAGGTTATTTCAAGATAACTTGCAATTCTAGATTATTTTTCCATTTGGAATCTCTTTTATGAAATATTTATGCAACTAGTGAGATTGTGAGGTTGTGTGAGATATAGTTGTTCTATGTTTATCCAATGTGTGTTAAAGATTATATGAGTGTCCATTTAACATTTTTTCATCACCCTCTTTAAATTTATTAGGAGACCTTAACCATATTTCTAAATCTTTTCCCTTTGAAACATTAGTTTAGCATTAGTCTAGGTAAGCATCAAGAGGAAGTTGACCTTATTCATAGGTCTAAACCCACTATAGGTGATCCATAGTCTAGGGTTTTTCCCATTGTGTAGCTCAATTGGATGGAGTATATAAAACTCTCCCCAAGGGTGAAAATTGAGCCTAAAATAGTTTATGACATGTTTAGTGGGACCAAGGTCTAACGCAGTGGAAGAATTTTTGGGGTTGTTCTTCTAAATATCAGCCTTTAGAGGCATTATAAAAACATCAATGGTGATTCCATGATTTCAAATAGTTGTAGCAGTCTAGGTAAGTCTTCAAGCAGGTTTCATCTTTATTTGGTCTCTTTTATGAGTCTTTATGGCTAGGTTTGGGGCAAAATTATATCCTAATTAGGTTGTTAATCCATATTATTAACCAAATGAATCTTATCGACCTTATTATGACCCCTACTAGTAGTCCAAAAATTCTTATCATCCTTACAATGAGGCTATCTATCAACCTTCTTACCCCTCTAGCCAATCTTGTCAAAACTCTATTTCTACTACCACATCCTTGTTGTCATTCAAGTGAAATATGCTAAAATCAAAAGAGGTGGTGATAAAATGGGATAGAGAGCTTGATGTTATCCCTTTCCATCTCTTATAGAGGATGAGGAAGTCAATTAAAATGTTGACAAGAAAGTGGATATCTATTGGAGAATAAGTTTTATATGGTACTATCAATGATTATTTGTATTAAATAAATAATTTAATCCAATGGTGGATACATAGATCAGTAAGATGGTAAAATCAAGAAAACCAATCCAAGAATCCTCAATCTTCCATCCCATCCTCCCTTGAGAAGAAACCCATATTGAGGCGAACAAGTGAGGAGGAAATATCTCAAGCTATAGATGATCAAGAAGATGTTCCTTCCCTTTCTCAACTCAATTTTATTTCCCTATGGGAGTTTCATCAAGATTCAACCATTATTAAGGTTTCAATTTGCAAGAAGGTTCCATCCATCCATAAACCATCCATCATATCTCATACTCCATCTCTAACTCATAAGCCTCCCATGCCTATGCAACCTTCACCCATTCTTCTTCAAAAGTCTCAAACCATTCCATCATGGAGATCTTCTTGGACTAAGACCCCTGATTATGTCATGCCTATCCTTAAGAAAGAAGCTTTTCCAATGCATATCTAAATTCAAGACAAAGAGAAGTGTGTAGAGGTTGAGTCAAGAGAAATATCAATTCCTTCATCTACTTTTTAGGTTATAAATATACATGAAGTCTCTTACCATCCCACCATCTCCCTTTGTGAAGAAGAGCCTATTCTATGGAGGCTAGATGAGGAATTTGTAATTGTTAGAGATCCTCAAGAAGGATATGAGGATAATTTTTCTAGCCTGTATGATGAGTAAAATATTTATTGGTACTCCTCCTTGTCAAGATGGAAATAAATATATCTTTAAAGATGATGAGAGAGGTTGTCTTAATGGAGGGGTGTAGACTAAGGTGATAGATAGAGGTGAAATAGAAGATCTTGATCAAGTATGGAAGCAATTTTACCATGGTTTCATGAAAGAAATAGACTTGATTGGTAAGCATGTGATCTCTGTATCAAATGAAGGTAAACATCAACATGAAGTTACAGAGGTTGGTAGCCTCTTAGAAGAAGGAAAATCAAGTTCCTCATAAGAGAGACATGATGAATTGATCCTTGAATAGGCATATGTGTTAAGCAAGAAATATACTAAGAGGGGGGGGTGAATCAGTATATTATATATCTTTTTACTTAATTTTATTTCTTTTATTTAACCACTTAATCACACATTTAATATAGGCAATAAAATTGAAACAATAATTTGCACCACATGAGTGAGAGTGAGAGTGAGTGAGTGAGAGAGAGAGAGAGAGAGAGAGAGAGAGAGAGAGAGAGAGAGAGAGAGAGAGAGAGAGAGAGAGAGAGAGAGAGAGAGAGAGAGAGAGAGAGAGAGAGAGAGAGAGAATTTTTACGTGGAAACCTAAAGTGAGAAAAACCATGGAGAAAAATCTCAAGTATATGAATGAACACCAACTCAAAATATAAAGTTTTCAAGCACCAACTTGTAGGAGCACCAACCCCTTTTTTGAGCACCAACACAACAACTATTTGTGAGCACTAACCCATTAGAGCAGCAACCCATAGGAGCACCAACCCCTCTTTTGTATAAAACACAACTATCTCTCAATGTTGCTTACTCAACAAATGATATAACTCTACAGTATCTCCTACTTTTCTCTCTTCAAAAACAAATAAAAACTATGTACTCTCTTGCTAATTTCAAATGGCTTCTCAAGCCTTTAGTTATAGCTTCCCAAATGACCTTTGGAATTCACCCTTTGTGACCCTTCAATCCCCATGGAAAATGGTGCCAAACTTGCATGACCCTTCATATCCTTGCATTTAAAAAGTCATATGGTGACCCTTCATAAGTAAAATCATCCTTTCCTCTTTTGTATTTATCTTGGTGACTTTTCATATTCCTCAAAGTGTCCCTTCAATAAAAAATGTGCCATACCTCTTTTGTCTTTATATGGTGACTCTTAGAATTCCTCAAAATGACTCTTCATGAGAAAATGCGTCCCATTCCTCTTTCATATTTTATCCCATGACTCTTTGACTTATCTATGGGCACTCTTTTGACTTATATGCAACTAAAAATATATTAATTAATATTAAATAAATATTAACACACATTATCCAAGATATGATTATTAAAAACACCATTAAATATAATGGGGCCTTTATCACTAATAATGCTAGACCTTTGACATCAATGACAATATTTCCAACAATCTCCCCCTTTGTCATTGATGGCAACCTCAAACTAAAATTGCCACATCTTGAAACCTGCACATACTATCATTTGAAAAACATACAATAACTCCCCTTTACTATATCAACCTATACTTATTCCTTGTACCTATTTCTACACCTATACCTATTATTCTCCCCCTTTGACATCAATGGAAAAGGGCCTACTTGGAGCTAACACTTAGCTCCCCCTCAACTGATGTTGAACCTCAATGGCAAGAAGTAATATAAAATTACTCCCAACTTCTCTTGTAGATACTCAAATGTGTCTTTTGGTAGTGCCTTTATGAAAAGATCTGCAATCTACTTTGTAATACTGATATACTCCATATTAACCTATTGATCTACAACCTGCTCTCTCAAGAAGTGATATTTAATAGAAATATGTTTTGTTCTTGAATCCATCACTAGATTCTTCAAAATATTAATAGCACTTGTGTTATCACAAAAAATAGAAATAGGTTCATCATACTTTACCATGTTATCTTCTAAAGTTTGCTTCATCCAAATCACTTGAGTACAACATAATAACATTACAATATATTATACTTCAAATGTAGAAAGTGATACTAAATTTTAATTTTTGCTTAGCTATGATACTAATCTATCACCAAGGAAGAAAGATCTTCTACTTATACTCTTTCTGTCATCTAAGCACCCTACCCAATCTAAATCTGTATAAGCAACCAAAGTGAAATCTCTACCTATAAGATGCCACAATCCGTAATCTAATGTCCTCTTGATATATCTAAATATTCTCTCCACTAACTAAACATGACTATCTTTTAGAGCTGACTGATATCTTACAACCATAACTACTACATGCATGATGTCTGGCCTTGATTTTGTTAAATATAAAAGACTATCAATCATATATTTATACAAAGATTTATTTGTAATAGGTGAATCTTCATCTTTGCTCACCTTATTTCCTATACACATTGGTGTGCCAACTAGTGCATAATCCTCAAAACCAAATTTTTTTCAACATTTCCTTGGCATATTTACTTTGAGATATGAAAATTCTTTTATCTGACTAAAATATTTTCAATCCTAAGAGAAATGACAATTTTCCAAGCATAGACATCTCAAATTCTTTTTAAATATTATCAAAAAATTATTTTTTCATCTTTCCAATATTTGTTCCAAAAATGATGTCATCAACATATACCACAATAATCAATTGATGCTCACCTTCTATTTTGATGTAGAGATTACTATCAGCAAATCTTCTCTGAAAACCTTGATCTTGTAGGTCAAGTCTTGCATACCAAGCTCTGGGAGCTTGTTTCAATCCATAAAATACTTTATTTAATATACATACATGGATACTAATATTTGAGATAATAAATCCTTTAGGTTGCTTAATGTATACCTCTTCTTCTAGATTCCTATTTAAGAAGGTAGATTTGACATCCATCTGAAACACTTTGAAAATTTTAAACATTACATATGTAAGAAACATTCTAATAGCCTCTAACCTTGCCACTAGTGCAAAATTTTCTTCAAAATCTATTCCCTCAATCTAAGCATATCCTTTACATACTAATCTTACTTTATTTCTGGTCACTTATCCATTTTCATTCAACTTATTTCTATAAACCCATTTCTCTCCTATCACATTGTGATATTTTGGTCTAGGCACTAATTCCCAAGTATCATTCTTTTATATCTAATTTAATTCTTCATCCATATCCTTAACCTAATGCTTATCATGTTTAGCTTATGAAAAAGTTATAGGTTGAATTTTGGATAATAAAGAGAAATTAACTTGGTTATATTCACTTACCATCATTATTCTAGTGTAAATTTATTCCTTTATGTCCCTGATGATGTCACTTTCATTATGATTTCTTTAAACATATTTGGATGGATTTTTGGTGTCCTTTTTCTCCTTTTCATCTTCATCTAATTCTTCAAAATCTTCCTCTTCAATGATTTCAAGAATGTCTACTAGATTACTGATTCTTTATGTTCCATCTTTTTCTATCATGACGCTTGCACTTTCAACAAAATTTTTAGTTTTTTTATTATAACATTTATAAGCTTTAATTTTACAATAATAACCAAGAAATATACCTTCATCTACTCTAGATTCAAACTTACCAAATTTTTCATCAGTTCTCTTTATGAAGCATCTGTTGCCAAAAACTCTAAAATAGTTAACTATTTTTGGTTTATCTTTTCATAGATCATAAGGAGTCTTGTCACTATTAACTCTCAATAATGTTCTATTCTAAATATGCAATATTGTAGCAACTACCTCTCCAATATTTATCTACTATCCTAGATTCATTTAGCATTGTCCTCACCATCTCTTGAACTATTCTATTTTTCCATTTAACTACTTGTTGGGTGAATATTTTGTTGTCAACTAACTGAATGCAAAATGGGTATATCAGCCACAACGTAATGAGATAAATCTCTCCTCTCAATAGGGGGAGGTTCCCTATAAACTATTTTAAACTAATCTAAACTAAATATTAACTCAGGGGTGAGATCATACCATCTATTTCTCTTTTTTTAGAAATGATGTTTAAAAATTGAAGGAAAATTTCTTGGATATTAACTGAATCCACTAGAAACTTAGGAGAGTACAAAGCCTATCATTGCTTCTCTTACTTATTTATAACTTATATAATAGTAGAATGAATTACAGCCCAAAGTCACCACTAAAAACTACAACAGAGTATATGATCACAAAGGATAAAAGTAGTTAAAATCCTTTCCAATATCCTTTGTACTAAATTACAAAAACACAAACTAAAGACAATTATAGTAGCACAAAGTCTCCATAATTAACTTCTAAACATATTTCAGATTATCTTCACTCACTTTAATTATTTAATCAAATAGATAAGATTGTATTAGTAAAAGAACATAAGAACTATTTCCTAAACAACACAAGTTATTTCAATGCAATGTTTGAAAAGTCACTTGCTTTCTCATTCATTTAAGAAAATATGATTTACAATCTAAGCTCAAAGTCTCAAAAGGCATCTCAATTTGGTCAGAGTTTACTTCCAATCACTAAAAGAAGATCCTCATTACAAAATAGGCTCTCTTTATTTATAGGGAGAGGCCTTGAGGAAGTAGAAAAGACTTAATTACTTTGACATAGTCAAAGATAGGAGTCCTTGTTGACTTTGGAATTTACATATTTTTAGATGGAATTACACATGATAAAAGTACATGTGAAAATGTCTAAATTAGTTACAAAAGTGCATTTGAAAAATGGAAATTAAACCAAGGATAGTTTCAGTTTGTATCCCCATTTTTCTTTATGTGAGCATTGTACATGGTGATAGCTGCTTGTATCTTGATACTATTTGGAGTAACAATATTCTTAAAAATCACCTTAGACCTAACTATGGCATCTCTCACTGATGTAACTGATTTTACATGACTAGTTAACCTGGTTTGCAGATTATCTAGAGTTAACTGATTATCCATAATATTGTCCATAGAGGCTACTGAGAATGCCTTATCTTCAAATTCCTTCTGAAACATACCTTCAAATTCCTAAATCATTTCTTCTACTAAAAGGAATTAGTTGTCTTGTGATGTAAGATTGAAAAGCAATTCCTCTAATTTATGCAAAAGACTAATGTCACTTTGTTCACTAAGATCCTTTGATGATTTGCGATCACTGATCAATTCTTTAAGCACTCAACTCCTATATATCAATGCTTCTTTAGTTTTAGTGTAAGAGTCTCTATCAACAATGACACCAATTTATATTAGAGTGCTCATTTTTAACTTCTTCATATCCATCCATTTATCAAGATACTTTCTTATGTTTTCAATATCTTGAGAAATAATATTAATAAGATCATCCAGTTTTGCTCTTAATTTTCTCATTTTATCCATCTTCTCAGATAACTCTGTGAGCAAGGAAATTTTTTGTGTATGCATCATGTCCAAGTACTCTTCAAGTACTTTTCCCTTGAGATAGGTATTTTTTGCTTTCTGAATCATGGGGTCTTCTATGGAAATGGCTTTTGGAGTTACTATTTCTAGAGTGAAAGTGATCCTTCTTACCACTGTAGTCAATTATTCCACCATTAATTTATAATGATCCTTTATCTCTTTCTTTCTATCAAAATTTCAAATCAAGATGTCCATAGATGACTGCATATCACTCTTAACACTTTCATGAGTTACCTTATTTAACTCAAATCTAGAAATAGAGTAGTCACTTACATAGAGTAGTCACTTACTTCTAGAAATTTGTGTCCCTTATCCCCAATCATCTTTGAAAGAATCTTTGGCTTCTTGGGAGCCTTGAATTTTACTGACACCATTTTATTGAAATCAAAGTCATCTGGAGACATGGCTTGTTTTTTCCTTTTGAGCATATAAGTTGATAACCAAGGTGGGATCACAAAAGTACTTACATTAGTATCAATCTCCATTGTTGGTGTTACTAGAGTTGCAATTGCACTAGTAGTGGAAACAATAGGTGGAGTATCAGTAAAAATTGCACCTTCTGCTGAGTGATTGAGAGTAGAACTATCCTCAATATCAAAAGATGGAGATGCAAAACTAGGAATTGATCCTAAGGAATGAAAAATATCTCTAAAAAAGCCTTGAGGGATGTCAAAAATTACTTTGGAAGGAGAGGGTGATCTAGAAGAGGGAACACTAATTGGACAAATAGGTGAAGGAGTTGTAATAGACATGCCCGATAGGGAAGAAGAAATTTCTATTTATTGCTACACATTCTCTTGAGGAGGCAAAGTTTCCTTCTCTCATTGATCTGTGGGCCTATCATCAATATCCATCTATGCCCTTATTGGTTCTTCGATTCTTTGATTCTCAAATTCCATATTTTCTATTTTTGGCTCTTTTTTTTGTAACTTTTGACTTCATCACAAATATGATTTTAGGCTTATGTGGCCTAGAAGAGGAAGGAACATCACTTTTATTCTTCATCCTATTTTTTGCCCTTCTTGTTTTCTTTTGAAATTCAGCTTCTAAACCTATGATGAATTCTTTCAAAGTGATTCCTTTATTCGCTAACCAATCATTGGTGTTTGCCAATATTGGTTCAAATATTTTCCTTAAAGAAGTCAGTTCCTTTTGTGACCATTAGATTGGGGGAAGAGGGGCATTGGAAACATGTTCAACATGGTATCTATCATTAATCAAATCACCATCATCCACTAAATTCTCAAGGATATCAGGAATTTCTAGATATTCTACCTACTCAAGAGATAATCTACTGTAGTCCATTTTCCTAACATCTTCTGTTGTCCTCAAATCTACCCAAAAATCTTCAATCATAGGCTCATGAAATTAGGTTTTCCTCCTGATTATATCTTTCATGCCCTTATAATCAAAATTTGGTCTTCTTTTGAACTACTTCATGGTTACAAGATATATTTTAGTTTCCTAAACTCTAGCTTTTCCAATGGTTAACATTGAAAACCTACTAATTTCAATTAGGAATCTAAAACTGGCCTTCTTGAGTTCCATCCATTTATTATGTATGACAATTATTTGCCTCCATAGCTCCATCAAGACCCATTTGTCTGAAGAGAATCTTGGAAGCATATAAGGATAACCTTGGAAAAAGACAACCTACAAGTATAAAAAAGAAGGAAATTATAAGAACATACATCCAAAATCATTCACAACTACCCAAGCCTCATTAGAAATTATTCTCTATTCTAATTGAGGATCAAAGAGAAACAAAAATACTACAAAGAAAACATCGTTTACTCTTCTAAAATGATGAATAAAACCCTTTAATGTTAACTGAGGATAGTATTGATACACTGGGGTTACTCTCTTATCTCCTTCTGATGTTAAACCTAGAAAGGTTCTCATCGATGCTGCAATGTACACTAGGTAGGAAGTCATATAGAATTTGAAGGTAGTGGATACCTTCATCAATTGCTTATGTAAAACATTACTAATTTGTTCTCCTTAGAAGATGACTTATTTTCCTTGGATAATTATCTTGATGAATGGATATATCTATTCATGAAATTGTGAAGAAGAAGGTAAACCTCTTACCCTATTGAGAAGAGTGATCAGATCACTGAATTCTTCTGAGAAGTCACTTCTTGGAAAAATTCATGGCCACCTTGATAAATTTGCCCTTAGAGTCTTGAGAAGTTTATGGTTGATTACTTTCTTGACTTTTTTATAATCTATCATATTCTCTTTGTGCTTCGACAAAATCAAGCTTTATTACGTCAGTAGTAGGAGGACACATGAACACTTTATTGATGAACTCAGGATCCAATCTAATCACCACATTACCACTAGTGTCTAACACAACCCTGGTATCTTTATTATAGAACTAAGTGCACTGGAGAACAAATTTTATGTTTTGAGTTGCCACAGGCAAAGAAGATACCAGATGAATATTAATTTTGACTATCTTCTTCATTTCATGGTTGAGATTGCTTGATTTAGTTCTTTTCATGATCTCAGCTTTGTCCACGTGACCAATCTATGTATCTTGAATGTCATCAACATTAGAAGTAACTGAGGTGGTTGGAAAAAAACCTTGATACTTATACTTCATTATCCTCAACTTCTTTGGAGAAACCTCAGTCATATGGAAGAGCTTTTGTCAAAAGTATGTTGATGAAGAAGGATCCACAAGAGAAACTACAATAAAAGTTATGATCATGTAATCAAGGGAAATAGTGACAATGTGAGAAAACTAAATGTTTATGATCAAGACCATGGGGATGTGCTTGAAAGGGCTAAAGTGTGAGCAGGTCAAAAAACTAGAAGGAAGTGGGTTTACAAAATCAAAACTAAAAATTTCCCAGAGTTAGGAAATTTGAGAGAAAGTTTACATCGATGGAAAAAATTGCTTCCCTTACATATGGGGTATGTTGTATCGGTGGAAAAAATCATGACCATAGCATGTTTAGGTAAAATTCACACTTATGCAGGGGCAGTAATTTTTTCCATCTTTGCAGGTCGGGTTTATGCAGGGGTGGCAAAAATCACCACCCTTGCAGGTTTAATGTGTAAGGGCAGCAAAAATTACCATTGTTGTAGATATGATAAGGTTTTATGTAAAGGCGGCAATTTTCACTACCTATACATGAGAAAACTTGACTGAGGGGTTTTGTATTTTTTATTTTTTTGCCTAGTACACCTCTTCAGGGAAGAGAGGGAGGTGGATAAGGTAAAAATAAAACCTAAAAAGAAGAAAGAAATAAGAAAAAATAGAAAACTGAACCTTTAAAGGAAAAGAAAATAAAAAATAATGAAAACCTAGAAAAAAGAGAGAAGAAAGCAAAAATTACCTGGTAATTATGGAAATCTAAGCTTAAACTCAGAAAAATCACAAACCCACTCATTCGCACTATTGAATGATTACAGGGGGGAGGAGCAGACAACTTAAAATAATTAAAATGAGCAATCAATCAACATTTAAATGCCCTAAAATTAGCACCAACCACTCAGCATGTGTGGCCATAAATGCCACATGTGAAAACTAAGATCATGCATTGGTGGTGAATTTCACTGCCTATGCATGATGTTGGGTAATTCATGCATTAGTGGCAAAAATTGATGATCATGCATAAAAACTATGAAACTTGCAATAGCAGAAATTTTCACCGCTCTTGCATGAAAATAGGTGAATAAAAATGTGAGGGTGGTAAAAATCACCACTTTTGCATGAAAAATAAAGAAACTAGTAAGGGCAGCAATTTTTTCTGCTCTTGCATGAAAATGAATAAACTTCCTAACACTTTTAAAAACTATTAAAATTTGATACTTTGATTAGATCAAGATTACCACGAGTTTCACATTTTTTGAGAAATCATGATGAGATAAAGTTGTGAACTTTTCTAAGATGTTAGTCAAATACACTCAAGATCAAGAGAAACCTACCTCAAATAACAAACTTAGAGTGAAGAACATGAAATGGATAAGTTTTGTAAGGGTTGTCCACCAAAATAAGCATAGCTAATTTTGGGAACAACACTACTTTATTTTATTGTGAATTTTTGGTTGCTAAATAATGTCTCTTTATTCCATGGTCTGCACAAAACTCAATAAATTTATCTTACATGAATTCTCCTCCTTTATTTGATCTTAGACACTTAATCTTCAAGCTAGTTTCATTCTCAACTAATGCTTTAAAATGTCTGAAAGCTTCTATTTTTTTCTTTAAAAACATTACTCAAGTCATATGTGAAAAATCATCAATAAGAAACATGAAATATTTCTCACCTTGATTACTTTGAGTTCTCATAGGTCCACACAAATTAGTGTAAACAAGTTCTAGCATCTGAGTGGTTGAGTACTCTTTTTTTTGGAACCACCTTCTATCCTGTTTCCCATGCTGACATAGTTCACAAAGCATGTCGGATGGCTTTTTAATCTTTGGAAGATTTTTGACTACTTATTTCTTGTTGATGTTGACAAGATTGTCAAAATTTATGTTCCCAATTCTTCTATGTCATAGTCAACTTTCTTCAATCCGACTCAAATAAAATCTTTGACCTTTGATGTCTGATAGCATATACAAATTATTGCCTATTCTTTGAGCATCTGTAACCAACACATCTGAATCTTTTCTTCTAATTTCATAACTTTCTACTTAAAAATTTAGTGTGTTCCCCTAATCACACATTTGACTTATTATGCTTAAGACCTACATATAAAACATTTTTAGTTTTAGTTTTAGTTCTACCATTATCTAAACATAGTGTACCTTTTCCAACAATTCTAGGCATAGTATTGTCTCTGAATTTCACTATGCCATTATTGATCTTCTTCAAGGTTATGAACTTGCTCTTATCTCTTGTCATGTGCCTCAAACATCCACTATTAATTAACCATGGATTTTCTTCATTTCTTGCATGCAAAGCTATCTTTACCAACATATATTTTTTAGGTTGTTTCTTTTGCCATGAACCTGTTTGAACTTTTTTATTGATGAATGGAGCCTTGAAACTCTAGTCCTTCTTGACTGACTCAAACATGATTCTACAATACCAAGCTAGGTGTCTAAATTTGTTTCACTTGTAGCATATTATTTCCTCTTCACTAAAGCTTGATAGAGGAGCAAAAGAGTTGTGACTTCTGATTGACTTTAAATGAATTTCCTTCTCCTTATTTCTGAAATTGTTAGCCCCTTTTTGACATTCTATTTTCTTATGACCATATCCATTACAAAAAAATAGTAACTATAAAAATAGGACCTATTTGTGTATCTCTGACTTGATTACCTTTTGTAGCTATGTTCTCTCCAGCCTTCTTTATTTGAGATGTCCTCTATATTCTTAACTTCTTCCCTTTTAATTTATTTTTTTGTAAGAGCTTCAATATAGATTTTTCTGTTTTCCTTGTCTATGAAGTAGTGACTTCTTCTTTCTCTTTTTCAAATCCAATACCTATCTTATTCAACATATTAGTGCTATTCTCAAATTCTGAATCATTGGCTGCTCTATCATTGATTACTTTATTTGTTTTCTCAAGATTTGCTTTTAAAGAAGAAATTTAAATAACATACCTTTCACATTTTTTACTTACTATTTTCAAATGTCATTATATATTCTTAATTCTTCTTGACTTCTTCAAAGTGTGCTTATAGATCTTTAATTATTTCCTTTGACTCTTTTTCATTTTTCTCGATCTGGAGCTTTAATCTTCAATTCTTCTTTTTAAGAGCTTTTAACTCTTCTAAGGCACAAATGAGTTCTTCTAGATTCACTTTGGCTTCATCCTATTCTTCTTCTTGATCATCTATATTTTTTCTTGTAGAGGAATCTTCATGTATGGCCATGAATAGAATCTCTTCTTCTGAATCACTAACTCTACTATCTTTGGCTAAGCTAGGATCTTTAGAATACAAACTTTTCTTCTCGAATCCCTTCTTGAATTTACCTTGGAAATTCTTCTTGTATGTAGACTTTCCTTTTTAATTGTCATCATTACCCTCATTTGAGAATTTAGCTGAAAAATGTCCAATCTTTCCATAATTAAAATATTTAAAAGGTAATTTTTATTGATATTTACCTATGCCCTTTTTCGGCTTGTGAATGAATAGAGCTTCATTGTCATCTTTATCATCGCTATAACTATCACTTGATTCTTGAATCTTAGCCTTCTCTTTCTTTCATTTCTTGAAAGTAGCTTCTGTCTTTGAAGATTTATCTTGTTCATTTTACTTCTCATATGCCATAAGAATACCATGAAACTCATCCATCTTTAGCTTGGCTAGATTCTTTATCTCTTCAATTACCAAAACTTTTGCATCATATCTCAATGGTAGATATCTCAAAAAAATTTGAACTATAGTTGATTCTTCTAAATTTTCTCTAAGACCTTGAATCTAATTAACTATTTTATCAACCTACAAAAGATAACTTGCTATATTTTCTTCTTTTTCCATCTTCAAACTCTCAAACTATCTTCTAAAAGTTTGAAGCTTAGTTTGTTGAACCTTTCTATCACCTTTGTAAATATTCTCAATTTCTACCCAAGTTTCATGAGCAGATTTAAATTACATAACTTTAACAAATTTTGATTCACATAAACCACATAAAATAACATTTAAATCTTTAGCATCATTTTCACTTGCCTTCTTTTCTACTAGAGTAGTTACAAGTGTATGTGTCTCTTCATATCCCTCCACCACTGCTTGTCATATGTTGAATCCAAGGGCCATAAAATAAGTCTTCATCCTTATGCTCCAAAAAACATAATTCATCCCATAAAAAAAGGTGCCTTACTTGTATAAAATCCTTCATGTGATCCAGCCATCATGCTTTCCTAATCTACATTCAAGCTGTAAATTTTTTTCA
>JARHVA010000149.1:6755000-6977500 GCA_037957365.1 Torreya grandis
AAAATCCATGGGATCTATAACACCACTAGCAAGGTGAGCATAGAATCCACACATATGTTCAAATATTTGTTAGATTTTGACTTCCATACCTTCATCCATTAGGGCCTTATCCTACCAATCTATAATAGGATACCAAAATAGAGGGGCCTATAAATTTAAGTTCAGTAATTGAGATCCCATTTCTCCTACAAGCAAAATATATTTTATGATCCTATTAAATGTTACGTTTAAGTTAAAAGGGGAATATGGCTCTCTCTTTCTCAGTGTAGGAGTGAGTTTATTCCATCATTAATTATAGTATTCTTTGGCTATAAGACCATTATAAGTTCTCAATCAGAAATAAAAATCTTAGGCTTCATCATAATTCTTTACAAACCAAACTGTGACTTCTTTCTTCAACATGATATTATCCCATTCAGCCAATACAACTTCAATTGTCATTGATTCTCTCCTAATAAGTATCTAGATTGCATTCTCATTTTTCCTATATTTAGATACTTTTATTCCTCTTCTTTTCTCAATCAATAAACATGATGAAAATGCATTTAGTTGGACATCTCCAACATATGAATTAGGGTTCCATTCTCTATCATAAGGAATAACATAATTGTGAAGGTAGAACTCATACAATTATGCTTATTATTCCTATGAAATTTATTTATAGATATAAAATAAGGAGAATGGATCAAGGACATCATGAGGCATGTCACAATAAATTCTCATAAATTTGAACTTATGCCATTGCTCTTTAAGGTAGACTGAATAAACTTTTGCAGGAGATCTATAGTCAAGGAGCTCTTGGGTAAGACTAGCCATATCTTCAATTTTTTGCTTCAGTTTGGATATTATCTCTTTATTTAACTTATTATCTTCTTTCAATTTCTTATTTTCTTTTCTTAATTCTTTCATAATGTTAGACTGACTATCCATCTTATTCATCAATTTAGAAGATATTGAAAATGAGTAATGATATTTAACTTCTTGGGTGGTTATAGGTTCTTCTTATTGATCTACCTCTATAGAAGGTTATGAAATAATGAATATAGGATGGTCTTTGGTAGAGGGATACAACTAAGAAGCTACTATATCAAGTGCATCTAGTCCTCCACTAGACTGATCCTATATCTTCTTTCTTAGTCTCTCAATTTATCATAGGGCTTTCTCTAGAGTAGGAAATTCCATTTGTACAATAGGTTGCTCCAATTTTTCCACTTCCTCCTGAATTGGTTCCTCATGCAACTCTTCAAGACTATACTCTACTTTTTCTACCTCTTGATTGTATTCTAAATAACATTCTCCCTTATTTATTTCAGCCTTTAAGGATTCATCACTACTAGAGGTTTGTTCTTATCTAAATTATTCATTAATTTCAATAATAGATTAAGGTTTAGTTCTCAGTTTTCTTCTCAATATGTGGTATCTATGAGGAGTAGAGGACCTTGGTATTTTTAAGAGAAGGTGGAAACTCCTCCATAGACTCCTCTGAATCAGGCTAGAGAATGAGTTTCTTCCTCTTTCTAGATTCCCTGACTATGGAAGTCATTTATTCATTCCTTTTTGTAGGTTCATGTGTTCTTATAGGAAGATATTATTATATAGGTTCTTGTGTGGCTATAGGAATATATCCTTTTGTAGGTTCTTTTGAAGCTACAAGAAGGTTTTTTGCTACAAGTTCTTATGGAGATGAAGGGATTCTTTTGATCTATGTTCTCTACCTATATTTCCTCTTCTATTTCATTTCTTTCTCTATTAGTTTCTTCATTTCCTGTACTTGGATAAATTATTCCTAACTTATGTTGGGTCTAGTCCTTTGCAAATAGTCTTAAACAATCAAATGGATTAGACAATGATGGGAAAGAGATTTGGAATTAGCTTTTTGAAAAGCCTTTGACATTTTTGTGATCATGTGGAGAAATAAGTTGGAGATGTTTATCTATATACCATACCATAAATGATTCATGAAATTTAAGTGTATGCCATGCAACATGGAATACCTCCCTTCATAAGTGAAATATTTATAGATGAACTCAATAGCTTTGACCCATAATCTCGATAAGGATAACCATGTAGTGCCTTGATTTGAAGTTTTCAAGATTTCATTTCCTTTGATGAATTTTTACCTCTCTACCTCAAGATAAAATTTGTCTTACCATGCCTCCCCTATTCATGGGAATCCTATTACTCTATTAATGATAGTATTTTTTAGCTTTATATCCATCCATATTACTGTTGCTGGGTTGTTATGTAATGAGCCAATGAATTCTTCTACAATTCCATTATATAGGGCCTATATCTTCTCAAAATACTATGCCCATTCTACATTATAGAATAAGTCCATAATGTTTAGGCTATTGGTTAAAGGTGTGATATCAATCATTTCATGTTTTAATAAGTCCCCTCCCATATTGTGAGATGAAATATGAGTTGCAGGTTGTGTTCTTACAATAAGGGTTTTGTGGGTTTGGAAAAATGTTTGCTATTTTTGCTTTGGGAGTGAAATAATCCTTTTAAATTATGGAAAATCTCCACCCCCCACAAATTAAACTATCACTTGTCCTTGAGGAATTAAATCAACATTTGAAAAATGGCTTGCAGTAATAGAAAAGGGTGATAGTAATGGTGTGTCAAAGGTCACATCAATCAATGAAGGAGAAGTTATGGAAAGTTAGCATGGTAAGGATAGGATATGGTGGTACATTAATAGAATTAGGTACTAGCATAAATTAATAATTAAAATACATGACATGAAATAAATATAAAATAATTACCTTGTTACTTGTAAGAATACCTTTTATTAATGTGTAAATGATGATTTAGAGTGGCAGTCATGGCATGCATTATCATTTGATTAAGAGAAAAACATTTTATGTAGAATTAAAATTAGGATGGAATGATAATAATACATCCTATTGTAGTAAATGTTTCCTATATAAATAAGTTTTATCTTACAATAATAAGTTATATCATGCGATAACAAGTTTTTATCCTATAATAGCAAGTGTTATCCTGTACCAACAAAATTTTCATGCAATAGCAAGAAGGAGAATATATTTCTACTTCAAGGGAATGAATCTTCAAGAAAAAATAATTTAATTTTTTTTTTATTGTAGTAGTGTCCTTTTTTTTAATAAATGTTGATCAACCAGTGACTTAGTTTTCTGAGATAACATTCATTAGCAATGCCTGAAGGTTTTCATCACTAAATTTTTTGATTTTTTTAGTCTAAACTCAACTGGAATCATAGGCATCCAATAGGTAGAATTTTATTAATTTTGAGTCAAGACATTGTGAATGACTCATTCTTAGCCACATGAAGATTTATTACTCTTGGAAACTATTAGAGAAGGGTTGATAGAAATACCCTTCGGCTATAACAAAAAAAATGATTTACTTCATAAAGAAGAGATGGATGTTGTTTTTTAAAAAGTTAGTGAGTAAGATTTACCTTGTAAAATGGCTTCTTATACAGCTTGAGCCTATGGCCATTAACAAGCAATCAAAACCAAATAAACTCAATGGTCATGAGCTTTACAGGTCTGTTATAAAAAACTTTTTCTATCTCATAAGGCCCAAGCCATCTGAACTACAACATTCCATTATGATTTTTGTATTTAGAGTCAAAAGGGAGTGCCCAATCACTAGGTTGGAAATTCTTAGTCTTTATGTTCTTATCATGTCAACCCACACATTTTTTTTGTATAATTTTAGTGTGATGAAGTGCTTCCTTAGTTCATCAAGTGCATTTAGCTTCATGATCCTATCTTATTGATCTTGGAAAATATCTAAGCCTAAATAAAGTGTTGTCCTTAATGTTTTATGTTCAAACTCAATGGGAAAAAAACTTTTTACCATAAAGTAGTTCATATGGAGTGAAACTAGTTGTGGTTTTCTAGGTGATTCCTATAAGCCCAGACTACTTATAGAAGACAAGTTGACCAATCTTTTCTATGCAGGCTAAGAGTCTTAGTGAGTATATTTTTTAATTCTCTATTTGTCACTTCCACCTAACTATTTGACTTAGGATGGTAAGGGGTAGAATTTTTGTGTCTAATTTCATATTATTTTACCAAGGTAGCTGTGAGGTCTAATGTGAATTGTGGGTATTGGTCTATGACTATTTCTCTTAGTACTCCATAGTGGATGAACATTTATTCATACAAGAACTTAGATACTTTCTCATCTTACGCATGGGTTAAGGATTTGACCTTTACCCAGTTTATGACATAATCAATGCATACTAGTATGTATTCCTTGTTGGTGGATTTAGAATCAATGGCACCTACAAAATCTAGTCCCCATTTATCAAAGGGTTCCAAAACTAGTTGTGGATATAATAACATTTTATTAGAGTGAATAGGTTTTCCCATATGCTAGTATTGATCACATATGTAGGTATACATCAAGGCATCCTTATGAAAAGAATGCCAATAATATTGAGTAGTGATTATT
Organism: Torreya grandis; assembly: GCA_037957365.1. Classification (NCBI taxonomy): domain Eukaryota; kingdom Viridiplantae; phylum Streptophyta; class Pinopsida; order Cupressales; family Taxaceae; genus Torreya; species Torreya grandis. The sequence continues at coordinate 6,759,450 of JARHVA010000149.1, forward strand.
TTCATGGAAATTTATTTGGTAGTAAAATGACCCCCACATGGTTCATCATGGTAGGCTCTAAGAATGTCATAAGCTTCATCTTCTTGGAAACATCTTCTCATAACTAAATATGGTCTAGTGATAAAGAGATATCCTACAATCAAGGAATATTTTTTTTCTCTTTTGGATTAGATGCTATTGTCCTTAGGTGAGAAATGTTGTGGTAGTGATCCTACAGCAAGATAGTTAGTACTTTCTATGAACCAAGGATATTGAATTATTACAATAAATAAATATTAATCAGGAAAAGAATAATTAATAATAGGAATATACTCATCATTTTAAAACTAAGATAGAAATTTTTCTACTAAATTATCTTTATTTGGTCTATCCACAATGGTAATATCAAACTCCTACATCAAAAGCAACCAAAGAATTATCCTACCTCTTACAATAGGTTTGTTTATTAAATACCTAATTGTTGCATGATCTATGTGGATGAATACTTGGTAACCTATAATTTAGTCTAGAAATTTATTGATGGCATAAATGATGGCACACAATTCCTTCTCTATTATAGTGTATTTGAGTTCATCCCCTTGAATATTCTTGATGATAAAATAGATTGCATAACTCAAGGATTCATCTTTTTCACCAAAGATAGCTCCTAAAGTGGTGTCAAATGCATCTATGTGGATGTCAAAAGGCTTCTTCCAAACAGACCCTATCATAATAGGATTTTTTATGAGAAGGTCTTTAATTTTCTAAAATATAGTTTGAAAATCATTAATCCATGTAAATTCAACATCCTTAGTAAGCAATCCAAATAATGGGGTAGCAATTTTACTAAAATCTTTGATGAATCATCTATAATAACCACCATGTACTAAAAATCTTCTAACATATTTTTTATTATTTGGTGTGGGTTGATATTTAATGATGCTTATCTTTGTTGGGTCAACTTGAATTCTAGTAGGGGAGATGTGATGCCCTAACATAATCCCTTCAGTCATAAGCATGTAACACTTTTTATTTCTCAAAGATAATTGGTCGTCTTGGAAATGTTGAAGAACTTTATTAGGTTGGTGAGTGTTTCTTTGAATGTCTACACATAGATAGGGAAATCATCCATGTATATTTCAACACAGTCATGGGAGAGATCATACAATATGCTAAAAATATCCCTTTGAAAAGTATTTAGGGCATTACAAAGACCAAATGGTAAGATGTCATAGGCATAGGTTCCCCAAGGGAAAGTAAAAGTGGTTTTATCTTGGTTTTTTGGAGCAAAATTATATTTGATTATAACCACTATAGTTGTCTAGGAAGGAAAAGTACTTTCTCCCTGCTAATGTATCCAACACTTGATCAATGAATGGAAGGGAAAAGTGATCCTTCTTAGTATCATCATTTAATTATTTTTAGTCAATGAAAATATGCCATTTACCCTCTTTTTTAGGGATAATTACTAGGGGAGAGACCCACTAGCTATCTGAAATAGGATAAACAAACCCTACATCTAAGAGTTTTTACTAATTAGTTTTTATAATATCTTTAAATATTGGATTCATTCATCATTGGGGTTGGTGAATAGGTTTGCATTATTATTTAATGTAAATGTGATGCATGCATAAATCTAGAGGTATTCCTCTCATTTCATGGTAATCCCAAGAAAATGTTATTGTGTGCTTTCTTAACATTGTAAGTAATTATATTTCTTGCTAGGGTGTTAAGGAGGTGCTAATGTTGAGAGGTTTGTTTGGAGGAATGTTTACTTTCTTTGTTAAAGAAAGCATGGTTTCTACATTGGTGATTAAAAGAGCATTGTTGTAATGATGGGAAGTAATTAATGGAATGTCCAAGTGTCTCTTGTAGTTTTAGCAAGTTCATTCTCAAGAAAGGTATTCTAAATAGGGAATGGTGTACATTCCAACAAGTTAGTGCTATAATATCCTATCGATAGGTGTTTTTAAGGATACCAATAAGGACAATGTCTTATTCTTATTATTGTAGAGGTGGACTCCAGTCAATTATGTAAAGAGTCTGTAAGGATATAACTTCTTCAAAGTTGTCAATCTAAGGGGTTAGGCCATCATTTTGAGAAGGTTGAGATTGTGATACAAAACCAATTTATTAGTGTCATTTCCATTAGAAATTAGCATTTTCCCTAGCCTATAGATAATAAAATAATCAATGGTGGTCAAACATGGGTGGCTAAGGATGAGAGGATAACACCCAAAGTTGCTTTTTATCTGTAGGACAATAATGTCTAATGGATATTTCCAAGTATACAGAATGATAACAAGGTCATCAACAATCCCCTCATGCCTAATAGTTGGCCTATCAGCCATCTAGAGGATGGTGGGTGTTGGATGGAGAGTGGTATGTTTTAGTTATTGTATGGTCTCTATGGTCATCACATTGATGGTTGCACCCAAATAAATTAATGTATTGGAGATGGGTTGGCCATGGATGCTAACATTAATTATAGGAATTCCTAGATTAGAATAATTTGGGGGAACTATATTTCCCAATATAATATCTGCTAGTTGGCCAATGACCTAGACTATTTTAAGATCCTTATTTTTTCATGATTTTTACAAACATAGCTCCTTAACATATTTATTGTAGATAGTAACATCCTCTATTACTTGAAAGAATGGGTTTTTAATGCACATATTCTTGAGTTGTCCTAAAATATAAAATTTGGGATTTGGTTTAGGATGTGATATATTTAATCTCTCCAAAAAAGAAGATTGTCAATTTTTTTTAAAATTTTTGGATGGACTTGACTTAGGATTGGCCATGAGTGGCTATAGATTAGTATGGAGTGGAGCTAGTTCAAAGTATTTTATGATTATGGGTGAGGTGGTTTATGGAAGAACACAACCTGATCAAAGTTGAACTTCATTAATATCCAAGGTGTATGTTGGATATTGTATTATTTTATTGGATTCTGCTAGTTGAAGTGACTTATTGGTAGGATTAGGGATGGGTTAGGTATTAAATTAAGTGGTTTGAATATCTTGTTGAGTGTTTAGCATTATGGCCTATTATTATTTTGGTTATTATATTTTCTAGGGAAAGCCTTGATTACCTCTCCATTGTTGTTACCATGGATTAGAGGGATAGAACCATTGCTAGTTTTAGAATTTCCCTGGTTGAGGTTGTTGTCCATTTTGTTGCATCCATAACTGATTTTGGGGTAGCTACCAATTTTTTTTGGATCAATTTTGATTCATTATATTCATCCAAGAACCATATTGAGGATTATTTGAGAATTGTTAATTTGAAAACATAGAGTTTGATGACATACCTAGTCTTTATACCCATGGTTTCCATTGAGATATGAAAAATACTTGATTCTCATCTTCTCCTATGGCATTTAGCTCCACTATCTCAAGATTCTCCTTAGTTATGTTCACTACCCGAGCTTTCATAGAGTGACATGTGCAATCCACCTTCTTCTTTATACATTCAAGGCAATGAGAAACTAAGGATTTTTTAGTTTCGTATTGCTTCCTCTATGTATGTAATGTATCAAGTTGAGTAGCAAGGTGGTTGACAATGTCATGCTTCATGTCCTAGAGTAGGTTACTAACTTCACCTTTAGATAGTCCTATTGTAGATGTTTCAAGAAGGGTTCTAACCATACTTTTGTTCATCATTAATTTGGATTACTTTGTACATATAACTATTAGTTAATTAAATGGTAATGTAGAAACATCACCACTAGACATTAGATCTAGTACCTCCAGACAATCAACTCTAATTCTTTTCAATAATTTCAGTTTGATCGATTCATTGTCCATTGTAGTCTACTTGGATTTTTGCAAGCTAAACAAAAATATTTCCATATATTCTTTGAATGACTCATCATCATCTTGTGTCATTCATAATATGTCATCTCTCATGTAGTTCCTGCCCTTACAATAGTCTTAGTATTTCATCAAAAACTTCTCTTATATTTCTTCCCAAGTAGAAATGGCACCCTTTCCCAGTCCCATGAACCTTTTAAGTGTTACATATTTGAGTGTTGTTTAAAATAATTTGATTTTATGATCATCTTGATTATAATCATAGCTATGGCATAAGATATCAAACTCAAAGAGAAATGTGTCTAGATCCTCAGATGTTTTCCCCTATAATTAGGGAAGGCAAAGTAAGGGATATTATTCAAGGGTGCATTTATGTTAGGATTAAAAATAGGAAATTTTAAAGTAGAAGAATCATTGGTAGTGTTTTCTTTCTAGATATCCCCCATAAATACTCTTTGTGTTAGTAGATAGGAGGTTGTTGCTACCCACCACTCAAAATTCCTATCAATTCTTTCATTTCCTAGGGTCTAGAAGATGGAGACTTTATCTTTATTCTTAGGAATGCATGGATTCCTATAAAATGGGGATGGTGTGGAAGTTTTATAAGATTCATCTAGTGTCTCAACAAAGAGTCTCTTTAAATTATAATATTTTATTGGCCTGATGTTTCTTCTAGGAGAAAGAATAGCCTTGAATGCCTCCTTAGCATGAAATTTAGGCGATGGAGGGAAGTGAACTTTATATTATTAAGTATGAGGTGATAAGGTGGGAATTATCAAGGCTAGTAAATGTGGGTATCTTCTAGGGGTATAAACCTACTCAAGGTCTCTAGCTTGTGCTACTAGTCTAGCCAAAAATTATTCCTTCTCTACCTCTTCTATTGACAACTATGAGTGATCTTTAGGAATTCTTTCATGTTCCTTAGTTGTTGCAGGATGAATTTATGATCTTCTATCAATGATTGATGATTCAGATAAAAATATTCCTATATAGTCCCCTTCTCTTTGCATACATCAACCACTTTTTTTTAACTTCTTGCATACCCTATTTGCATAGGGTTAGTAATATGGGGTTTTTTTGAAAAATCCACTATCCTACTTGCAAAAGGGGAAATTTAAACTATGAAAGAAAGAAATATTTGATCTAAATAACAATAATATTTGTAAATAAAAATAATAAATGTCTAGGAAAATTTGTATCTATATTTAAGATTACAAGTGTGTGATATGCTTTCTCGACAATGACACTAAAAATGACTAGCAGTCAATTCACAATCAGATATACTTCTCTTGATCAAAATGAAAAAGGAGATTTACCATGGGCTTGTACCTTATACCTCATTTATATTTCAACTTGAGAATGTATACTTGATAGGATGATGTCACTTTATGTGCACACTCAATCTTCTAATTTGACCTTATACTATTATTATCTAAGATGTTGAAGTCTTGCAATAAATAAAATGCTAGAAATTAAACATAAATAGAATACTATGAAATAAATGGTTATACATTGGAAGCTTCCTTAAAAAAAATCTAAGCAATAATTTAAATCACACAATTTATAAATAAAACACATAATACATAAACAAAACAAATAACATGCTTAGCTATTAAAATGGGTAGGATTGTTACTACAGACTTCCAAAGGGGGCCCTTCCTCTTTCTAACTCCAACTTTAATCCTTCCTCTCACAACACTTAATTGAAGTCATAAATGCTTGTTCATGTTAATAAAAAATGCAACAATGAATTGTTATAGGAATTTAAAATGATAGTTGCCTAACAAAATATACTTTTGATAATCTCTAATCAACATCTACTATATTTCAACTCTATTGCTACATATATATACCACATAGGAGATTGTTTTTTACAAAATATTATATATTCTAATCTAAGATATATTCAACTTAGGATAACTGAAATTGGATCCTTTTGATAAATTCATATTTCATGTAAATTCCACAACATTGTTGTACGACAAGCAAAACTATTTCAACCTTCAACTAATTCCTTATTTGGCTCATGGGAATTTATGGTTATTTCTTTGAGTCAATTGAAAGAGGAATAAAAATATATTCATTCATGGCTTTGGTTACACAGTGGCTATAGGATAGTTTGTGTAATGAGATTCCTTTGTTAGAGGAAATTCCATGATAAATACATATCTATCTAAAACATCCTTAAAACATATTATAGAAAAAACATCCTAAATCAATAGATAATTATCATATATTTAAGTTTAATACATAATTCAATATATTTAAAGAGTATAGAAACATAATGCTATTTGAAATATTATTGATATATGTAAAAGGAAAATTATAATAAACTATTTAAAAACATGGTTAACAAGAAGGATGAGTAAAATAGATGAGTACATTAACAAAACATTTCTAGGGCTCATCAATGCCTCCATGACCTCTTCACTTCTAGATCTAAGATTCTAAAGTTGGACCTACATAGTAATACATTCACACTAATGTTAATTTTAAGCTCGAGCAAAACAAATCCTTTTGAGTTTAAATTTAATGGCCACATGAATATCAATGTGGTCACATGAATTTCAATGATGGTCATGAAAATGTTATTTAATGGGAGTGTAGATGTCAATTTTAAGCTCGTGAAGTAGCCATTAGTTTTTAAAAAGTGGGTCCTAGTAGATCTAATGGTCCTTGCTCAATCATACATCTTGATCTAATAATGTGAGATAAGTCAAATAGTCAAGGGTATTGAGAGGTTAACACATGGAATAAGTACATGAAGATATAGACAAAAAATGAATCCTAAGGATCAACATAGGCTATCATGTGGTGTAAGTTGGGATAAAGATGACAAGTTAAGGGCAAGATCAATAGCTAACACTTGATCATACTAATCAAGATCAACAGAGTGAGTAAAGGTCAAAATATAAATGATCCAAGTCATGATCAATAGCCAATTAGAATAAAAGAGAGTTAGAATTGTTGGATATCTAGATTCCCCCCTAGTTAGAGGTAGGAGTTTTTAGGTCCTACTTCCAAATCTAGATCAACATGGGATTGACCCCAAGATATGGGTATCATATAATGGGGTTACACCTCTAGGATTTTTAATGAGAATATCTCTTCTATTGCATCATTTTAGCTCACTCCCACTACTAAAACCTATGAATGACAAGAAAAGGGGGAGAGAGAGGGAGAGAGAAACTTGAAAGGGAAACCTAAGCTAAAGATGGTGATGAACCTAAATTATAGTTGATCCACTCTGTTTGACTCTTAAAACACTAATGAAACAAGCACAACACCAAATGTAAGATTCTAAATATCTATCATACATCAGTGTTTCAAGAAGAGGTTCACCATATAAGTTGAGGGAAATGAAGGAGAGGTCTAAAGCAAGACACTAAAAAGTCATAGTATACACATGTAGGTTTTAATAAAAAGATGTAGAACACTAAACATGACCTGCATAACAAGATGAACTAGTAATTAGGTGAGATCATGACTTGATAATGGAGATTCTTCTACCACATGCAAATATGACATGTACACACTATACCAGAATAATAAAATCTGAAAAATAGTCTTGTATTCATCTCAAGGGGTTACAAGCTCCATCTTGGTAGAGTTTATTCATGCCCAAGAGAGGGAGTGTATATTTAAAAAGAGGATCAATTTTTTGGATCAAAATCCTTCATATATAATAGAAAGAGAGATGGCATGAAGGATCAAAGAAAAGGGTCTAGTGTTAGGAACTACAACTAGGAGCACTCAATGCACCCTTAGAACCTTTGGGGACTTTCTTAATCAATAAGCCATGAGCAATGTCCTAATTGATAAAAAAGGTGGCAAGGCTTTCATTGGATAAAGAGAAAAATGTGACAGCTCAAGTTCAATTAATGACCCAAGACATTATTCTTTTTTGATGTCATGTTCCCACATCCTTTCTTTCTCTCTTTCTTCTCCTATATATCTTGATCTCATTCCTATTTAAGGTTTTTCATCTCTTAGAAGTTATCATTCTTTTCTAGGACAAGGATACTCATTGAGACTCTTACAAAAGTATGCTTGTTTGATATGGTTAAACCCTATCAAAATATTATAAGAAGTACCTTTTGATTAACTTTTTGCCTATCTTTTATTTTGAATCAATGATTAGTATGCTTTTGTATGGTGAATTTGTGAAGGAGATTCTTCCAAGTTTACTATCCTTTTACTTGACTCTTTTAATGTGTTTTTAAACTAAATTACATGTCTAAATTAGTGTTCTATTTAGAACCTCTTCTGTGAAATATTTATGGAACTAGTGAGATTGTGAGGTTCTGTTAGCTATAGTTGTTATATGTTGATCTAGTGTGTGTTCATGCATATAGAGTGTCCATTTAAATTTTGTACATCACCCTCTTTAAATTTTTTAGGATCCCTTAGCCATATTTCTAACAATTTTCACTATGAAACATTAGTTTATCATTAGTTTAGGTGAACATCAAGAGGAAGTTGGCCTTCCCAGAGGTCTAACACCACTATAGGTGACCCACATCCTAAGGTTGTTCCCATTATGTAGTTCAATTAGAGGGAGCATTAATAACTCTCCACAAGGGTGAAAATTGAGCCTAAAACATTTATCATTTTGAGCATGGATCTAGGTTATAAAATCCTTTCTGCATTATTTTAGAACATGTTTTTGAATTACTTTTTAGGGCACCCTAAGTTTATGGATTTTATAGGAAAGAGTTTTTTTAAAGTTTTGTTTTAGTGTATGCTTTATTATTTCAAGGATCATTATGTAGTTCAATTAGAGGGAGCATTAATAACTCTCCACAAGGGTGAAAATTGAGCCTAAAACATTTATCATTTTGAGCATGGATCCAGGTTATAAAATCCTTTCTACATTATTTTAGAACATGTTTTTGAATTACTTTTTAGGGAACCCAAGTTTATGGAATTGACAGGAAAGAGTTTTTTTAAAGTTTTGTTTTAGTGTATGCTTTATTATTTCAAGGATCATTTGGTATTTCCCACTAGCTTGCATTTGATTTTTCCTAAATTTTTGATAAGGAATTCTGTCATTAATCTTTCAAGGTACCTTATTGTTTGAAGGCCACCAACACACCACATTTTATTTTATAATTATCCAAACTATCCTACCCTATCCTACCATAAAAACAATACATCCTTTGCATATTATAAGTATTATTTTCCTTTCAAAAGCATAATATCTTTCATATTTTAAATGTGTTTGTATTTTGTGTTTTAAACTCAAGCATAGTGTTGCATTTTTCCATTCAGCCCTTATTATTGAATATTATATAGAATGAAGATTATAGTCTCTTTACCATATATATTTAGTATCTTGTATATGACTTAGAGAGTTTATGAATTTTGTGTGACAACCATTCATCGGTGAAGTGTGAAAACTTTGTTATGTCCTAGTCATATTTTTTCCTTGTACTAAGAATCCCCATGGAGATCGAATTACAAAATATCTCCACATGAGCAAGCTACCCCATAGGTTTTCTCACCTTGGTTCAGCTAGAGATAGAAGTATCAGGGAGATAACCATAACCTTTGTAGGTATCTCTTAGTCATTTTTGTCATCTTGTCTAATCTTGATGTTAAACCCTTCCCCAGTTATAATGGCATACTAGCAGGTTTTTCATTTTTTTTTGTCATTTTATTTTAAATGTGCAAGGTCGAACATATGAGGTGTACAACTTAGAAATAACACTCAACTAAAACCAGTATTGGGAAAAAAAAAGAGACTTAGAGCTTGTGTTACTAGGGACTCTTGTAGAGAGCTAGAGCTATATGTATTTCATATTGAGAAGTTCTCTACTATATTTTCTACATTATTTTATTTTGGTTATCAACACCACAATACTCCATTAGGGATGCGCCAAGAATTATTTAGGCTTGAATATTTGAATTTTGATGCATTTATTACAAAGATTTGTTAACATTGGATGTTTAAAGGTGTTTAACCCCTTTTGAACATATCTTTTGAAGATTTTAGTGTCTTTGCTTTCTATCTCATTAATCTTTAGCAAGTCTATTTTCAACATGTATCACTATCATTTTGTTAAATGATATATTATAGAATTTTTATTCTAGTGGTGACTCTAATTTTTATCATCTAGTTTAAAAAAAGATTAGTCTCTATTTTGAATATTTTTCTTAATTTCAACTTTGAGTGTTTCTTTTGTTTATAAATCTGGAAGGATTGAGATCATATTTCAAAGGTTACATGTCTAAGAAACATATTCCACCCTTAAGTATTCCTCAAAGAATGAGGGAATAAATTTGGATGCATGTTGAAGGATAAGTTTTAGCTACTAAGGACTATCAAGATTTTGATAATATTGAACTATTTATTGATCCTCTTATTATTAAGAACTATCATAACTCTTCTACCAATTCTAAAACTTATAGTCCCATTTACTATCTAGCTCCTTCCCAACCAACTAAATCCCATCCAAAGTTTGATCCACCAAGTCCACATCATTCACCCCCTCACATCCATATTTTAGCTATTTTTGAACTTCCCATTAAACCAATCATGAGGTGTAGGGATCCAAATGAGAATGAGCATCCTACATTCCATGTTACCATATTTAGGCCTACCAATTTTGATGAAATGGAAGGCTATCCTAACAAATTCACAAATGTAGTTAGGAAATACCTCCCAAAGTTTCAAAGGAATAATGTAGTGAGCAGTGATCAACACCTAAGGGATTTTCAAAATATCATTGATGATTATGAGGTTGAGTATGAGGATGTGTGCATCAAGTTATTTGTGCACATATTGGAGGAAGATTTTCATGAGTGGTTTAACTTTATTCTTCCTAGGTGCATCGTGTTGTCCCCCAAAAACATCACTCATTTTTGGGACAACATTTGAACTATTTTGGTCTTACAGACCAAAATTGTCTCTTCCCTTTCTGAAATTTGTCCTGGACATTCAAATTCCTCATTTTTCAAGCTTCTCAGAAATCTACAAACTTTGCAAGCTTGAATATACGAACTCTATAGGCCAAGTTCAATGGGCTTTATAGGTTGATTTCTATAGACTTGGTTTCTACGAAATCTACAGGTAGGTTTATTTTTATAGATTTAAAGGCTTCTGCAGGCGGGTTCAATCAAAAGAATTAGTTTCTAACACTTGGTCATTTTTGGGATCATTTCAATGCCTTGGTTTAATCAAAAATGTCCATCAACAAGCATCAGAAGTAGGTTCAATGCATTTGGTTCAATAGGTTCAAAATCTCTCAACACAACTGTGAAGTTCAATCGGCAAAGTTCATCACTTTGGTTTAATCAAATGGTTCAGTGCTTCAGTTCAAGGCTTCGTTTGAACCATTAAACCAAAGCTTGGTTCAACGGTTGGTTCAATATATTTTGGTTCAAAGGTGGGTTCAAACAAATGGTTCAAAGGTGGGTTCAATCAAGTAGTTCAATGCTTTGTTTCAATCAGTTTGTTCATCCACTTTGTTTCAATGCTTTGGTTCATCCTTTAGTTCATCGGCTTGAACCATTTTGGTTCAAAGCTTGGTTCAATGAATTGGTTTAATGTTTGGTTTAACCAAGTGGTTAAAAGCTTTTAATTCATCACTGGTTAGTTCATTGCCTTGATTCAATGAAGTGGTTCAACGGAATGGTTCATCAACTTGGTTCAACCAAGTAGTTCAACAAAGTGGTTCAACTAATTGGTTCAATGTTTGGTTCAATCAAATAGTTCAATAGCTTGGTTCAACCAAGCGGTTCACTCAGATGGTTCAAAGGAGTGATTCAATGTAAAAGTTCAAAGAGCCTCCTGAAGGACAAGTGCCCTTGCAGAGGGCACTTGGTCAACAAAATTACCCTTTGGAAGGGTCATTTTCAAAGAAGACAGTTAAGGTAAATTCTTTCAAAATTTTGTTTAACATAGACAAAGGCATAATTATTTTGGACTTTTGTTCGAATGAATTCCTTTAGAAAAAAAATCTAAAAGAATTCAGAGAAGCTGCAGGTAGAAAGCCTGAAGAAAATTCCAAGGAGATAAATCAATTATGTGGACTTTTTGTCTGTGGGAAGTAATTCTGTGGCTTTTTGTTCATGGGAAATTATCCATACACTTTTTGTCTACGAAAAAATACCCACGAAGGGAAATTTCCCATGGAGAAAGCTTGAGAAACAGTCTACTAAAGGAAATGCTGCGAGATATTTGTAAGGCGAAGGCCACCGAAGGACCCTGAAGGGTAGGTGCCCTTGCAGGGGACTCTTAGCTGCCAAATTGAAGGGTCACCTTCCCTTCAGGAAGATGTAAAATAAGAAGCCTGAAAGCCATTCGAAGACCACCCGAAGGGCAGATACCTTTATGAGGGGCTCTTCTTGACCCAAAGTGGATCATTTCTTAAGGCCCAAAAAGGCAGGTTCTTTTTAAGAAAGTGCCAAATAGAAAAGCCGAAGAAGGACCAAGGGGTGACGTGCCTGAAGACGTCAAATTCAAGACAGCAAACTAGCCATTGAAAATGTAGTGACGGGCATGCGAACATCAATTTTAAAGCTCATGAAATAGTTGTTGATCCTTTGAATCTACATACCTGAATGCATTCATAGGATTTAAGGCCAAGGCCAACAAAAAGTGATTAAAGAATAGAACAACAAATTGAATCCAGGACCTGATTTAATTAACTAGAAAAGAAGGAACAATGAAAGGAAGATCAGATCACCAAGTGGACATTGAAAGTTGCAAACTTTCAATAGCGTGACTTGTTTCTTTGCATTGAGAAAAACAAATGGGTAGATGCCCCCAATTTCTAGCCTATCTTCCTAACAGTTTTCAATACAACATGATGTGTTACTATTCCTGAGTCCTTTTTGAAGAGGCTATATAAGGGACTCTCTTTTATTGTAAATATATCTCTTTTTTGACAATCAGAATGAAACTCTGCCCAAATTGAAAGGCACTAATGAGACTTTGAGCTCAGTTTGTTGATCATATTTTGTTATTGGAATAAGAAAGCAAGTGATTTTTTAGACTTTGTGCTGTGATATCTTTGTTGTTGAGGAAACTATTCTTATGTCTTTTTCCTTAATATATCTTCTGTTCCTTTAATTCATCAAGCAAAATTAGTGACAATAGTCAGGGAGGTGTCCTGAAGAGTCAATTGTGGAGAGACTTTGTGCCCCCCTAATTTCCTTTAGTGTGTTTCCTTTTCATTTCTGTGTAAAGGACTTTGGGATGACTTTGTGCCCTCATTGTCCTTCGTATGTCACTCTTGAGTAATTCAGGTGGAGACTTTGTGATGCATCTCAATTTGATAGTTACTACATCCTTTGCTACATTTTGCATTTACTACCAGGAGTATTCTTGTGGTTTACTAAATAGTACTTCTGAAAGAAGAGGAGTGTTGTCTGTCATTTCCCTAGTTTTTCCTTTGATTTTCATGCATCATCTCTAAAAAAAGAGAGATGGTTGGTTTGTCCTACCCTTGAGTATTATTTTCTATATATATATATATATATATATATATATATATATATATATATATATATATATATATATATAATCCATAGAGAACCTCCCCTTGATGAGAGGAGAGATCAGTCCCCTTTTGATGTGGTAAAAACTACACATTTGGATGACCAGTCTTCTTACTTTGGTTGATTAGACCTATTTTGTTTATCAGTATGTTGATCGACAAAATATTCAACCAATAGTTTTTGGTGACTCTGCTAGGGATATACATAATTTTGTGCAATTTAGAACCTCAAGTTTCATATTGAAACATCACTTGGATATAACCCATTATCATTATAACCCTTATCCATTACAGACTCTGGCGACTCCATTTCACATCTTACCCATTATCCATATATAGCCCTACCATCTTCCTCCACCTCCATTATTTTATCTGGTCTATAAAAACTAGAGTTTTTGGGAAAGATTGCACAATTTAAATCCTCAAGCTTTAACTAAAGCAAGGTCAATTCTTTTCCATTTTTGTTTCACAATCTGGTAGATTCAAGGTATACACGAAGCCAAAGGGCTAAAGGAATTGTTGACCCTGTATTTGAGTTGGTACAACAAAGTGATTTTGATCTATTTCCTTCACCATCTCATCTCTAATGAACCAAGAGCTTTCCTCCTACTAAAGTTAGATCTCCATTTCCAAACAAAGTATCTACTTCTACTATTGATAAAGCTTTACCAATAATTACCCCTATGAGATTTGTTATTCCTCCTTTTCATAATCCTACAATTGCAATTCAAGGCCCTTGGGGTAATGATTTTGGTCCTCTCAATCTTACTCCACCTCCACATGAGCTTTCACGTAGTTTAAGGAAGAATTTCCCCAAATTTTATGGTGATGGGAAAGTTCATCCTAATGAACACATTGCAGCCTTCAACATAGCTTGTAGAGTAATCAGAGTAGAATTTAAAGATGTAGTAATTAGGCTATTTGTAGAAACATTACAAGGTACTACTGTAGATTGGTTTTATCATCTATAGGCTCAGTTTGTAACTGATTAGAATAATCTCAAAAATAAGTTTGAAGCTAGATTCAAACCTACAGAAGATGCACATGCACTTTTGGATCAACTTACACAGATGAAGAAAGAGCCTCATGAGCCTGAGGGATTTCATAGCCAAATTTGAAAAACTGAGGAATAGAATTCCTCCTATATTGCTCGACCTACAGCTAAAAATCTCAAATGCTTCTTCATTAATTCTCAGTTACCTAAAGTAAGTTTTCTTTTGAGATGTGCTGGTCAAATAGATCTTGCTACAACTTAACTTTTGGCCACTGAGATAGAAGATGATCTCATCTTAGTAGGGAAGATAAGAAGAGATTCAAATAGAAATAGACCTTCATCATCTTATAAATATGCATCTATAGGCACCACTAATCCAATGGTGCAAAAGTTGGCAAATGAAGTCTTAGCCTTGAAAAAGCAAATGGCACAAGGAATGTCTTCTGCTCCTTCATACAGAGATGTGACAAGAAGGACATTCCCAAATCAGTCATATTAGGACAATGCTGCCAGGAATCAAGGGCAACAAAATTACCTTCCTCCCCCACAAGGGAAACTTGCCCTGGAAGCTCTTCCAACCAATTCAACAATGGGATATATTGAAGTAGAATTAGAGTTCTCTTTATAGCCTAAATTGAATCAAGAAAATGACACTGATATACTTGAATACAATCAAGAAGAATTAGCTGGCGACTCCCACATTGGTTTCTTGAACTACCAAGATGAACCTAGAAGCAAAGGATAAGCTATTGATGGATCATATGCAGTGTTTACTAGGTCCAAGAACCAATCAGTCCAACAAGCTAATAAAGGGAAGATAGAGGAGCAACCTCAACCAATAATTACAATTGCTAAGCGTGGAACCACTCTGCCTTTTCAGTTAAAGGATCCAGTGATCACCTAAAATGTAAGTACATCAATTTCACCTTCACCTTCTACTTCCATTTTACAAACCAGCCCTCCTCCCATCCCTCCTAAAACCCAAAAGGTTGAAATACCTTCTTTTTTTCTTAGTCCAATTCAACTATTTGACATAATTGATCATGTCAAAAAGACAAAAATACAAATGTCTGAGTTTGAATACTTGTAGTCCAATCTTGATCAATTGGATAGATTGGTCCAATGTGTCAAGAACCAAACTGTCCCTGCAAGACAATAGTTTAAGAAAATAATTCTTGATTCCCCAAAAAACATGCCCATTCTAAATAATCTTGTCACTACTCCTCCAGCTACCCCTGAGAAAATAGAACCTTTCTATGTTTCCCTATTAATAAATGGTTATCAACTCAACAATTACATCATTGATTCCAGGGCATCTGACAATGTCATGCCTACTAAAGTAACTGAGTCTTTGGGTCTTACATTGACCAAAAACTTTGGGAGATGTTTCTCCATGGAGAACAAGTAAGTACCATTGCTGGGATAAATTAAAGATGCCCAATTTGCATTGGCTGCCTTTGTAGATAAGAGAATCAAGATGACTGTCTTGGTGGCTGACATCCTAGCATCCTATGGCATTTTGCTTGGACAAAATTTTTGCAAGGACGTGGGAGGAGAACTAAGCATGGACCTATCTGAAGCAAGGATCCCTATCCAAGGCATGATGAAGAGATTGCTCCCTGAAAAGGAAGCAAAATACGTGGTCACCCAAACATTAGCCCCTGCAACACAAATTTTGTTTGAGTCTTCAGGCAGGGGTAATTATTTCTTTACCATAGAGGATGTTCATGTTTCTATAGATGAAATCCCTATAGTTGACAATTTAGGAATTGATCCAAACAATACTTCAAGAGAATTGGTAGGGCATAGTACAAGTAAGGAAGGATCTTCCATCTCTAATGAAGAGAAATCTGATAGGAGATCAGCTTCAATCTTGAAATCCAATGGCAGCAATTTTTCAACCAATGATGGAGTTGGGACTATGTTGATATCTCCTCAAGGAGATATTCTTCCTTCATGCAATTTGCAAGTCAACAACACCAACAACATAGCTAGATGTGAATCTCTATTGCTCAGATTAAAGATTTTTCAAGATGAAGAAATCAAACTCCTTCACATCAAAGGAGATGTTAAGCTGATAATTTGTCAAGAGTTTGATATGGACAATCCAATCATGTCCTAGACTAGACCAATAGAATAGCAAGTTATGATGGTGGACCATGCTGCTGTAAATCAAAATCAGGTAAAAGAACCCTTTGCCAAGAAAGTAAGGAGTTATGGCTTTCAAATTGAAGACCACGTCCTACCTTGGAACAAGAAGAAGAAAAGGCCAATAGGAAGATGCAAAAAATTAGTTTCCTGGAGGAGATCTCCATTCACTTGTCACCATTTTTGGGGGAAAAATGATTTCCTACTAGTTTACCATGATGGCACACTATTTTCACTATCTCTCAAGAAGCAACATCTAAAATACTTCAATTTTTGAAGTATCAGATCATTTCATCTATACATATGTATATTTATATAGTTTTTAATTTTGTTTTGTTTTATGTGTTTCCTTTTTGATGCCTTTCATTTCTAGGTAAGCATGAATCCATATCCCAATGGTACACATGAAGACACTGGAGATTCTGGATTCTACTCCCTTCAATTCTTTTTGCAATTGATAGAAGTTCCCCAACTGGAGCTAGCTGTTATCCCCCAAAAATATCACTCATATTTGGGACAACATTTAAACTATTTTGGTCTTACAGACCAAAATTATCTCTTCCCTTTCTGAAATTTGTCCTAGACATTCAAATTCCTCATTTTTCAAGCTTTTCATAAATCTACGGACTCTACAGGCTTAAATCTATAGACTCTACAGGCCAAGTTCAATGGGCTTTATAGGTTGATTTCTACAGACTTGGTTTCTATGGACTCTACAGGCAGGTTCATTTTTATAGGTTCAAAGGATTCTATAGGTGGGTTTATTCAAAAGAATCAGTTTCTAACACTTGGTCATTTTTGGGATCATTTTAGTGCCTTTGTTTAATAAAAAATGTCCATTAGCAAGCATCAACAACAGGTTCAATGCATTTGGTTCAATAGGTTCAAAATCTCTCAACACAACTGTGAAGTTCAATTGGCAAAGTTCATCACTTTGGTTCAATCAAATGGTTTAGTGCTTCAGTTCAAGGCTTCGTTTAAACCGTTGAACCAAAGCTTGGTTCAATAGTTGGTTTAATGTCTTTTGGTTCAAAGGCAAGTTCAAACAAATGGTTCAAAGGCATGTTCAATCAAGTGTTTTAATGCTTTGTTTCACTCAGTTGGTTCATCCACTTTGTTTCAATGCTTTGGTTCATCCTTTGGTTCATTGGCTTGAACCATCAGCTTGAACCATTTTGGTTCAAATCTTGGTTCAACAAATTGGTTCAATGTTTGGTTCAACCAAGTGGTTCAAAGCTTTTAATTCATCTCCGGTTGGTTCATTGCCTTGGTTCAACAAAGTGGTTCAATGGAGTGGTTCATTGACTTGGTTCAACCAAGCAGTTCAATGGAGTGGTTTAACTGATTGGTTTAATGTTTGGTTCAATCAAATAGTTCAACGGCTTGGTTCAACCAAGAGGTTCACTCAGACGATTCAAAGGAGTGATTCAATGTAAAAGTTCAAAGAGCCTCCCAAAGGACAAGTGCCCTTGTAGAGGGCACTTGGTTGACAAAATTACCCTTTAGAAGGGTCATTTTCAAAGAAGACAATTAATGTAAATTCTTTCAAAATTTTGTTTAAGGTAGACAAAGGCATAATTATTTTGGACTTTTGTCTGAAGGAATTATTTCAGACTTTTGTCTGAAGGAATTCCTTCAGAAAAAAAGTCTAAAAGAATTTAAAGAAGTTGTGGGCAGAAAGCCTGAAGAAAATTCCAAGGAGACAAATCAATTATGTAGACTTTTTGTCTATGGGAAGTAATTTCACAGACTTTTTGTCCATGGGAAATTGTCTGTGGACTTTTTGTCCGCAAAAAAAATACCTATGGAGAAAGCTTAGGAAAATTTTCTGTGGAGAAAGCTCAAGAAATAGTCTGCTAAAGAAATGGCCATGAGAGACTTCTAAGGTGAAGGCCGCTGAAGGACCCCAAAGGGTAGGTGCCCTTGTGGGGGACTCTTAGCTGCCAAACTGAAGGGTCACCTTCCCTTCGAGAAGATGTAAAATAAGAAGCCTAAAGGCCATTCAAAGACCACCCAAAGGGCAAATACCTTTGCGAGGGGCTCTTCTCGACCAAAATAAAATCATTTCTTAAGGCCCAAAAGGGCAGGTTCTTTTCAAGAAAATGCCAAATATAAAAGTTGAAGGACCAAGGGGTGATGCACCTGAAGATGTCAAATTCAAGACAACAAACTAGCCATTGAAAATGTAGTGATGGGTGTGTGAATGTCAATTTTAAAGCTCATGAAATAGCCATTGATCCTTTGAATCTACAGACCCAAATGCATTCACAAGCTTTAAGGCCAAGGCCAGCAGAAAGTGATTAAAGAACATAACAACAAATTGAATCTAGGACCTGATTTAATCAAACAAAAAAGAAGAAATGATGAATGAAGGATCAGATCACCAGGTGGACATTGAAAGTTACAAACTTTCAATAGCATGACTTGTTTCTCTACATTAAGAGAAACAAATGGGTAGATGCCCCCAATTTTCAGCCTGTCCTCCTAACAGTTTTAAATGTAACATGATGTGTTACTATTCCTGAGTCCTTCTTGAAGAGGCTATATAAGGGACTCTCTTTTATTGTAAATATATCTCTTTTTTAACAATTAGAATGAAACTCTTCCCAAATTGAAAAGCATTACTAAGACTTTGAGCTTAGTTTGTTGATCATATTTTGTTATTGGAATAAGAAAGCAAGTGATTTTTCAGACTTTGTGCTATGATATCTTTGTTGTTGAGGAAACTGTTCTTATGTCTTTTTCCTTAATATATCTTCTATTCCTTTAATTCAACAAGAAAAATTAGTGATAATAGTCAGGAAGGTGTCCTAAAGAGTCAATTGTGGAGAGACTTTGTGCCCCCATAATTGCCTTTAGTGTGTTTTCTTTTCATTTTTGTGTAAAGGACTTTGGGACGACTTTGTGCCCTCATTATCCTTCGTATCTTAGTCTTGAGTAATTCCGGTGGAGACTTTGTGCTGCATCTTGATTTTCTAGTTACTACGTCCTTTGTTACATTTTGCATTTACTACCAGGAGCATTCTTGTGGTTTTTTGAATAGTACTTTTGAAAGAAGAGGAGTGATGTCTGTCATTTCCCTTGAGTTTTTCCTTTGATTTGCATGCATCATCTCTGAAAAAAGAGATGGATGGTTTGTCTTACCCTTGAGTATTATTATATATATATATATATATAGCATATCCATGGGGAACCTCCCCTTGATGAGAAGAGAGATCAGTCCCCTTTTGATGTGGTAAAAATGCACATTTGGATGACCAGTCTTCCTACTTTGGCTGATCAGACCTATTTTGTTTATCAGTACATTGATCGACAAAATATTCAACCAACACACTGATTCATGGGAAGAGATGTAAAATGTCTTTAGAATTTATTATGGTGATAGATTTGATCCAATATTCTTGTTAGATGAGTTTAAAAACATCAATAAGAACCTCAATGAGTGTGTTCAAGACTTCAATACATGGTTCAACAAAACTATGATGTAGCTACCTAAAAACATCAAGCCTAGTGGTACAACATGCTTGATAAAGTATTGTGATGCCTTTGATAATAAGGTTGCATATTATTTACAAGATAAGGCTCCCATAAAACTATGGTTGGAATTCAGTAGGGCCATCCAAATTGAGAACAATATAAATGTTGTAGGAAATCCCACAAACAAGTAGGCTGATGTGAATTTAGTTAATCCTAAAAAGATGTATTCTACAAAGATAGTCAGCCTTGAGGAGACTATTAAAACTTTCGCATTTTCTATAAAATAAATGTCCTATAAATTGGCAAGGGCTGATAAGGGGATCCCTCATATGTCTACCATTTAAGAGAGGGATCCAATCCTAAATCAAGCACAAACGGGGCCTAATTTCCACCATCAATATAATATTAAAGGGAAGAGGCTTGAACATGAAGAGAGAACATATAAAAATCAAAATAGAGGGGTTGGAAAAGAAATGCCTGATTCTTTGAACACCAAGGTGAATGCTACAAATTATGAGATTGATATTAATTGGTGTGAGAATTTCTTCCTTCCACATCCCGCATGTGATACAGTTGAAATGATTGATGAATATATAGATGAACTTGAGCCTAAATCATTCAGTGATGATATTTTGATGTTCAATTGTCAAAGTCCCTGAAGTGAGATGACTACCTCCATGGAATTGTTGGGTGCTACTATTGTTAATCAATTTTGGAGTGCATTTGAAAAGGTAAGTATCCTAACTCCCAAATTTTCTTATGATGTTCATATATCACAAGTATATGAGTTACCCATTCATGATTTTGATTTCTTATGCTCCATAATGACTAAGAAAGTTTATGGGGGGGTTCTATCAATTGAAGATAGGTAGCTACTAATTGATGCAACAATTGCCTAAGATAAGTATCATTTGAGAAGAAAATATCAAGTTGTTGTGCCTCAAGACAATGTCTCTACAAATCCAAAGGTAGGGGATGCTAATAAAACTATAACAGTCCCTAAATATTCTAAACCAATTCCCATTTCCTAAATTTCTAAGCCTAGAGGTGCTTCAACCAAGAATATACTGCCTTTGATATCTAGTGTTCCTAAGGGTGTGAATGATGCTAAGACTAATCTACCTTTAAAGGCTACTATTAAAAATATAAATTTATCCTAGCCTATTCAACATCAAACCTTAAGTGACTATATTCTAACTGAAGGTGTTTTTACTCATCTATCAAACACCCCTCTTCATTAATATAACATATGTGATATGGCCCAAGTGTTGAGTCAATTGAAAATCACCATGCCATTTGTTGAGTTATTATGAATACCTAAACATAGGAAGAGGGAATATAAATATTTGGAATTTGGTGATAAGTCAAATGCAAATGAAATTGAGTTACCCTAAACACCCTCAAAAAGTGATGAATAATTAGAAGAGGTTGTTGAACCCACATCAAAGGTCTATTTAGGAACTACATTGGTATAAAGTCAGCTAAATGTGGATCATTTTTAATAACCTTTATGATCAATGGTGTAATTATTCATAATTATATGTTTGACTCTAGAGCTTCTTATAATGTGATGCCCATGGGTATTCTAAATGAGATAATATTTAAGATTATGTCAGCCTTTAGCAAGTGTTTTGCCATGGACTCATGAGAGGTTCCAATTGTTGGATAAGTCAAGGGGTTGGTGGTATAATTGGTAGTGCATCTAGGAAAGTATTTGAATATGGATGTGGTAGTTGTGGAATACACATCTAATTAGGGGATTCTACTATCACGTAAATGTGCTGCTAGTATGGGTGGAAGTGTATGTATCAACCTGTCTTATGCCACCATTCTGCTAGAGGGTAAGATGGTCAATCTTTATAGAGAGCCAAAGATGCTAGATGTGATTGAAGATCCAAATCATAATCTAAATGAAGCATTAAGCATAGATGTTGAATTGGAAAAATTTATTTGGAGTGTTTATGCTATTGAATATCCTACTTTTCTTGATATTGAACTTGACAAAGAAAATGTATTTTGGAAGATGTGTTTTGGTAGGGTTTACTCCAATCTTAGAAATGGAGATGGAGTTATCTTCTATGCCCCCAATGGTAAATGTTTCTTGTTTTATTTTTAGTTATCCTTTGAATGCACAAATAATACTACTAAGTATGAATCACTCTTTCTAGGCTTGAAGATTGCCCAAAAATATGGAATTAAAAATTTGGTTGTCAAGGGTGACTCTGAGCAAGTGGTTAAGCACATATGTAAGGGTTATGCCATCAAAAACAAAAGGTTGAAACAATATCAAAATATTATTTAAGATTTTCTTAAATTTTTTGATGCATTCAATCTTTATTATTATGATAGTATTTTCAATGAAGAAGATGACACACTTCTAGTGTTATGTGCTCAATTTGACATTACAAACACAAGACCTCATTGTCAGTATAAGGTGAATGTGCTTGTTAGGCATTATATCCTAAACAATGTTCATCATTAGTAAGTGTTTGATGATGATGAGAAAATTAAGATGTTTCTAAATTATGAATCTAAGTTCCATGATCAACTCATATACTTATAATCCATGGTTTAGGTTTGTGATAGAAAGGAGACCTTGTTTGGGAAAGATGTTATCCAGCTGAAGACAAACATTCTCCCTATAGGATTGGTAAGTTTAGAAGCATATTTTAATGGAGCTGATAGGATCAAATCAAGAGATTCATTTGTTTCAAAATATGTGAATGAGTGTAATTTAGGTTCTCGTGAGAATACATAAAAGGTTTGGCTAGGTACTCACCTAAGTGAGATTGAGAAATAACTTTACATGCAGCCACTTAAAAGGTACCAAGATTATTTAGCATGGTCTTATTATGAACTAAAATCATATAGGGAAATTTTTTTACAACATGTCATCCCATCATATCTTGATAGAAATAATTTAAGATAAAAACAAAGACCTATTAACCCCATCTTGGCCACTAAGATTTGGGATGAATTAAACAAGATAAAGGATGGTGGTATCATTCATCCCATCAGGTATTCATCATGGGTTGTAAATTTAGTCCTTATACGAAAGAAGAATGGTGACATCTACTTGTGTGTGGATTTTTATAATTTGAATAAGGAATATTTAAAAGATAATTATCCCCTACCTAATAGAGATAACCTATTATAGATTGTTACTAGATCAGAGATGTTGTCCACATTAGATGGTTTCTCCAAATACAACTAGGTTGTGGTGAAAGAATTTGAGAGACCTGAGATCATGTTTATAATGCCTTGGGGCACATATGTATATATGAGGATTCCTTTTGGGTTGATGAATGTTGGTGTAACATTCTAATGAGCCAATGATGTTTCTTTTGTAGGGATAATTGATGAGGTTATAGTTGTGTATCATGATGATATCATTGTGTACTTTAAGACTAGAGAATAACATGTGGATCATCTTGAGAATGTGTTGATTAGATGCAAGGAGTTTAACATTTTTCTTAATCCATATAAATTCCACTTTGGAGTATAAAAGGCCAAGTTGCAAGGACATATAGTGTCCAAATATGGTGTCATTATTAACCCCAAAATGGTAGAAGCTATTGACAAAGTGCCTATCCTACAATCCAAAAATAGAATTCAATCCTTCTTTGGACAAATTAACTTTGTAAGAAGGTTTATGTCCAATTTTTTAGAGATTACTCTACCTATTACTTCCATGTTAAAATGGGACCATATCATCATATGGGAACAACAAGTTGTGTAATCTTTCAATGACATCAAAGGAGCTCTAAAATCTGCCCCTATTTTGGCTAACCTTGATTACCCCAAGGATTTTTAGATATTCTCTTTTGCATCATATAATACTATTGTTTTTGTCTTATTTCAAAAGAGTGAATATGGTCATGAACAACCCAAATCTTTATTTAGAAAATCTATGTAAGGTGATAAATTAAACTACACCATTATGGAAGAGTAGGATTTCTCTCTCTTAAAGTTATCAAGATGTTTATCCCTTATATTTTGAGTAAAAAAATTATCACTTATGTCCAACATACCATGGTGAAGGACATTTTGACTCATATTGAAGTATCCAACAAGAGATGCAGATGAGTCAAAAAGTTGTAAGAGTATGACATGGATATTAAAACCACCAAGTTAGTAAGAGGGATGGTTCTAGCCAAGCTTATGGTTGGGACAAATTTGTAAGATGTTGGGTTAAACACTATTGTTCTTAATGTTGATGATTCTTTGAGTCAATTTAACATGTCTCCATGGTATAGAGATATTGTTTACTACTTGAAAATTTTGAACTGTCCCCCTAACTTGGATAAGAATCAAAGAATAACTCTAAATCTTGTTTCCTAAAAATACCTCTTGATTGAAAATTAACTAACATGGAAGAATCAAAGTGGGGTTATCCTAATATGCATGCTAGAAGAACAAACTACTAACCTAATTGAAGACTTCCATAGTGGAGTATGTAGTGGAAATTTTACACCTAAGGTTATAAATTATAAGATCTTGAGAGCTAGTTATTGGTGGCCATCATTATTCAAGCATGTAGCTTAGACAATCAGAAAGTGTGAGAAATGTTAGCACTTTACTAGGAGAATGAAAGCTTCATATTCTCTTCCCTTATAGCCTTTGACAATTGAAGGTCTATTTAGATAATGGGGAATGGATTTCATTGGAGAAATTATTTATTCATCAAGTACTAGACATAGATGGATACTAGTTATAAATGACTGATTCAAAAAATGGGTTGATGTGGTCCCTACAAAGAAAGCAACACACTAGGTAGTTATGAATTTTTTGCTAAATTAGATTATTTTTAGATTTGGTGTGCTTTTAAAAATTATTGTTGACAATGTTATGAGCTTCAAAGCTAAACATTCAGTGGCATTATGAAAAGAGTATGGGATTGAATTAAACTATGATTTCAATTACAAACATCAAGGGAATGGGAAAGCATAATCCAATAACAAGAACTTATTAAAAATCATTAGACATACTTTGAAATCAAAAAAGAAGAAGTGGGGTGAATATTTGAAATTTTCTTTGTGGGATGACAGGATCATGCATAAGATAGCTATAGGCAAAAGCCATTTTGATCTTGTTTATGGAGTTAAATAAGTTTTACCTATGAACCTATAGTTTCTAAATCTATTAGATCATGCAATAATTAGAAGATGATGAGCAAGTCAACCACATGAGAGTAGGATGAACTAGATTATTGAGCTTGATGAGATTAGAAGACAAGATCATGAAAGATACCTTGAGTTCAAGGAAAAGATAAAGAATATATTTTATAAGAAGGTCATCCCAAGAACCTTCAAATTAGGTGATCTAGTTATACTTTGGGACAATAGGCATGAAGAGAAAGGAAAGCATGGTAGATTAAATGTCTTGTGGATGGGTCCTTATTCCATTGACTGCTAGATTGGGGTACATACTTTCTTTCTAAGATACCTAGATGGTGAAATATTGGATCTGTTAGTCAATGGTGGACATCTAAAGCACTTTCTAGATTGATTTTATCTACAACTATATACATAATTATATATTGTTTCATCTTTTTTTATTTCATTACTTTATTGCCCTTCTACTTTGGGCCTTATTTGTATTATTTTATTTTACATTTCTATCATGTGATCATTTTTATATCCTCCTTATATATTTTTGACAAGTTTGTCATTATTTTGTTGGGCTTTCATGGGTGTTTTCTAAAAATTGATAAGTCTTGAATTTATAGCCCAATAGATTGACACCTAGTCTTGCATCCCCATATGAGAGTTAGTGTTAGTGCCCAAAATTACACTGAAGCAATTGGGCCCTTGTCAAGTCTAATTTCCTAAGTCCTTAGCCAAAGTCATATTTTCAATTATTCATGAAAGGTCAATTTTTATGTTAAATTGGCTAAGTATTAATTTGGCCTCTACTTAGTGCATATAAGTCCTTAAGGTCTTTGGGTTTTTGTTGGGACATTTTTCTCAATGTAAATAAGTCTTCGATATTTTTGTTCACACAAAATGTTTGAAGACTTATTTTCATCAAGTAAATTTTTTGTGATAAAAAACTTGAGAAAATTACATTGTTCTAAGGAAAGTGTGAAGCCTTTATTTATTTTAGACATTTTGACCCCACAAAAATTTCAAAGGTTTAATTCATTCAAGCATTTTTTCCATGCAAAAGGCCTGAAAGAGTTGAAATGCCTCAAGAAAAATGCCAAGTTTGATTATTCTAGTACAAATGTTAGAACAAAAGGCCCAAAATAATTCCTTTGAAATTTTTGTCCATGGAAAAAATACTGAGGGAATTATTTTCATAGAGAATTTTGTCCATGATAAAAATCCCAAAGATATTCCATCGAGCAAATTGTTCATGAAAAAATATGAAAAAATGCTCAATACTTTGGATAAATTTTTGAGACAATTCTTATGATAAATAAAATTCCAAAAGAGAAGTGCTTTAGGGAAATTACTATAGACAAAATGTCTAAAATAATTATCCTGACAAAAAGCCCACAATAATTCTTATGGCACAAAAATCCCACAAAAATGATGCTGAAGATAGGAATGCTAAAGACAAAGAGATTGTAGACCAGATTACCATGAAACAAAAGTTTTGAAAAAAAAATTTGAATTGCATAAGTGGCAGGTTCATGGACATCATTGACATGCATGCATACATCAAATTTAAGCCATAGAAAGTAGCTATTGGGGTTCAAATGTTCTAATAAAATCATGCGAGCATCAAATTTAGACCCTATGAAGTAGTCATTTAAGTTCAAATAGAGGCAAATCCAATGGTACACATTAATGTAGATCAAAATGATCTGATGGTGCATGATTAAACCTAGATAATTAAAAGAACCTAGCATAAGTGTAAGAAAGACAAGTGTTGTGTTTTTGGGGCATGATTAAAAATAACATATCAAATTAAATATCATGGAATGCAATCTAATGATGCACATTTGATTAGATAAAAATATCTAATGATACATGGTCATAGGCTAAAGATCGATCACATTCCTAGAGATCGATGGTATAAGTTCAAGTGTACACAATCTAATCTATAGAATGTATTAATCCAATATTTTTCATCAAAGTACAGAGAACCCATGGGGTTACCTTATGGTATTCTCATGTTCATCATGCATACAAGGATCTGAAATTGCCGTATAAGAAGGTGGACATTTCAATTAAGCTCAATCATATATGGAGATAAGTAATGTTGAGGTCAGTGTAAAACAAAGATATTAGTGAATAGACATGACATAACAATGCCACATAGGCATATACATCATATTCAAGGACCTTGTACAAGATAATTATCTAATTTTTCACCACTAGTTGCAAGGTGACTTGGCAAATGTGTAAATGAGGTATGGTAGCCCCAAGGTTGAAACTAATGCATTTTTTCATTAAAAAATATGATGGAAGCCCTAAAAATCCAAGTGCAAAATAATCAAAGATATAAAATGCAAAATGTGAAAAATAAGTTGGAGCCAAAAGGTAAAAGGTTAAAAATGACCTAAGTCTTTTGCATTATTTCATTATTGTGCTTGTTCAAGTTCCTCCATGAGTGATAAATTATAAGATTGTAAATCTAAGGTGAGCCACTCCAAATAAGGTCATTCAAAGGAACATGGATCCAAAATATTTCCAAGGAATCATTGAAAAATTAGGTTATTCCATGGTGTAAATAAGAGTGAGGGCATCTATCCAGAAGTTTCTAGTTATACAAACAAGTGGTCGAGAGCATCCCTAGGAAATTACACATAATAAAAAAGTTTGTTTGGCCCTATACCATGAATATTCTCCTTACAACTCATGTGAAAGGCACCTCCCACTATGAAATCAAAAGATGTGTTCCAAATCTTCACCATTCCTCATAAAGGCAATTAGATTTGTGATTTTTTTTGCAAATGGATAAATATTTTAGGCATGATAAGGGAATATTTTCTAGCTGGAAGCATCTTGGTAGACTTGAAAGTTTGTTTTACAATTTGGAAATTTGCGACCCACAATTTCATATTTGAAAATGTATAAATAGGGGGCTTATTCTCTATTCAAGGTTATTGTTGGTCATTATTTTAAGGGCTCATTTTCTCTAAGTCTAGGTTCTACAAGAGTTTATGGGATTAATTATTGTGTGTAGATATTATCTTTCTTTCTAAGGTGGTTTCATATATATAGCCATTGGTGATCTTTGATAGCATATTTATGTCTCCCTTGTCAAATGAGTAATCTCACCATGCTTGTCCCCATGGTAGCATTTTGAAGTTTTGATGTTTGTAATATTTATTTTCAAGATAATGAAAATGTTTGTAGTTATTTGCTATTTCTTGTTGATAAAGTGTAGAAATATGTTTTGAAAATATTGTTAACTAGATATCTAGTTTTATAATCATTATTAGTTATCATTTTGATGATGGATATGGGTTATAAAACTCTTTTTTCATTATTTTAGAACATGTTTTTTAGTAACTTGTTAGGGCACCCTAGGTTTATATATTTGACAAATTTTTCTTTTTTGAGACTTTAGTTTCATTGTATGTTCAATTATTTTAAGGATCATTTGGTATTTCCCACTAGATTTCATTTTATTTTTTCTACATTTGTGCTAAGGAATAATGTCATGAATCTTGCAAGGTACCCTACTATTTGAAGGCCACTAACACACCACCTTCCATTTTATAATTATCCAACTTATCTTGCCCTATCCTACCCTAAAAATAATACATCCTTTACATACTATACATGTTATTTTCCTTGCAAATGTATAATATCTTTCATATTTTAAATGTGTTTCTATTTTGAGTTTTAAACTCAAGCATAGTGTTTTAGTTTTCCATTCAACCCCTATTGTTGAATATTCTATAGAATGAAGATTGTAGTCTCTTTCCCATATATATTTAGTAGCTTATATCTGACTTAGATCATTTGTGCATTTTTTTTGACAACCCTTCATAGGTGAAGTGTACAAAATTTGTTATTCACTAGTCATATTTGTTCCTTGTGCCAAGAATAACTATGGAGATTGAATTGAAAAATATCTCCATGTGAGAAAGTTACCCCATAGGTCCTCTCACCTTGGTTCAAGTAGATCTAAAATTAGCAGGGAGCTAACCATACCCTTTTTAGGTGCCTCTCAGTCATTTTCTATGTTTGGTCCAGTCTTGATGCTAAACCCTTCCCCAACTATAATGACGTACTAGCAAGTTTTTCATATTTATTTACCATTTTCTTTTAAGTGTGCAAGGCCAAGGGTACAAGGTGTATAGCTAGGAACCAATAGGTTACACACCATTTTTTAGGTTTCATGCTAGCTAAGTTGTCATTATGCCATAACCATGGTGGACTATTTATTTTATCATTGGTTTTCTATCTTATTAAATCTAAATCTCATATCCCTTATCTAGGTTTTTGAAATACATTAAATACCTTTTAAGTAATGCCCACCCTATTATCATATCATATTAATTATGATTGAATGTTAAAGGAATAAGATTTATTTCATCTATCCATGTTTTAAGTTAACTAATTGTGTTCTATTTCTTGTAGACTACACTCAAACTTGATTTTTGGTCTACCTGACCATTGAATTACACCCCACTACCTTTTACCTATTTTTTAAAATATTTTTAACTAAGTTATATATATTTTAGATATGTACCATTTTATTATAACTATACTACCTCTATTTAATCCCATTTTTATATGACTTAAAATAAAATAGTTGTGCCATATTATGATTTAGCACTTTTACCTCTAGTGTAGTGTGTGATACTCCATTTTTGTTGTGCTAGAATAGGTTCTAATTTAAGATGTAATATTTTTCATTTTCCCCTTTTCATCTTGAAATGGATTATTTGGAATGTACTCTCATATAAATATTAAGGAAAATAATCAAAAATAATATATATATATATATATATATATATATATATATATATATATATATATATATTAATATTCATATTCAAACTTATGACCATGTATTATGCAATAAAATACACTTTGACATATATAAAATTTAAGGTATAATATCTTTAGTTTTCCCATTTTTATCTTATAAGGGATTATTTGAAATTTACTCTCATATAACTATTAAGTATATTATTTGATAATTTAATATATATTCATATTTATATTCAAACTTACGACCATGTATTATTTAATAGAATACACTTAAACAAATATAAAATTTACATATACAATTCAGGCCAATGGCAGAACTCATGGGCATAAAAAATTTTATGAAGAAAAAAATACAAATAAAATTAATAATATTATTTAATAGATTATCCCATAGTTAAATTAAATTTATTATGGTTGGGTTAAGGAATTTTTAGTTATTTTTAAAATATACCCTTATTTACTCTTATATTATTATGGACAACCATCAAAGCATAATTGAAAGAGAATTTGTTTTAAAAGGATAGGATGGTTGCAAGTGACATGTTAGACATAAATTTTAAATATGGAATCATATTTAAGATATGGAAATATTTTAACAAAAAGACTCAGAGATGAGTCTCATGGTCATAATTAAATTGTAAGTTATATTATCCTTCTCCTTTCTAGCCTTATTACACAATATTAGGCTATATCAAAATAATATTGGATTAAAATTTATCATAAAGAGGTTTTATTAATGAATTTATCAATAATTATATAAAATATTCATGATTATAGTGATACAAACTTTGATTTTATAAGATCATTCCTTTCTCTCAAAAGCCATGAATAATTAAAAGAAACATCAAAGGATATAACTTCATATAAAAGGATGTGATTTAAATAAATTGGTTATTTACACTAAAAAATTTTAAATTTTAAAGATAACCATCTACCACTATATGAATAACATTATCCTTATGTTAATTTTCCCTATAATTAAATATTTTTCAATAATAAAAGGATTTTTACTACTAGTATGATGGGTAGAAGACATTGGAAAAACCCTACCAATAGGTAGTGTTTTAACTTTTATTTTCACCCTTATAGGAGATGGAAAATATCTAATCATCCAAGTGGCACAATGGAAACACCTCTAGTATTGTGGGTAGCCTAAGGATGAGGTGAATCTATAGATAGGGCTAGCTCCCTTGATGTACCACTTTAGATTGCAGCTATACTTAAACTTTTGGGGGCGGGGGGGGAAGGGAAAGAGAAAAATAAAATAAAAATATTATAAAGGAGGTGATACACAAAATAATATTATGACTTATAACCACTAGCATGTTACACATGAAATCAAGGGACACACTAAACATACACTCCTTCAATTTGCATCTTCTCACATTAATGTTACATTATGAGGTTACGAATGAATGTGAAAAGCTAGGAGAAATAGACAAGAGGAATTGAATGGAACTAATGAAAATAATAAATCACTCAATCTTTGAAATTTCTTAGAACACTTCATATTCCATACAAGAAGAATCTTTCCAACTACAAATAGGGTGAAAGAATGAAACAACATACTAAAGAATCCATAGTCTTCACTAAGCAAGATTCATCATTAAAATAAAAAAAACTTATGAATAGTCATTAAGAGGTAAAAATAAGTATTATTATTTATCAAATGGTATTTAAATGATCAAGGCTTTGCCATACTTAGGAGGATAATAAGTTACAATGGCCAAAATGACTAGTTCTTATAAAACTTAAGAGAGAGAGAAGAAGAGAGAAGTCCAAGGGTCATAAAGATACATTTAAATATAAGAGAATAAATTAATTTTATATGATAATAGGATATGGGACTAAATATGCAATTTAAATAAGTAAAAATTTCAATCCAAGTCATAAACCTCATGAAAAGTGTCATGAACTCCTCATTTTGGCTCAAAAAAACTGCCTTCATGATTAGCCATTTTTGAACATACTATAAATAATTATGGATATTTTAAATTATTAATATTAATAATTATTATTTAATAAATTCCTATACATGCATTGGTTTTATGCCTGGTTCTCTAAAATCATCCCAAAATGAGATATCATCATCTGATGTCAAGAAAACTCTTCCTTCATCCACCCTACACACTTGGCATCCAAAAATGAATTAGTTTCTCATTAAAATACATGGTATTTATTTTATTACACATATAAATACCCTCTGTGGAATTATAATAATCAATTACACCTTAAAATCACATCACTTGAAGATCTCCACCTTTCTCACTAGCTTGTCCACTAGGCTAGTTTTGATTAGATGAGATGAAGAACTTGGTTTGGAAAATTAGGAGTTTTTTATTGGAATTAAATTATAATATTTAGTTATAAAAATTATAAATATTCCCTCCAAAATTTATTTCATATTTAGACTCCTCTTGTAGCCTGTATAATACACAAAATTGTTGAGAAAATCTTGTTTTATACCCTTTATGTATAAGTTTGTATAGCTAAAAAACATGGGGAGTATATTTATGGAGTCCTATACAATTTTAAATCATCATCCTATTCAAAAAATTCTATTATATCATCTTTCCAACTCCATTTCCCCAAACTGGTCACTAGGAAGGGTTTGCAAGGGTTTTGAGTAGTTTTCATTCTTAAGTTTTGTTCATAAAGTTCTAACATCCAAATTGAAAAAAAATTCCAAAAATATTTCCTTAAATACCTTCATAAACATTATTTAACTTCTTATATTCCCATGCATAACATAAAAATAGGTATGAGTATTCAAACCTGCCTTATCAAGCTCTTCCTTCCATTTACATAGGCCTAACATTGGTCTCAAGCCAAAATTGCCTCTCCTAATGATTTTTATGAAATTTTGAAGATTAAACACACCTGTAGTTACCTTATTAACATTTAAAAAATAATGGTAATTCTCATTTTATGCTAGGATTGTAATGTAGTTCTTCGTTTGGTTTTAGGCCCAAAGTGTGTTTATAAGGTTTGCCTGCATAATTAAGGGATTAAGATACCTTTTTTGGTTCCATAATTTTATTCAAGTTTAATAATGTTTTTATATATTATATAAAACTTCCTACATCTCCTTTAATGGTTAAAAAATCTCTTGAATATTCCTTTTGTCACTTTTTCCCAAAACTACTAAGGTTTGTGTATGAGGAGACTGCGCTCTATCTGAGACAAAATAAAGGAAACTTCCCCTATTTTTTCAATAAAAATAGATTTATTATGTGATTATATTAGTTTTAATTATTATTTCCATAAAATTACAACCTTTTATCATACCTTTTACTCTTTCAACTCCCTAAAAACCAAAACAAACTTGTTAGAAAAGGAATGTGTAAGGTTCTAAGCTATGGGTTGTGAAATGTATGCTTAGAGTTATCTTCCTCACATATTTATATTCCATTGTAGTTTTAATAATTTATAAATACCATTTTATATGTTTTCATCATACCTTTATACCCTTATCATTATGTCTTATACCTTAAATTTGGATGTTCTTAAAACTAGTCAAGGCAATTGATTGTATTTTGCTCACTAGAGCTCTTTAGGATTGGACCTGTAGGTTACCCTTCAGTTATATGAATTTAAAAAAATTAAAAAACCCTCATTTAATTTCTATAAATATTAACCTCAACTATTATCTTGATCTTCTCACACTTGGGGTTAAAAATCTTCAATACTAGTCATAGATAGCTGACTATGTGCAAAGGCCTGGGTAAGATCTATATGTGCATTTTTAGAGATTATATCTACTTTGTTAATATTTTTTTATGGTATAATTATAATATTAAAACTATAATTAAATTATTACCAACTCACTTATCACTCCAAATTCCACATTATCTTTACATTCTTGCCTAGGTGACTGCATTTCTTGTTTGACTCTCATTGCTTCTTGAATTCTACCTATAGGTATGTATGTTAGCTCATTTTGAATTATTATTTATATGTATATACTCTAAATTTAACCATGATAAAAATTTGAGAACTTCTTATACACTGAATTCATCTTTTAGTCTCTTTGGGCTCATAATTAGGTTTCTTCCTACCATGATTGAGACTGTATTATCTATTGATTCCTACTGGTGTATATGGCTCCAAATAAGATTGGTTATGATGTTTGAGAGACTCCATTTAACCTATTTGGGTCACAAAATATATTATTTAACCTACACTTTAGGGTCTTAAAAAACCACTTGGGCATCTAAATTGAATCAATGTCCTATACCCTATTGTAGGTTTCCTTTCCACCATATATGGATGGAAAGTGGGTATAGGGGTCTAAAATACACTTGACAGTTTCTTTATGATGATGTTTTAGATCATAAATTTTATTTCCTTTCATATAATAATATTAAAACATGGAGGCATTTCTATTCTCTAACTCTAAATGAAAAGGTCTCTTGAAGTTCAAAACTATAGATGACCACTACCTGGGTTTCAGTACTTTTAAGGGCATATTTGAGTCTTGTAATTCCCACCTTCCATCACTCATTTTGACTCAATTTTCATAGAATTCATATCCATACCAAAGGTTACAATATTCAGCTCTTTATATTTCTTGAAAACCTTAGGAGACATGTTGAAAGAGGTCCACAAAAATCCCTTGGACTTTTATTTCTTCATTTTAGGGAAAACTTACCTAAAGTTATAGTCATCACTTTCCAACATGATTTACACACTTCTTGTATTTTTGAAACTTTATATGGATATATCATGGATTTTTTATCATATTTTTTACTATATGTTTCAACCTCTCCATATAAGCATCTTAATCTCATTCTCAGCCACCTGTAGGTGGGTATTTACATATACACAGGCAACAAGTGTAGAGTTATGGGAAATATACAAGATACTAATGTTTATGGACTTTATATTATTTATTAAGAGATAAAATTCACATTTAAAAATACTAATAAGTTTAAAAACACATTAAACTTCCCATTTCTTTAGTATGATGTTAGCAAGGTTCCTGTAGATGCATTTACCATTGGTGTACTATATGAAACTGTTGTGTATGACTAAAAAAATCCCCTTTTCATTATTTATAAGGTCCAAAATATTTTTTATTACTTTTAATTTGTGTTAAAAATTCCAATACCAAATTCATGACCCCTATATATGTGTTGAAGACTTTAACCTAGCTCACTAATGTTGATAGTGCATGAGAGTTAGGGAAACAACTGACTGTATGGTGCTTTAAGATTGTCACTCATGGGAAGTTGCTTAGAGGTGAGATTTAGAGGATAAATGGACAAATATAACATTTATAAACTTTAAATGGAGATATCACAACCCTATAACCATGATCAAAACATGAAGATTCTACACATAGAGGAAAAAACTTCCTACAACACAGAATGGTGTTTCTCCTATAATTTTGATGTACTTGACCTATCAAAACACAATGGAACATGAAAATAAGTATTTAAATCATTTTATTAGGTATTAAAAAAATCCTATTGAGTCAAAACAACTAACTTATTATTATGGATTTGACCAAAATGGAGAAAAACCTATAGGGTGCATGAAACAACTAGCAAAAATGTATAATCTATTTTTAAAGGATAGTTCATTAATCACAGGACACAATTATTAAAATTAATTATATGTAAATTAATTTATATAAATTTTCTACAACCTCCCAAAATTATTTTACTTGAAACCTCTTCAGTCATCCATACTGAGAAAAAACTTGAAGGTCACTTTTGCATGTCTAAAAAAGTAAAGATGGATTAGAATAGTTTTGGGCCAAAATGATACTTATAGATAAAAAACATTTGTATGAGTGTTTTTAATATTAAGGTATGTTCCATGATATTTTCCAATGTGGCACACTTCCCCATGGGTCGTAAAAGTGCCATTTTCTTCTTTTTTCCCAAGAAAATTGCCTTTTCTTTTGATGAACGTGCCACCTTTTAGTTATGTTAATTGAACAAGTCCAATAAGGACACATATGACATGAAATAATGTTTTATAACCTTCAAACTTTCTAATAAATCTATACAATTCATTAAATGCATCCTTTTTGACATCAAAATAACTAAAAGGGCTGAAATGACTAAGGACCAAGGCTAATATAACATCAAATGACATTACTTAACCTATAAAACACCTTGTGACATATTTATAGGACCCTTAAAACATCAAAAAGTCAATTTTTTACCTAGGGGTGCCCTAATTTGACCTAAAAGTCAAATTTGGTCAACAAATTGGTGACTCATAAGGGTAGTATGTCTACTATACTAACTAGACCAGTAGCCTTATCAGTCCATTAGTCTTAGGAGTAATCTAAAGTATTATTTTAAAAAATGAAACCTTTGACCATTGACCATCAATGAAATACCACTAATTACCTCACCCACACAAAGCAAAGGACACACATAAAATAAGGCAACAAACTAACTAGACACACACATATGCTCAAGGCACTAGGGAAATCAAAAAATAGACTACTATGTAAAATTAGAAACTAAGAATAGCTCATTTCTAGGATAAAAATTAAAATTTATTGAATCACCTTCTTCATGAGAAGAATCATATTTCCAAGCATGTTTCTTCTTGGATTAAATAGACCAGACCTATTGCTTGGCACTTCACATGATCTGCCCTTAAGTAGATCATCCTCAAATAGGTCTCCAATGTATATATATTCCTCTTGAACACATTCACACACTTCTTACTCATTCCCATTCTCAATCTCATGGTCAAATTGCATCTTATTTTTAGGCATGGCTTCAAGAGGATTGGTTTCTTATTCCTTAGAAGATTGAGGCCAATAAGAGTTTATTCCATCCTTCAAGAGCTGATGTGTTTCTCCCAATTGGTTGAGAGGATGATATCCCATATTTATGACTTAAAACATATCATCATAAAATTCATATTCCTCTTGAAAGGATAGATTTGAAAGGTTGCTTTTCAATTGCATATGTACTTCAGTGCTAAAGTTACCTTCTCCATCTTTGACCAGATCATAGCATCCTTGAAGAGGAGTATGTCCTACTCCAATGACTACAAACAAATCATCCCAAGGCTGACTAGGATATTGTTATTTCTCATTCATAATTTCTTGCATAGTGATGGAATAATCAATGAAGGTTTCCTCTTCTTTGGCAAAAGGAAAAAATTCTTCCTCATCAACCCAATCAAAAATCTCCACACAAGAAGTCACATCTTCTTCATCATTTATGATCTCTCGAGGTCTCTCACATTGAATTTTAACTTTTACAATAGTATTTTGGTTCTCAAGGTCTGAAATATCTTCCATATCCTTCTTTTTGATTCTAAGACTAGGCATTTTGAAGTCATGTGACTTGATCCAATGAGGATGCCAAGGAGCTTGACTTTATTCAAGTAAGAGTTCTGATTTTTTGTCAACCCACTATTTCTCTTCTTTAGGTTCCCATACATAGGTCAATAAATAAAAGGGTGATGGGGTGATAATAATATGAACTAGTTTGTGGAGGTGGCACATAAAACTCAAAATCAGATTGGGAATGGAATGTAGGGGTTTCTTTTAGAAGATCTTGAGGAAGGAGAGGCAAACCTTGGGCTAAAACAACTTAGTTTTCTTCCTTCCACTTGAAAATCACTTCAGTCACATATAATTTAGCTTGATAATTTTCTTTAGGGAGGTTATATGGGGTATGTTTAGTCATAGGATATTATTTTATGTCTAAACCTTCCATCACACCTTGACTTAGTAGCTTTATCCTTGACTCTAACTCTTCAAGTTGCTTGGCTAGGTTCTCTTGGAAAAGTCTCTCTTGAATTTTATAAGAATTATCATTAGCATAAGGAATACATGAGGGATGACATGGAAATAAATAATATTCTTTATGAAGGGTGGGAGGTACTTGTAAAAGACCAACTTCATTCTCCACTTCACACTCCTTAATAATGCTTCTATCTTCATTCTTTCCCCATGATTCCACTATCTTACTCTAGATTAGAATTTTAGGATTACAAGTCTATTTTTGACACTATATATGGATCTATCATGGCTTTTTAATCTTATTTAAACCTTAAGGAGGTTTCACTATATGTTTAAACCTCCCCATATAAGCATCTTAATCCCCTACTTAGCCACCTGTAGGTGGGTATTTACATATACATAGGCAGCAAGTGTAGAGTTATGGGTAATATGCAAGATAATAATGCTTACAAAATTTATATGATTTATTGAGAAATAAAATTCACCTTTAACAATATTAATAAGTTTAAACACACATCAAACTTCTCATTTCTTTAGTATGACGTCAGTAAGGTTCTTGTAGATGCATTTGCCATTGGTGTACTATATGAAACTATTGTGTATGACTAAAATAGTCCCATTTTCATTATTTATACAGTATAAACTATTTTTTATTTATTTTAAGGTGTTTTAAACATTTCAATACCATAATCATGACCCTCATAGACGTGTTGAAGTCTTTAACCCAACTCACTAATGTTGATAGTGCATGACAATTAGGGAAACAACTAACTACATGGTCCTTTAAGACTACCACTCATGGTAAGTTGCTTATAGGTGAGATTTAAAGAATAAATATATCAATATAAAAATTTTAAAATTGAAATTGAGATATCACAACCCTAGAACCATGATCAAAACATGAAGTTTCTACCTCTAGAGGAAGAAAAATTGCTTGCAACATAAAATGGTGTTTCTCTTGTAATTTTGATGTGATTGACCTATAAAAACATTATATAACATGAAAATAAGTATTGATACCATTTTATAAGGTAAAAAAAAAATCATATTTAGTTAACATAACTAATTGGTTCTTATGGATTTGACCAAACTAGAACAAAACCTATAGAGTGCAAGAAATAACTAGAAGAAAAGTATAGTCTACTTGTAAAGGATGGTTCACAAATAATAAGACACCATTATTAAAATTAATTATATTTAAATTAATGTATCCAAGTTTAATATAAACTCCAAAAATCATTTGACTTGAAACCTCTTCAGCTGTCCATAATGAGCAAAAACCTAAAGGTCACTTCTACATGTCTAAAAAAGCAAAGATGGAGTATAATAGTTTTTGGCCAAAACTAAGAATTCCAAAGAAAATAAAACATTGGGATGAGTTTATATAATATTAATGGAAATTACATGATCTTTTTCCATGTGGCACACTTCCCCATGGGTTGTACAAGTGCCATTTTCTTCTCTTTTCCTAAGAAAATTGACTTTTCTTCTGATGAACGTACCACCTTTTAGTTATGTCAATAAATTAATATCTATAAGGACACATGGGACATTAAATAATATTTTTCAACCTTAAAATTTTCCAATAAATCTATACAAGTCATTAAATCTACCCTTTTTGACCTCAAAATAACCCAAAATGACTAAAAGGGCTAAAATGTCTAAGAACCAAGGCTAGTGTAGCATCAAATGACATTAATTAACCTATAAAACATCTTATGAAATATTTATTAGACACATAAAACATAAATAAGTCATTTTTTTAACCTAGGCGTGCTCTCATTTGACCTAAAAGTCAAATTTAGTCCAAATTAGTGACTCATAAGGGTAGTATGCCTGCTATACTAACTAGACCAATAGCCTTATCAATCCATTGGGATTAAAATTAATTTAAATCTTAAGATAAAAAATGAAACCTTTGACCATTTACCATCAAGGAAAGACCACTAATTACCTACCCCACACAAAGTAAAGGACACCAACAAAACAAGGCAGTAAACTAACTAAACACACACACACACACACACACACACACGTGCTCAAGCCACTAACGGAAATTATAAAAAAACCTATTAAGCATAATTATCAACTAATAATACCTCATTTATAAGATCAAAAGGAAATTTTCTTGAATCACCTTCTGCATTATAAGAATCATAGTGCCAATCATGTTTCTCCTTGGATTGGATGCTTTTTAGACAGACCTATTCCTTAGTACTCAACTTGATCTACCCTTAAGTAAATCATCCTCAAATATATCTCCAATTTATATATATTCCTCTTTAACATTTTCACATACTTCATACTTTTTCCCACTCTTCATTTCATGGTCAACTTGCATCTTCTTTGTATGTATGGCTTCAAAAGGATTGGTTTCTTGTTCCTTAGAAGATTGAGGCCAATAAGAGATTATTCCATCCTTCAAGAGCTGATGTGTTTCTCCCAGCTAGTTGAGAGGATGATATGATATCTTTATGACTTCAAAAATATCATCATAAAATGTATATTCCTCTTGAAAGGATAGATTTGAAAAGTTTTTTTTCCTTTACATACTTACTTGAGTGATAAAGCTGCCTTCTCCATCTTTGACCAGATCATAGCCTCCTTGAAGAGGAGTATAACCTGATCTAATGACTGTAATTAAATCATATCAAGGATAATTATGAGATTTTTCTTTCTCATTCATAATGTCTTGCATAGTGATGGAATAATCAATGAAGGTTTCCTATTCTTTGGCAAAAGGAAAATATTTTTCCTCATCAACCTAGTCAAAAATATCCACACACGAAGTGACCTCTGCTTAATAATTTATGATCTCTTTAGGGCTCTTAAGTTTCATTTAAAATTATAAAATAGGACTTTGGTTCTCAAGGGCTGCAAGATCTTCCATATCCTTCTTTGTGATTCTAAGACTAGGCATTTTGAAGTCATGTGACTTAGTCTAATGAGGTTGCCAAGGAGCTAGACTTTATTTAAGAAAAATTTATAATTTTTTGTCAACTCACTATTCCTCTTATTTAGGTTCCTATACCATATTTCCATCAAGTAAAATGGTGATGGGGTGAGGAAAATATGAATTAGTTGGTGGAGTTGGCACATAGAACTCAAAATTAGATTGGGAATGAAATGTAGGGGATTCTTTTGGAAGCTCTTGAGGAAGGGGAGGCAGACCTTGGGATAAAACAACTTGGTTTTCTTCCTTCCACTTGAAAATCACTTCATTCACATCTGATTTATCTTGATCATTATCTTTAGGGAGGTTATATGGGGTGTGTTTAGGCATAGGATCTTCTTTTGGTTCTAAACCTTCCATCACACATTGACTTAGTAGATTCATCATTGCTTCTAACTCTTTAATTTGCTTAGCTAGGTTCTCTTGGAAAAGTCTCTCTTGAAGTTTATAGGAATCATCATGAGCATAATGAATACATGAGGGTTGACATGGAACACAATAAGATTATTGAGTAAGGGTGGGAGGGAATTTCAAGGTACCAAATTCATTCTCCACTTCACACTCCTTAACAATGCTTCTATCTTCTTTATTTCCCCATGATTACACTATCTTACTCTAGCTTAGAATGTTAGGATTATAAGTCTATTTTTGATGTTGTGGGGATGAAATGTGAGAGGGAAATGAGGCTTTAGATTCTACTTATTTTACTTCTAACATGGACTGTTTCATTTGCATATTGGTCAATTCAATTTACCTATCAAGGTTTGCTTCAAACACAAGGTTTAACTTCTCAACTCTCTCTTCCAACTAATTGGGAAAAGGATGACTTTCATATCTTTCATTGGGTTCATGAGTAGGGATAAAATCTAATTAATATGAAACCTGGGAAAGTGGATATAAAGGTTGATAGGTTTGGTGAGGTTTCCTTTCATGAAATCCTAACCTATCCTCTAGGGAAGAAACTAGGCTACTCACATCAAACATCTCACTTGTGAGCCTTTGCCAATTGGCTCTCTCAATAGGTACCCTTTATATTTTTTTCAAATATAATTCATCTCTCACCCTATGAATAAGATGAATGTGAACCTCTTAACCACATCTTCTTATATTATCAAGCTCTAATATGTACCTCTCATATCCCAAAAGTGTTTTCTTGAAGGTTAAAATGGATGGAGTTGAGAAGTGGATAGATTGACTAGGATAAGAAAGATATTAAGGAGGATAGCTATAGGACTAATAAAAATCATAAAAAGGTTTGTTGTAGTGCTGATAAGGATCATGATGGGGTTGGAAATGGTCATTACAATAATGGTAAGAATCACAACAAGGTTGATTAAGAACTTGCTCTTGTTGACAGGGAATGGCACAATCTTAAATTTCTCACCAATTTGTGTAAGAAAAATCTCAACACCAAAATTAGCCATGAAATTTCATTTAGATAAAGAACACAAAAAAAAATGTTACCATTGATCTTCAAAAGGAAACTTGGACTGCTTGATCAGTGGATATATCTTTGGAGTTACCATTGATGCTTTGATAGATGCCTCTAAGGCTAATTATTGAGAGACAACATCAAAAATATCTCAACCTCTTAGACTAAGAGTCACACCAGGCATGCCAAAAACTAAATTCACTTAGATATGTATCATTTGAAGAGATGGAAAATCTCTCCTCATCCAATTGTCACAATAGAAACACCTTTAGGCTTTTTGGTAGCCTAAGGATGAGGTGAATCTCTAGATAGGGATAGCTCCCTTGATGTATCACTTTAGATTAAAACTACACTTAAAATTTTTGGGGGAAAGGGGAGAGATAAAACTAAAATAAAACTATTATAAGGGAGGTGGTACACCAAATAAGATAATGACTTCCAACCAACAACATGTTACACATGAAATCAAGGGAGAAACTGAACATACACTCATTCAATCTAGATCTTCTTACATAAATGTTAAATTATGATATTATGGATGGATGTGAAAATATAGGAGGACTAGACAAGAGGAATTTAATGGCACTAATGAAAATAATGACCCACTCAATCTTTCACATTTCCTAGAACAGTTCATATGCCCTGCAAGAAGAAGGTTTCCAATTGTAAATAGGGTGAAAGAATGAGACAACATGATAAAGAATCCACAGTATTAACTAATAAATATTCATCATCCAAGTAAAAAAAAACTTATGAATAGTCATTAAGAGGTAAAAATCAGTATTATTATTTATCAAATGGTATATAAATGAGTTGGGCTTCACCATACTCAGGAGGAACATGAGTTACAATGGCCAAAATGACTAGTTCTTATAGAACTTGAGAGAGAGAGAAGAAAAGAGAAGTATAAGAGTAAAAAATAAAAATTTTAAGATTATATAATAATTAAATTTTACATGAGAAGAGGATATGGGATGAACCATGCAAGGTTAATAAGTACAAATGTCAATCCAAGTCATAAACCTCATGAGAAGTGGCATGAAACTCCTCATTCTAGCTCAAAAAAATTTCCTTCATAATCAACCCTATTTTAAAATTCCATAACTAATTAGGGATAATAAAAATTATTATGGTTAATGGGTATTCATACATGTCTTTCCATGCATTGATTTCAGGCTTGGTCTTCTAGAATCATACCAAAATGAGATATCATCTTCTGTTATAAAAAACTCTTCATTCATGCACCCTACACACTTAGCTTCCAAAAAAGGCATCATTTTCTCATGAAAATCCATGGAAGTGATTTTATTACACCTATAAAGACCTTAAATTTCTTTATAAACATTAATGACACCTTAAAATCACCTCACTTAAAGATCTTCACCCTTCTCACTAGCTTGTTCATTAGGACAATTTTGACTAGCTAAGATGAATTACCTAGTTTAGACACTTAAGAGATTTTAATTAGAATTAATTAACCATATGTATTTATAAAAATTATAAATATTTCTTCCAAACTTTATTTCATGTTTAGAATACTACTATCACCTGCATAATACACATAACTGCCAATAAAATCTTGTTTTATACCCTGTTCATACAAGTCTATATAATTAAAAATCATGGGGAGTATATTTAAGGAGTCATATACAAGTTAAAATAATGATCCTAGTCAAAATATGCAATTATATCAAATTTCCAAGTCCATTTCCCCAAATTGGTCACTAGGAAGGGTTTGTAAGGATTTTGAGTAGTTTTCATTCTTAAGGTTTGTTCATAGAGTTCTGACATTAAAATTGAAAACAAATTCCACAAATATGTCCTTTAAGATATTAATAAATATTATTTAAATTTTTATATTCCCATTCATAGCATCAAAAAAGGTATGAGCATTCAAAACTACCCTATTTATCTCTTCTTTCCAGTTGCACATGCCTAACATTGGTCTCAAGCCAAAATTGCCTCTCTTGATAATTTTTTTTCAAGTTGAAATATGAAACACACTTTTATTGACCTTAAAATATTTTATAAATTCATGGTGATTTTAGTTTTATGCTAGGAGTGTAAAGTATTTATTCA
Organism: Torreya grandis; assembly: GCA_037957365.1. Lineage (NCBI taxonomy): Eukaryota > Viridiplantae > Streptophyta > Pinopsida > Cupressales > Taxaceae > Torreya > Torreya grandis. The sequence goes on from JARHVA010000149.1 coordinate 6,803,455, forward strand.
TTTGGTTTTAGGCACAAACTATGTTTACTAGGTCTGCCTACATAATTGAGGGTTTAAGATACCCTATTTGGTTTCATGTTTTTATTTAAGGTTACTAATTTTGGTATGGATTATATCCAACTTCCTACATCTCCTTCAATGTTTAAAATAGCTTCTGAAGATTCCTTTTGTCACCTTCTCCCAAAACTACCAGGGTTTGTGTATGAGGGGAGTCCCCTCTATCTGAGATAAAACAAAGGGAAATTACCTTGTTTGATAATGAAAACCAGATGTTGGAGGTGATTATATTAATTTTAAGTATCATCTCCATCAAATTCCAACCTATAATCATGACTTTTACTCTTTCAACTCCCTAAAAACCAAAATAATTTTGTTAGAAAAGGACTATGTAGGGTTTTAGGATTTGGGCTGTGAACTATATGCTTATAGTTATTTTCCTCCCATATTTATATTCCATTGGAGTTTCAATTATTTATCACTACCATTTATAGGTTTTAATAATACCTTCAAACCCTTATCATTCCTACCTGTACCTTGAAGTCAGATGTTCTTAAAATTAGTCAAGGCAACTAACTGTATTTTGCTTGCTAAATATCTTTAGGATTATACCTATAGGTTACCCTTAAATTATAGGAATTTAAAACAATTTAAAAACACTCCTTTACTTTCTTCCAATATTACCTCAACTATGGTCTTTATCTTCTCACACTTGGGGTTGAAAAACCTTTAATACCAGTCATACACAGTTGATTATGTGCAAGGGCCTAGTTAGGAGCTATATGTGCATTATTAGAGATTTTCTATACCTTGTTCATATTTTTTTAGGGTATAATGATACTATTAAAATTATAATTAAATTAATTTCATCTCACTTATCACTCCAAATTTTACATGCTCTTTACACTTTTGCTTAGGTGACTAAGTTTCCTATTTGACTGACTACTCCTTGAACTCTACCTATAGGTATGCATTTAGCTCATTTAGAATTGGTCATGATATGGAGAGACACTCTATTGAACCATGAGAACCATTTAATACCTTATTATACACTAAATTCACCTTGTAGGCTTTTTGGGTTCATAATTAGGTTCCTTTCTGCCATGACTAAGATTACACTGTCTATTGATTCCTATAGGTGTATAAGGCTCCAACTGAGCTTGGTGTTTTAGTTAATTTCACTCATTTTTTGTTATATAAGTAAATTAATGAAGCTAGTAATAGGGTGTGTATAATAATACCTATTAAATTTCACTTGTGATCTAGATGATGGTGAGAACTCCTCTTTGGCTTGGAAGGAATAACCTACAGATAAGAAAGCACTAAACAAAATTTGTTTGTTAGACAAAGATGAAGGGTGGAATGTCTATCATATGTTAGATTCAAGAAGTGAAAGATTACTAGGATATCTATCAATCCACTCCCTGATAAAATTTAAATTTGATAAAGGAAAAAATACTTGCATCCAATAAAAATAAGGTAAATTTTATATTAGAAGGAAATAAAATGCTTATTTTATAAAATAATTAGATATCACACCAATAAGTCAATACTTATAATAGGTAAACTGGTATCAGGTTAGAAAATTAGAATAGGTTCTATGAATAGGCAATAATATATAAAATAGGATTTGGTTAGGGGTGAGGGGCTGAAAATGACTTGCTTTTATATACTACAATAGTCAACCAGCAATAATCGAGTGAACTGACTGCAATTAGGATAATCGATGATGGTTGGGTAACTAATGATGGTTGAGGTAACCATCAATGGTTGGGATAACCATAAGTGGTTACCTATGAATTTTGGGAATATATTGAAGTGGATTTGTATAATGATGAATAGGTAGACAAGGGTTTTGATATAGGTCCAAAGGATGGAGAATAAGATGTTAAGAGGTCTGGTTGGGGTAGGGAGGTTTGAAATAAGATAAAACAATAAGTACAAGATACCTATAACTTGATAGTGGAGGACTGAGGTAATTTAGCTAGGGTGATGGTGCTTTGGCCTTTGAAGGTGATGTAGATAGAGGTTTAGTTCTCCAATGCTATTGCTTTCTTACTAAAGGGATGCTAGATATCTACATAATAAAATATGATAGCCTAGACATGAATTTTTTGTGCATCCATTTCACTTCCTCCTCTTATCCTTTTGTAGGATGAAGTTGCTAATTAGGATGAAAGATGTTACTAATTTGATAGGGGAATAAATTTTCTAATTCATGTCATTTTAAAGTAAGTTTTAAAATTAATTTTTTATTAAAGGAAATTCTTGTCTAGTATAAAGTTTTCAATGTTTTAGTGATTTAAAATGGGTTTGGGTGCCTAACCATTGATGGTTAGGCCAACCGTTGATAGTTAGGCCAATTATCGATGGTCAAGTGGCTAAAATAAAATAGGTTAACATAAGTTAGATTAAAATGGTTTAGTTAAATGTGTTAATTTAGGGGTTAAGTTATTAAATGAGTCTAATTGACTAGGTGGTCCACTAGATGTGAAGTCAAATGAGGGTCAAAGAGGTAGTTTGACATTGAAATTTATCATGTGATAGTTTTGAGTGTATATATTTTTCCCATTTTTATTGTGTAACTTTGATCTACAAGCTATTAAAAAAAAATAGATAGTTGGTCAAGGTCTAATTACCCTAAATAGGGGAGGTGGTACTCCGCTTCAAATTTAGAGTTGATGAAGTGAAAGTGAAATTGGATCATGGTTTAATAAATGGTAAATTGGTATTCAAAAGGTGGGTAACATGAAAAGGTTGGGAATTTTAAATGAAAACACGTGCAAAAAATCTGACTAAGAGTGATATTAAAGATCACATAAATACTAAAGTTTCCAATGTTGGTAAAAATAAGGTCAATTCTATAGAGACATGTGACAGGGGTGATAAGTCATAGCATTGGTCATAGCTGATCAAGTCAAGCTTATCAATCCATATAGATAAAATTAGTATTGGTTGAAATTATCTAAGGTAAGAAGTGATCCTACAAAAAAACATAATTGGTTAGGTCATGCATGAGTTGGTGCAAAGTTCAAAAGTTCAACATGGTAAGGTTGGTCGATGCGATCAAAAGTACCATGCAAAGTTGTCACAAAATATGTGAATGGTTTAGGTGAAAAATGACCAACTTTGAGGTATACATGGGATAATAGTTGTTAGGTTAGGTGTGGGTTGGTACGGGATGGCTAAACTAACTCCATATGTACTAGGCAAGTGGATGTTACATACATAGTTTTATGGACATCAAATCTAAAAAGAGCTTCAGGTTAGATGTAGTTCTTTGCTAAAGTTTAGATTTGAATCATGTTTTGTTTATTGAAAAAGTGGGAAAAATGATAAGGGACCTAACTATCATTGGTTAGGGTTACCCCTAGGATTGACCATTGATGGTTTATTTTAATTGTTGATGGTTACAGAAATCCTAAAAAGATGAGATGTAAAAAAGAATATGGTAAGTCTTTTTTAACATTTGACTTTTGATTTTTAATGCTTGGAGTATTTTTTATTTTGTCAAGTGTGCATAGAGGTTGCTAAGGTGAAGATTTAGTTATTAATTTCATGTGGTTAGGGTGATTATATGTTGACTAGATGGAGGGTGGACAAAGGTGCAATCGAGAGGTAGAATGAGGTCTTTGACCATGCTAGTGATCATGGAATAAGGTAGGGGATGTTATAAAATTGATAGTATAGGTGAATTTATGGATGTAGAGTTGTATTGAGTAGGTTAGAGTAGTGGTGTAGGGTGTGTGAAAATGTCCCTGGGATATGATTCCCTAGTTTTTAGGTGTTGATAAAATTGGCCAAATTAGTTGAGTACATTTGGAAGAGAAGCATGTGTTGTAGTGGTAATGGACTGCAGAATAGTATTAGGTGGTTTAATTTTTATTTGAGGTGAGTTTAGTGGTGTTAGGGTGGAATAAGGTAATAGGATTTCACCATCGATAGTCACATATAATGATCATTAGTAGTTTGACCTGACCATCGATGGTTGATCCTAAGGGTAAAAGGATCCCTAAGGACTGTCAATGGTTTAAGGAACTATCAATGGTTGAAGTGTTTTAGGGGTAAGTGTGATTTAAAAAAGAATGAGTGATTGTGCTTGGAATTATTTTTTTAAAGTTTGAATGTTAAATATTAAAATGTGTTCATGTAGTGGTAAAGGTTTTTTTTTAAAGGGCAGGTGAAAGGTTTTAAACGGTGGGTAATATGTTAGGAAGTTTTAAAGTGTTAAAAGAGATTGGTTTATTTTTGATAGGATTAGATGTTTAAAAGGGATGGTGGGTATATTGAGGTGAAAAACCTATCAGGGGTTGAAAAATAATGTGTGAGGGTGGAGGTAGATAGTGATGGAAGGACTTAGATATTTAAAATGTGTTCAGATAAAGGTAGAGGGTTGTGTTGAGTGTTATATATAAGATAGGCTAAAAATGGTAGATGTAGGTTGATATTTGTTATGATGTGGAAAACTATGTATTGATGCTAATATGAATATTGTCTAGGCCCATAATCAAATCTAGATGAGGGATTAAGTCCTAAGGAGGTTTGCTAAGGTTAGAGATGGGATGATAACAAAGGAGTGGAGACACATGGAGATAGTTGGATAAAGGGCTATGATACATTATCAACACCATCTACAGGATGTATCTATGATCATCATGCTCATCAAGAGATAGGACCTAGCAATGAACACCTTTATGTTATAGACTAGTGAGATGACCATCCTATTAGAGGATATGAATAGGATCACATGGCTACCCATTCAGGGGGAGCCAATCTATCATGTAAAGAGTGAGGATAGAGATTATTATATGGACCTAATTTATGGAGAAGATCAAGCTCATACTAGGTGGTATGTGGGGGGTTTGGGATTGAGCCATTATATCATAAGGACCCAAAAGATTGAAGCTTATTAATGATGATGATGATGGTAGTGACTTATATTACATTACCATATTTGATCCATTGTCAATTTCCATACCTACTTTTGGGAGTATTGGTGGAGATGCTACTCAGGAGGACCATATTTGGATGGGCCACAATGCTACTAGTCCAAATTTACTGAGAACTCTAGGCATTTTGGGCACACATATGGTATGAGATTAGCATTAGTTTCATGGTTCCCTACTAGGTATTCAATCACATTAGTGTTTTAAGACCATTAAAGTTATGATGCTAGGGATTCACTAAGGTGGCCTTTCTAGTGGGCTTCATGAGATGGAGGTATACTGATGCTTTGATAGTGGCAGGTGGAGGTTCAAAGTTATGTTGGAGGGTTTGGTGGTAGGTGTTATAGTATAAAGGCCATATGTGGATTGGCCCATTTGGCTTGGGAACATGTACCACACATTATCTTTATACATTTAGTGATAGATTTATGGGAGGAGAGGTGGGGAGACTGAGTTAATCCTATTTGATCAAGTTAGGATGTAGTTTGGACTTATGCGGGGGATCCCCCTTAAATTTTTGTGATATAAGAGATAGCATGTTGAGTTCTCACTCCTAGAGCCATAGCCATAAGAGGTTTTGTTGGATGTTGGACTATGAGGATCTCCCAGTGAGAGATGCCATAGATGATGTAGGGATTCTTGATGGTTATGCAACATAGTTTCAAGGATGATATGTAATAGCTAAATTTGAATGGGGTGATGGTGATCAGTAGCCAATAGATGTGGACCCTATAGGGGAACTAGCATAGGATGGCTAGGCAGCAACAAAATTAGTAGTAACATAGGCTTAGATTAATAGGTTACAAGGATAGGTGGCCACTTTACAGGCACAAATTGTCACCTTATAGGGGTAACTTGACACATTGAATAGTGAGCATGACATGTCAAGGACCTCCCTAGATTTAGTGACTCAAGAGAGAGACTCATTGAGATAGAGGGCAAGGGTAGCCATAGCAATAGTAGGAGGACCTCTTGACATATTTCTAAGGACATGGTACCTAGACAACATGGAGGAGCTTATATATTATGTGGTGATAGTGCTAGCATAGTCACCCTTGGAGATGTGTTATGGAGAGTATAAGGCCAACTTAGTAGGTGGTCCATCAATAGATACTCCAAAATAGTAGTCCTTAATAGTGGGATAGGTAGGGATGTTAGGGGGACCACCACTAGATGATAGTACAAGTCTAGGTCTAAATGGTTTAAGTGGTAGTGGTGTAGGTGGTAGTGGTTTTGGTGTCTCAAGTGCTTGACAAAAGAGAGTTTTTATATATAAATTATTTGTATTCTGATATCAACTTACATGCTGATGATGTGAGATGTATATGAGAGAGAGATTGATTGATATGTTAAGATAGGATGTATTTCCTCATTGATTTAAATGACGATTATTTTTTAGTTATGTTGATTATATCACTAACATTTGATTATATTGATGATTATGTTGAAATATGATGCTTATGTTATTATGTTCATGATTATATTCTTATGTTCATGATGATTATGTATTGATGATGTTTAAGATGGCATGTATGGTTAATGTTGATTCTTTAATTAGATATTTAATGATGGATACGATGATGATGATGATGATGATGATGATGATGATGATGATGACGATGATTATTATGTGTTTGAAAATATGATCAAGATGTTTGTTGTTATTTAGTTTAGTTTACAAATTATTGTGAACATTTGATAGATAGGTTTTGATGATGTTGTTTATGATTTACTATGATAATGTGGTTAGGTAGGATGATGGTGTGATAATGTGATAATGTCATTGATAGATAGAATGATATTTTATTTTAGGGATGATTTTGATGATTTTTGATGATGATTTTATGATTTTATAATGATATGTTGTGAGTGTTTACAATTTTATGGTTCTTGATGTCTTGTTTAAAGGGTAGGATATGGTTTATATTTTCCTTGTTCCTAGTGCATAATGTTATGATTGTGTTAATGTTAATATAATGAAAACACATAAAGTAGGTGTAGAAAATAAACTAAAATGTAAGACATATGACCACTTGAACTACCAAATAGAGAATAATAAAAATACATGATGTTTTTAGTTGGCAAGGATGTAACAATAAGAAACCATAGTTAGATTGACATAGTGAACATAAACATGTCAAATGCTTCGTTAGAGCATGCTTTGATTGAGAAAGAGGGTGTCTCAATCACTTTTAATCAAGTAAGATCATAATCCCTTGATTTCAAAGATGGATTGAAGGGAAGGGAGGTGATAGGTAGAAGATTAAGTGTTAAATATGTGAAAAACTACCCTGATGTGAGTAGCTTGCCCCTTATATAGGTGACCAAGCAACTGTAATAGACAAGTCCATGCCTTAATATGATATGTAGACTTATCAATGTGGAAAGTCTATCAATGCCATATATAGGAGCCAATTGTGGCATAATGGGATAATGTGTGGACTAATTGATGCATGAAGTCTATAAATGGCACTTATAAGAGCTGATTGTAGATTACTTTAATTTTGATGTAGGATTTTTTGTTGCTTCCATTAGTTTGATAATTTGTTGAATTTGATCAATGTGGGAAGCTTCAATTGGTTGTTTTTGACAAATTTGACTTAGCCATCCTTCAAAGGAGTGGTATAAAACTAAATTTTTATAGTTGTCCTTCAAAGGAGCAGTCTGTAATGAAAGTGATATTTTGAATGCATGTTTATACATGGAAAATTCTATTTAGGCTTAAAGGTTTACCTTTATGGAGGTAAACCTTTGGTATAAAAGGTTGACATTAAATGGGGAAAGTGGTTTGAAAGATAATTGATCATGGGATTTCATTTGATTAGAGATGAAAAGTATCCTTGAGAACCATGCCATGGGTAGAGTTATGGTACCCATGCTAAGGATTAGGCATAACTATGATGGATAGTCACATGATTCTATGTTGTAATTAATTTGTCCCAAGAATATTATGGATATCTAGGTGAAAGGAAGTGAAGATCTCATAGACCAAGGGACAAGCTTAAGTTAGACATAGAAGTGAGTTTGATCCTTATTTCAACAATAAAAAGGACATAAATATGAAGTGTTGAGAGGCTCAGGTTCTAGTTTGACTTCAAGAGAGGACAAATGATAAGCTTCTGATCCATAATTATAGGTTATGATGTAGGGTCCAAGCCAATTAAAATCAAACTTTCCTTTTTTCTCTTCTTCATATTAGTTACATTTTGGTTTTCCTTAAGGATGAGGTCTTTAATGTTGAACTCTTACTCTTTTAGGTATTTTTTTTATGCATATGTGATTCGATCTTGATAGACACAAAGATAGTTAACGTATATGAGGTGATGTTCATCAAGGAGTTCAAGATGTGTGAGGCATTCTTGATGATAGTCATCCTTAGAAATGATTTCGTGTAAAGATATGCAAAGAGAGGGGATTTGGAAATCAAGAGGCAAGACTAAATTGATGCCAAAGATGAGAGAGAAAGGGGTATCTCTCATATAAGTTTGAATTCTAGTGTGGTAGGCCCATAAAGTGAAAGGGATGTGCAAGTACTAATCTTGACCTGAAGAACTGACTACTTTGGTGAGCATTTAGATGAAAGTTTTTTTAGAAGCTTCCATTTGTCTATTGGCTTGTGGATGGTAAGGTGAGGAAAAGATTAACTTGATACCAAAAACATCACAGAGACCTTGGACCTTCTGATTTTTAAAATGTTTGCCATTATCAGTGATGATTTTATGGGGAACATTGAAGTAGTAGATGATATGGTGATTGATGAAGTTGATATTTTTTTAGCTTTGGTGGAGATAATAGGGATGGCCTCCACCCATTTAATGAAATATTTGGTGGTGGTAATGATATATTGATGTTGTTACAAAGAATGGGGATTGATTTCCATAATAAGGTCAAGATCCCATTATGAGAAGGCCTAATAGTTTTTGGATAATTAAAGGCCATGAGGAGGTGTATGATGCAAGTTATCATGTTTTTGACATTTGACACACTTATTTGAATAGTCTCAATAGTCTTCATTAAGGGTGGGACAATAGTATCCAAGGTGAAGGTATGTTTAGAAATAGCTACGCCACTAAAGTGTCCCCCATAGACTCCATCATACATTTATTTGATGGCATAGGAGGCTTCATGACTCTAAAGATAATGAAGAAGGACACCATCAAAACCACATTTGTAAAGGATTCTCCATTTTATGGTATAATGAGAGGTAATCTAAACAAAATCTCTTTGGGCATTCTTTGAAACCTTGAGAGGGATAACTCTAAGATTGAGATAGTCAAAAATTTGGTCATACCAAATGTCAAAAGAAAATGTCTCCATATTACAAAAGGTAGGTAGATCATTACTAATATATGAAGGTGTGATAAATCAATGGATGGTGAAAAATAGTTTAGATTCAACAAGTTGAGATGGGATTTGAGAAGTAAGGGAAGCCATTATGTTCATAAATTTGTTAGTAGATTGAGGAATTAACTGGATAGTGTAATAATAAAATGATGCCAAGAGTACATCCATGAGTTATTTATACTTCATTAGGACATCATTTTTACATTGATAAGATCATATGACCTAGTTGATGACTAGTTAGGAGTCACCAAAGATACTGATTATTTTGAGTCCCAAGGCTAGAGTAGTTTGGAGACCTATGATTAGGGCTTTGTATTCAACTATGTTGTTAGTGTATCAAAAATCAAGTTTAAAATAAAGGGGAAGAGGTTCACCATTAATGGGAATGAGAATAAATTTGACACCCCCACCATCTTGGCATTTAGAGCCATTGAAAAACATGGTTATTTGGTAGGTGGTATTTTCCTAAGAAAAAGTTATAATAAACTCATCTGGAAAGGCAAGAGGAAGTGGTTGATTATCTAGTAGATGAGCTTCAGCTAGTTGGTTAGCAATGACATGTCATTTAATTGACTTTTATGGAAGGAACTCAAGATCAAACTTAGTTAGGAGCATGATCCACTTAGCCATACACTGGTTTTGGTATGGCTTAGAGTGCATATACTTGAGGGGGTTAATGTTAATTATGGCATAGGTTTTATGATGAAGAAGATAGTGATGGAGTTTGGAGGCCATGAAAACTAAGGTGAGGTAACATTTTTTGGGATGGGTATACTAAGTTTCATATTCAATAAGTGTGAAGATAATGCAGTAGATGGCTTTATTTTTATTATGTTTATCACAATGTGTGAATATTTCCCCTAGGGAATGATCAGTGGTGGATATATATAGGTAAAAATGATAGTCTTATTTAGGAGAAGTGAGGATAGGTGGAGAGAGAAGGTACTCCTTGATTGAATCAAAGGTTTGTTTACATTATTTGGTCCACTTAAAGGAGGTATCCTTCTTTAGTAGGTGGTGGAAGGGTTAATATTTATCAAATAAATAAGAGATGAAATGATGGATGGATTAAAGTTTTCCCTGTAGGATATAGATTTGTGTAAGGTTAGTAGGAGAAGGAATTCCAAGATTACTTTGAATTTGGTGGGGTCTATTTTGATTCCACATGGAGAGATGATGAAACTAGAAGCTTTCCTGATAAGACTCCAAAAATAAATTTCTTGGGGTTGATCCTGACATGATAATGGTGACAATAGCTAGATGATCCTTGCAATGTTTGGATTTCCTAAGGAGGTCATCCATATAGTCCTCTACAATTTTATGGATGAGATCTTGAAAGATATAGGTCATGTCCCATTGATAGGTTGTTCTAGTGTTCTTTAGTCTAAAGGTAATGACTCTATAGTAGAACGTTCACCATGGGGTGATAAAGGAAGTTTGATGTTGATTTTTAGGGGTAATTAGGATCTAATTATATCCCAAGAAAACATCCATGAGAGATAACATTTCATGGCCAGCTATAAGATCAATAAGTTGGTAGATGTTGGGTAGAGGAAAGTCATTCTTTAAGCAAACAAGGTTGAGGTCATGAAAGTTGATGTAGAGATAAAGACCCCCTATGGTCTTGGTGATGGGAATGATGTTAGAAACCCATTGGGGATAGTCTATGGGTTGAATGAAGTTGACAGAAAAGAGATGATGAAGCTCTTCTTTGATAAGGAGGGTTATGCAAGGATGCATTATATGAAGCTTTTACTGAACTAACTTAGCATCAAGAAGAGTAAAAATGTTATGGAGGGTAATAAAAGGGTCAATATTGGGCATATTTTGGTAGGACCAAGAAAATTCTATGCTATGGTCTGAAAGGAAAGAAGGGTAGTCTTGTTGCTCAATGAAATTTAAATATTGACCAATTTTGATGATATGAGGGTTATCCTAAGTTCCCAAGTTGATATCAATAGTGGATTCATTTAGCATAGTTTAGTTCTCAGGAGAAAGGGATTTATTAATTAAATAATCCCCTAAACTAAGGTAGGTGAGAATAGAATCATTATCTTGACATTGGATGGTGTTGATGGTAAGAGAATCATGTTCGATCATTTCAAGATGAATGAGGGGAAGTGTTTTAGATTGGCCATCCTTTTGACAGGTTAGGGGGCCTAAATTAATGGTGTTGATAAAAAAAAGTTAAATGGGATGATATCAGAGTCCTCAAATTCGAAGGGAGATGGGGTTGGTGAGGATAGAGGTTCTTCATCGATGGTGGTAATGGGTTTTGGTGAGGTGGGTTCTTCTAGTGATATAGACCCAAGGCTAAATAACTCATGATGTTTTTGATTTTTTTATGGGTAACTATAATGTCCCTATTCATAGAGTCCAAGACCAAAATCCTTCCAAGTGCACCTGTAAAGATAAGCTTTGGCAAAGGCTATTTTTTCCAAGTAGGAAAAATTAGTAGTGAATGGCTAGATAAATAGGGTAATGATGGGAGCGATAAGTGGTTGATCATGCCCCCCATAGATGAAATTTGTTTGATTGTTTAGGATCCCAAAAGGTCTGAAGGTTCTGATGTTGGGGTCATAAGAAGTTTCATATTCGAGGTTTCCATACTCTTGTAGATTAGGGAAATCATCTAAGGCTAAAAGTTAATATTCCCCTAAAGAAAGATGTTGAAATGTGGATTGCAAGGGGTCTCCAACCAAAATTTGGGATGAAGAGATGGTTGAGCTAGTTGATGCTTCATCATTACTATAAGTGTAAATTTTGATGGTTTTAGTTGATGGGGTGGTTTTATTAGAAGTTGGTTACAATGTGGATGAAGGAGGAATAAGAACTTCATTAGGTTGGTATGTCATATTCCAAGAGGCAAAGGGACTAGGATTAGCTTTGATGGTAACAACTTGTCCCTCATGCTCAAACTTCACACCTCAATGTAAGGTGGAAGGGATGCAAATCATATCATGGATCCAAGGGTTTTTAAGTAACACATTATATTATAACTCACCTTCTATAATTTAAAATAGTTCAGGAATGGTGTGAGGCCCCAGTGGATGTGGAGGACAATGTTATCTAAGGTGGTGTCCATGGTGTCATTAAAGGAGTGAAGGACCATTTTACTTTCTAAAATGATCTTTTTAAGAAACTAAAGTTTGTCATAAGAATGATAGAATATAATGTTGATATTAGTAACTCAATCAATCATAACCCTCTTGATGCAAGTTTGATTGATGTATGTTGTGATGAAGAGGGGAGGAACAAGATCTTTAGTATGAAAAGGTTGTATTTCAAAATCCTAAAAAGTGACAAGTGTGGAAGATGGAGAGCTTAAAAAAAGGGTGTAAGAGGTTGAGGATCATCTAGTTAAACCTCTATAGATTGTAAAGCCTTGATCAGTGCCTAGTGATGGTGGGGCAAGGTGTTAATTAGTTCATAGAGGCTTATTTTCACTAATGTTTTGTGAAGTTATTTCAACACTAACTATTACATGGATGTAGAAGGGTTGGAGGAAGAAGCTCCAAAATAGATACTTTGGGTTTTGGTGATTGTGAAGGTGAAGATGTAGGTGTTTGGTTTTGATTAGAAGGTTAAGGGGTGGAAGGGTAAGTCCATAGAATGGATGCCTTGGTTTTTCCCTTATCCTTTTATTGGGCCTGAGATCAGGTAACCACATGAACTGTGTGGATAAGGGGGTTTGATGCTTGCTTTAGTTCCTCCTCATCTTTGGGTAGGAGTGGGAGAGTTGGTAAAGGTTGGGTATGTTGGGATGATGGTAAGATTAGTAATGGGGGTAAGAAGGGTTCATATGATAACATATCATCCTTATCATATAGGCCATGAACAAGTGCTTGGAGAGATTTATAATTTTTCATGTCATGTCCCAAAATCTTATGGTAAAGGCAAATCAAATTATCATTGAAACATTTTGGTTTAGGATGTGAAGGGTTATAAGGTTTGATTGGAGGTCAGTTAATGGAAGAGGTTTGTAATAACTTTTGTAAAATGGTTGAATAGGATTCAAGAAAATGTGTTGGAGCTGGTGGGTTATTAGTTTTAGGAATGAGTACCTTCTTGGGTGTATACTTTCTTATGGAAGTTGTGGTTAGAAGAATGGTTTTAGTTGGTGGTTTTTTTTGGGTTTTCTTAGTTACTATTAGTTTGGGGGTTGGGGATTTGGATATGAAAGACTTAGATGATGAAGGTTTACCTATAGGTGGGAAAGTAGAGGTTGATAGGTTGGTTAAAATTGATGGAAAACTAAGGGGTTTAGGTGGAGAAAAGGGGGATGGTTTCTTAGAGGAGGAATAGGTGATGCGAATGGTATAAGGATGGGGTCCTAAGATGGATGGTAAGTGGGAAGGAGGTGGTATGGGTCTAGCTCAAGGTAGAGGTTTAGGTAACTCTACCTTCTTAGTTGGTTTGGTTGGAGTTTTATTTAGTGGGCTATATGGGGTTAAGTATGACCTCAAAGGGGGATGAGTGTGACTAGGTGTGGGAAAAATTTCCTAGGTTCTTGATTGGTTTGGTGAGAGAAGCATAATGTAATTTATAAATTTTAGATGGACGTAGTTGGGATGGTTCACTTATGGTTTGGGAAGAGATATTTGTTGAAGAGGTAATAATGGGTTTAATGGTGGATTCAAGTGAATTTGAAGGTTTGTATTTGATTTTGTAAGGAAGTTAAAGATGATTCCAAAAGGTGGCTCTATAAAAATTGGGTTGAGAAGTGAATTTTAGACTTTGGACTAGTCTATAAAAGGGCTTGTAGATGGGTTTAGTCCTTGGTTATTGGTTTCAAAGCTTAAGGCCTTTGGTGGGGAAGAGGGAATGGTTTCTCCATTATTGTCTTTGAGGGAAGGTTATAAAATTTGTGGTTAGGTAGAGGAGGTAACCTTTTCTTGTTTTGGAGTAGTTTCCAAAAAAGGTGTGGATGGTTTTAAGATGAGATAGGTAGGTGTGTTTTCCCAAATGAAGGAATGTACATGGTTGCTTCCTTTCTTTGGGTGTCGAAAGGAATGGAGGGAAGTTTTACCACGTGAATGGGTGGAGTGAAATAAGGAATGGTTGAAGCAATGGTTGTCTCCTTCAGTGTTTCCATCAAAGGAGAAGGAGATAAGGCTAAGGTTTCATTAAGTGGAGAGATAAGGGTGGTTGATTCCTCTATTTGGATACCCAAAGAAATAAGAGGTGAGTTTACTATTTCCATTTGGGTGATAGAGGTAATGGTCTCTTCAATAATGGGCTCATTATTAATAACATTGATTGTGTGTGCCTCATGAGAGTGAGATGATTCAAGTTTATTGTCATGGTGTTGGGTATAAGTAGAATTATTGGGAAAAGGTTTATGGAAAATGTCAAGGGAATGATTATGAGGTGTATTCAGATTATAAAATTAAAGTTGTCCAATATCAATCAAATTTTGGACAAAACTTTTGAAGGTATTACATCTATTAATGTCATGTCATACAACATGATGAAAGACACAATGGTCATTTTTGTTATACCAACCCAGCATAGGGCGAGAAGCATCAAATTGTTGGGGTGGATTAATTGGTGTAATTTGGATGAGGTTGTCTTTGAGAAATTTATCCAAAATTGATGAATATTATTTTCCAATGGGAGTATACTATATTGGAGGAGCTCAATTTTGGTTTTAATTTTGTTGATAAGGAGGGTTGGAAGAATTGGTTCAAGGTGATTGGTTGATAGTTGGAGGTGGAGTGGTTTTTAGAAAAACTAAATTTGTAGATGATTTTGCTTTGGTATTGGATTAGTTTGTGGAGGAAGGGTCATTGGATTTAAAACTAGAATTTTGGTTTTGTAATTTTAATTTCCCTTCATCAATGGCCTAGTTTTCTAGTTTACATGCCATGGTGAATGCCTCATCAAAAGTTCTAAAGGTTTGAACTTGAAGAGTGGGAGTTATATGTTTGGCACATATTTGAGAGAAGATTTCAATTAATTTGGGTTGTGATAAGGAGAAATAAAGTTGATTAATGAGGACTCTCCATTTAGCAACAAAATTAATAATTGACTCTTTATCAAATTACTTAATGGAATAGAGGTTAATGATAGAAACCTTTTTAGATATGTTTATCGAGAAATGATCTAAAAAGGTTTAGGCCAATTGGGAGAAAGAAAATATGGAGTGCATGTGAAGAGCACTATAACAATCAAGTGCTGGTCTAGATAAATACATGGGGAAGGTTCAAACAAGGAAAGCATCATCATATGTGATTAAATAACAAGAATAATAGAATGCCCTCAAATGATGTTATGGGTCCTCCTTGCCTTGAAATTTGGAAAACTTGTGAAATTACCATTAAGGAGGATAAGTGTGTATAGGGATAGATGGATGTATGGGTTTATTAAAAATTTGATCATAGGATAAAAGGTTATGAGACCCGAAGATAGATGATTCCAAGTTGGTCATTTTTTCCATTAACATCTTGATCAAATCTGGTTGGGGTTAGGAAGCTACATAATTAAGGGGCACATTTTGTTGAGGTTGGGTGGAAGCTATGTTTAGATAGGTGATAGAAGGTATGAAAGAAGCCATATATTGATAAGTGGTCATAATAGGTTGATATGGTGTCCCATAGGGTTTGATTGACATAAATGGTTGAGTGGAAGGTGTTATGTACCCTTGTGGGTTAGAGATATAATGATAAGATATCATGGGTACTTGTTGAGGGATGGATGTGGGTTGACTTAAAGATATGGTTGAGGTTGAGCAGTGATTCTAGTGTTAATGGGTAGAAGTGTTTGAGGTATAGAGAGCACCTAGTTTTGAAATGGGGTAGAAGTTGGTAGATTGGTTGAGATAAGGGGAAGGGTGGACATAGGGGTAGAATATAACCCTATGGTAGGTGGAGTATAGGTAACTAGTAGTAAATTTAAACCTATATGGGAAGTGTTAGGTGTGGTAGGAGGTGTTTTATTAGGGGTTGGAATGTTGGATTAGGTTTGGGTAGTGGTAATAGATGGGATGTTAGAGGAAGATGGGGCTTGGGTCAGCAATGGTTGGGTTGAGGTGGTACCCACCATAAGATGGGGAGGCATACCATAAGGAGGGTCCATAGGAGGAACTGAAGCAATAGAGGTATGGTGAGGTAAGTTGTTAAGATAGTGTTGAAGAACAACCAGATTGTTATCAAGGAAGGCAGTGAAGTCAACATCACCCTAAAAAATAACAAAGATTTTGGTAATAGGGGAGAAAGCTGAGGTGAACCCTCATCATTAGAATTATATTCCATGGAGGAAGAGGAGGAAGGTGGTGGTTGATTGGTTTGGTTTCTCAGCTTTTGTCTAGTAAAGAGCATGTGAGAAAAAAGGGAATAGTATGATCAAACTCACACCTCAAAAAAAGAGAAATCAAAAGAAATTAATTCAAGACAAAAAATGTATACACTAAAAGTGTGTTAAATCTTAGAATTATTTTTATAACACTTTTGGCTTATGCCTTAGTGTGAAAAGGGAATTTGGCTTATAGATCAGGTCCTAAAAAGGAAATCTAAGGTTGGTTTCAGGTTTTTTAGGCACTCGAGATAAATCTATGTTGAACTTTGGTACGTATATTAGTATTGGGGCCAACCCCCTCAATTCATGGTCTTGTAGCGGCAAGAGTGTCAAGTTTTTATCCAAAATATACCAAGTTTAGAGTTTATACTCAACCAGAGAATTGAGTTGGTTCTCCCCTTGGTGGTGAAATCTAAGTAGGATAGTTGGGAAGGGGTAAGGTTACTGCTAGGTGATGAAATCATAATCAAGCCTTGCCTCAAGTATGTTTTGATGTGTCAATAGGTTTGTGGTTTGGCTTAGTGTGTGATAGCAAGTGAGAAAGCTATGATTAATTAATTTTTCCTCTAAGTTAATAAATGAACTAAGACAAATAGATAATCAATGTATACAATAGGTTTATTTAAAGCCCAAAATAAATGTTTATATTTCATTTGATGAATAATCAATAAAATAAAGAAAAGGGAACTATGTCCCATCGGGTGTGCTAAAATGTTTCAGTTAATTTCACTCATTTCTTAGTTTTGGAAGTAAAGCATTGAAACTAGTAATAGGGTGTGTATAAGAATACATGATAAAGTCTACATGTGATATAGATTATGTTAATAAATCCTCTTTGGATTGGAAGGAATAACCTACAGATAAGAAATCAATAAATAAAACTTGTTTGGTAGACAAAAATGAAGGGTAGACTACCTAGCGTATGCTAGATCAAAGAAGAAAAAGTTTACTAGGATGGTTGTTAATCCACTCCTTGATAAAAGTTAAATTTAATAAAGTAAAATATACTTGCATCTAATAACAATAATTTAAATTTTATGCAAGAAGGAAATAAAATTCTTGTTCCAAAAAATGATTAGATATCACACAAACAGATCAATAATTATACTAAGGAAATTTGTATCAGGTCAAAAAATTAGAATAGGTTTTATACACAGGATAGAATGTAGAAAATAGGATTTGGTTAAGGGTGAGGGGATGAAAATGAATTTTTATATTCTACAATAATCAATTGGTGATGATAGGGTGAACTAGCTATGATTGGGATAACTAGCAATAGTTGGGTAACCAACAATGGTTGAGGTAACCATTGGTAGTTGGGATAATCATTAGTGGTTGCCTGTGTGTTCTAGGAAGATATTGAAGTGGAGCTATAGTATGATGAATAGGTAGAAAGGGGTTTTTATATAGGTAATTGGGATGGGGAATAATATGTGAAGAGGTCTAGTTAGGACAGGGAGATTCAAAATAAGATGAAACAATAAGCACAAGTTACATGTAACTTGATAGTGGAGGGATAAGGAAATATGGATAGAATGATGGTACTTTAGAATTTGAAGGTGATGTGAATAGATATTCATGTCTCCAATGCTGATATTTTCTTGATGAAGGGATGTTGGATATCCACACAAGAAAATATGATAGTCTAGACACAATTTTTTTATGGATCCATTTCACTTCCTCCTCTTCTCCTTTTGTAGGATGAAGCTACTAATTAGGATGGAAGAAGTTAATAATTTGATATGGGAATAAATTATCCAATTCAAATTGTTTAAAATCAAGTTTCCATTCAATTAAATTTTTATCTTATACAAATCTATAAATGCTTTAGTGTTTTAAAATAGGTTTGGGTGCCTAACTATCGATGGTCAGACCAACCGTCAGTGGTCAAGGGGCTAGAGGAAAATAGGTTAAATAAAGTTAGATTAAAATGGTTTAGGTAAAAATGTTAAATTAGGGTTAAATTTAGTAAATGAGTCTAATTTACTAGGTGGTCCACTAGACACGAAGTCAGACGAGGATCAAAGAGGTAGTTTGACATCGAAAGCTATCGTGTGTCATTTTTGAGTGTCTACACTTGGTTATGATGTTTTATACACTCCATTTAACTTATTTTGGTCAAAAAATATATTATTTAACCTACACTCATCTTGAGGGTATTAAAACACCTCTTGGGAATCAAAATTAAATCACTGTCCTATACCCTATTGTAGGTTTCCTTTCCACATTATATGAACTAAATGTGGGTATAGGGGTCTAAAACACACTTTTCCATCTCCTTATAATGACCTCTTAGCTCATACATGTTATTTACCTTCATTAAAACCTATTCAAACATGGAGGTATGTCTAGTTTTTAACTCTAAATGAAAATGTCTCTTGAAGTTCAAAACTATAGATGAACACTGCTTGGGTTTTAGTGTTTTTAAGGGCATATTTGAGGCTTGAAATTCCTACCTTCCATAACTCCTTTTAACTCTATTTTTTGCATATTTATTTTCCATATAATAGGTTAAAATATTCAACTCTTAATATGAATTTAAACCCTTGGGATTCATGTTGAAATAGGTCCACAAAAATCCCTTGGACCTCTATTTCTGCATATTAGGGAAAAGTTCTCTAAAGTTACAATCATCACTTTCCAACATGATTTACACACTTATTGTCCTTTTAAAACTTTATATGGATCTATGATGGATTTTTTTATCATATTAATACCTAAAAGAGGTGTCAGTATATGTTTTAACCTCTCCATACAAGCATCTTAATCCCTTACTCAGCCACCTATAGGTGGGTATTTCCATATACACAGGCATCAAATATAGAGTTATGGGCAATATGCAAGATATTAATTCTTATAAAATTTATATGATTTATTGATATCTAAAATTTAACTTTAACAATAATAAGAATTTGGAACACACATCAAACTTCCCATTTCTTTAGTATGACATCAACAAGGTTCATGTAGATGCATTTTCCATTGGTGTACTATATGAAACTATTGTGTATGACTAAAATAGTTCCCTTTTTATTATTTAGAAGGTATAAACTATTTTTTCTTGATTTTAAGGTGTTTTAAACATTCCAATACCACATTAATGACCCACATATATATGTTGAAGGCTTTAACCTAGCTCATTAATGTTGATAGTGCATGATTGTTAGTGAAACAACTGTATGTATGGTACTTTGAGATTGCCACTCATGGGAAGTTACATAGAGGTGATATTGAAAGTATAAATGGATAAATATAACATTTTTAACATTGAAATGTAGCCATCACAACCCTATAACCATGATCAACACATGAATATTCTGCCCATAGAGGAAAAAAAACTTCTTGCAACATAGAATGGTGCTTCTCTTACAATGTTGATGTACTTGACCTATAAAAACACCATGGAACATGAAAATAAGTATTTTTATACTATTAAAATGTATAAAAAATCATATTAATTCAACATCACTAATTATTTCATATGTATTTGACCAAAATGGTGCAAAACCAATAGGGTGCATAAAATAACTAGTAAAAAAGTAAGGCAGCTTATAAAGGATGGTTCATGAAGCACAATAAAACATTATTAAAAATATTTATATTTAAATTAAGGTATATAAGTTTAATATAACCTCCCATAATCATTTTAATTGAAACCTCTTTAGCTATCCATACTGAGCAACAACCTGAAGGTCACTTCTGCATGTCTAGGAAAACAAAGATGGAGAAAAATAGTTTTGGGACAAAAATGAAACTTAAAAATCAAATAAAATAGTGGGATGAGTTTGGGGAATATTAAGTGATGTTCCATGATACTTTCCCATATGGTACACTTCCCCATGGGTCGTATAAGTACCATTTTCTTATCTTTTCCCAAGAAAACTACCTTTTCTTCTCATGAACCTACCACCTTTCAGTTATGTAAATTAATTAAGACCTCTAAAGATACATAAGACATGAAATCACATTTTTTAACCTTCATACTTTCAAATAAATTCATACAAGTCATTAAATGCACCAATTTTGACCTTAAAATGACCCAAAATGATTAAAAGGGCTAAAATGACTAAGGACCAAGGCTAGTATAACATAAAATGACATTAAGTAACTTATGAAACACCTTGTGACATATGTATTATACCCATAAAACATATAAAAGTCAATATTTTACCTATTGGTGCCTCAATTTGGCCTAAAAGTTCAATTTGGTCAACAAGTAGGATGAAACCATAATGATCTTGTTACAAATGAACTTATTTTCCTTGTGTGTTAAGGCTTGTTGGATTATTTTCATTATTTGTTCCATAACATATTTTATAAAGGTATAAAACCTTCTCTAATTGATATAACCTATCCAATGTTAACTAATCATTCACCAAACTAGGGTATGATTATTCATCAAGGTGTGTACTAGACTTAAACTATTTGGGCAGTATGGGATACTCATGTAAACCTTTATATTTTAAACACACTATGATGATCATAGTGGTTATTGTAGACACCTAAATTTCACCATTTCATGTCATATGTAAAACATAGAATTAGGTTATTGATGAAGTTAAGGAAGTGGTTAAATGCATCAACATGTGAGGGAGATAAAAATGAAGGATGTTTAGGTGAGGTAAAAATCCTTGTTGTATAAAATTTCACTATGTAGGCTTATGTGCTTGATCATAAACTTAGTTATTAGGCCAACTCAGTTCTAGGCTTCAGGAAGCTAGGCACAAGGGGATTAAGTTTTGGTGCATAATATTTATTCATTCTATGGTGTTTGGAATTGATTTCACATAAGGTACAAACCTTGTGTGCTCACCCAAAGAATGATAATGAAGGGACCAGGCCCACATTGGGCTAGTTTCAACATGGCACAACTTGGGGTTCAAGGGGACTTAGGTAATTTCTAGAGGGATTAGTTGACCTTTTGACATTAAGTCCTTCAAGGGGAGTTTAATAAGCTTAGGCCTTTTTAGTGTCATTAGTCCTAAGGTGTAAGTTCATGCTTAGATAGGTAGGGCTCTTAGTGGTGCAAGGTGGGAGAAGAACTAGTGTAGGATCCTTTGAGTATTTAGACAAGCTAGGGAAAGATTTAGGTTGAATAGTTCATCAAGGTATCACCCTAGGTGTAGGTGCATGTCTTATATCTTTGGTGTAATCTAGTTTAACACTTAGTGCACTTATAGGTTGGCCAAAGTCACTAAGTGGCACAAGGATACCATTAGTGATAAGGGTTGAACCTCTATTCCAATAAATTATGAAATTACTATGCAAAACTCAAATGAAACTAGCTCATAGGCAAAACATTTTATAGATCATAAAACAAGAACTAATACTTCATTCCTTCAATGGTCTTATTCATTAACTTAATAAAAATATTTCATTATAAGAAACAAAGCATATGCTCTTCCTAAATCTATTCATGCCCAACAGCTCACATGAGAGCTTGGGCCATACATTCAAACTACTAAAACTAACATGTAGAATGAAAATACTAGTGTTAGCTCTTTATTTCTCTAGAGATTCACTATGTTTTCTCTTTCTTTTCACTCTTCAAAATCTGGTCTCTTTTTATAAGTGATTGGCTGGCTTATACTAGGTCGATTAGGTGCATACCAAGTGATAATCTATCGTGAGTCTACCAATTCCACTACACTATCCATGTTAGATGGGTGCATGGTATATGTCGAGCTATCACTTGGGGTTGCTTTCCTACCTACTCCACACTTCTAGCATCCATGTGTCTTGAGTTACCTCATACAAGTCTTGATAGGGATATATTTTAATAAGTTTAGTGTTTTGAAACTACCCTTCAGCTGGCACAAGATCCAAGAAGATGCCTCCAATTGGCACCAAAATGTACAAAAAGGGGTGAAACTAATCCAAGGGTTACTTTACACCAAGATTTTTTAGGTTAGCATGGCCCATGTAATGGTATAAAAGGGGGCTCAACATTACCCCATACAAATTCCTTATACTAGCCCTCTAGTCCTTTGTGTCTCTTCTGATTCTCCTACATGATTTTTAAAGAGTGCATATTCATTGTCTACCTTGTACTCAATGAAGTTGAGCATATTAACTTGTCTTAGGGGTTCCTGATACTAGATCAAATGATGTACCTTTTTGTAACTTTAGCATATTATTAGTGTTAGAGGTTTGTTCTTGGGCCTTGAAGTTCCCTACACCATTCATTTTATGTACATGTGATCATGCTTGGTAAGCTTCACACACCCACTTCTTAGATTTCTACCCTCATGCACTTATTGGTTCAAGTGATCAACTCACCTAATGTCTTGATGTTAGTAAAATGATAATGTCCACTAAATCCTTAGGAACATGTTGAACCTTGTACAACTACATATATGGCATGTCACCCTTAATTGTTACCACCATATCACTAGAGTTGATGTAGGACAAATGATCTAGCCCCAATTTTTACTTCCCTAGTTTGACCACAATGGAGAATTGGAATTCTTGGAGAAAAAAACATCTACATATACACCCATGTAAGATAGGCTTCTTTATAAGGTACTTGAGTGCCTCATGATTTGTGAAGAATATGAATGGGGTTGTTAGTAGATATTTCCTAAATTTTTATAGGGTATAAACCATTACCAATGCCTCATGCTTCATGGTGGTGCAACTCTAATTAGCTTACATCAATTTTCTACCTATAAAGGAGATGGGGTGGCCCATCTTACCCTCACCTGGTTATGCCAATATGCAACCAATGGTTGAGCTTGCATCATCAATATGGACATGGAAAGGAGTCATCTAATTAAGAAATTATAGAATTGGTGTGCTATCCAACTTTATCTTTAATGTATCAAAGGCCTCCTCTTATGCCTCACCCCAATAGAATGGTCCATATTTGTGTAAGATCTCTTCTAGAGGCATCATGATTTTAGCATACCTCCTAATAAAATCCTTGTAGTAACCACAATGGCCTAAGAAGGCATGAAGGCCCTTCTATGTGGAGGGGGTTTGGAGTGAGATTATTATGGTTATCTTTTCTAGATCAACAAGAAACCCATCCTTACAGATGATGTGCCTGAGAAATGTCCCAAATAGAGTTACAAAGATGTACTTTTTATATTTTAAAGAGATCTAGAGCTATCTACAACTTTAAAACATGATGCATAGATTGTCATAGTGGTCTCTAGCAAGACCATATACTATCTAGTCATCAAAATACACTTGGAGGAACTTATGGATAATTCCTTAAAAGTAGTGATCACTACCCTATAAAACATGAGTGACACATTCTTGAGACCAAAGGGTATCACATTATATGTGAAACAACCCCATGAAATTTCAAAGGTTATTTTGGGCTTATCCTCCTCTTCAATTTGCACCTAATGGTAGCCTAAGAATCCATCAGCAAAAGTGTAGATTTTGTAACATGTGACTCCATCTAAAGACCTTATTGGTAAATAGGGTTGGGATTAGGTCATTGATGTAGGTAGAGTTTAGCATCCTATAATCATGTAGATTTATATAAACCCATCTTTCTTGATATTGATGACCATTAATCTTACCCAATCAGATTATTGTATCAGAGGGATAATGCTGGTAGTTAACATTCCATTAATCTTCATTTTTACCTTAACATAGAGATTGAGGTTCATCTGATATGGGCACTTCTTGACTAGCCTTGCACCATCCACTAGCTTGATGATTATTTTTCCAAGTGAAGGGTGGGTACCATTCATGTCCTTATATCTACACAATAATAGGTTCTATAATTCCCTCAAGTGGTCAACAATTTTCATGAGTTCTGACTCAGACCAGTAAGCACCTATACTGGCAATCTTAAGCTCACCTTATGTGTTGATATCTAATTTGGTGGTTCTAGGTGATGTGTGGTAGGGTTAATTTCTCTCCTTATGAGAGTATTTAACTTGCCTCATCCCTTTTATTGTTTTAACCTAAAGATGCATTGTATCTTCATCATTTGGGGGACTATCATCCACAAAGCACATGAGCTTTTGCATACTTGTTAGAGCCTTCCAATTGTACTCCTTCTAGGTCTCATCATCTTATTTACTAGAGTCACTATTGAGTGCCCTCTACTCAAAGAATGTTGGGATTTATAGTCCCTTTTCTCCAAACATCTCCTTCAGATGATCTTCTATGATAGTTATGTCCTCAAACATAGCTCTATACATGACTTGCAATAGTTCTAATAGCTCTAGGTTTTACGAAAAGAAGGATAAGGTATGAATGATCTTCTCCTTAAGAACCTCCCAATTTATTATCTTATGGTGCATCTAATTTATAATGTACCATTCTCATGCCCATGTTTTCAAGGTTCTATAAAAGGCATACACCCATAGGCCTCATGGTGCATTCTTGCCATAAATTGTCTAGGTTTCTTTACACAGTCATACATGCATGATTAGGTCAAAATTACCAGCATAAGTGGGTATATCTAGATCCTCATTGTTTTTTTTAACTTGGTGCATATTTTTTCCTTCACATCATGCCAAGTTAGCAAGATATGTCTCTACATTGCCCACCAGTAGGAGGTAATACTCTTCAATGTGTACACTAGTGCACCCATTTGATTTATTTCCTTTGGGATGAAAGCTTTAATATCCTAGACATACCTTTCAATAGGCTACCCCTCTTCATACATTTTAAGTGTTGTAATCTTCCCTTTACTAAGCTAGAGTGACCTTTTTTCCATCTCTTACATACATGATATCTATTTCTTCTTGATGTGTTCCCTCCTAATCAAACCTATCTAGGCTAGTCTAGGCCCAACTATGTGTACTAGGTAGCACCTACGTCTAATGACCTCATATGCCTCTTTGAACCATCATTTATAGGCTACATCAATCATATCAAAGGCTGATTTTACATCCTCTCATTTGAGCACACCTTGGTCATTAGGGTTGAGCTTATTGGCACCCTACATTATAATGTTCTAAATGTGGTTGATCTCATCCTTGAGAACAACACTCTCTATGTATGGTGGTCCTTGATCACTTTAAAGGGGGATCACCACCCTCTCATTTCCATTATTGAAGTTCATATAATTCTTCTTGCATGTTTGCATTATTGTCATAAAACCATGGCCTTCTCAAGAGCATTACGTAGTTGTCCTTTTTTTCTAACTCAATGACCTTAAAATTTGTATAGAACTCAATTACCATGATATCTATAATGGAACCTTTCAATATCCCAATAGGTTACACTTTAGGTTTTGTTAACCTTGAACAAAATATGAGGTGAAGGCCTCAAGGGTGGTCACCCCATCTTTTCCCAAGCATTTTTGGTCAAGATATTGACCTCAGTGCCCATATCCACCAATATTTCATAGACTAACCATCCATTAATGGTGGCATCTATTTATAACTCTTGGTCATACTTAGCATTTTGATTATTCCCAACCTCATGCACCCACTCCATATATGGTGCTATAACTTCTATCACTTGAGATGTGGTTTCTTACACTATTTTTTTCCCTGCATACTTTCAAACCAAGTCCTTCAGTAGTGGTAGCATCCCTTCAATCTGTAGGAGGTGAAATATCTTGATGAACTCTTGTACTTTATCTTCTTATTGATATTATTTTTTGTATGAAGTGGTGGAATTTGCCTCTAAATCCTAAGCTAATTGAAGTTAACCCTACAAGTTTTGTATCACACTCATGGCTTGTTATAAGATATATTTTTGCCATGTAGGATCAGAGTATGGTGTAGATTTTGGCTCTAACTGAGTTATGCACTTAGTGTGGCTTGATTCACCATAATCCAAGAATATATCTTGGTTTGGTGTAGTGGGTGATTGAGTGGTGATCCCACTTCTTGTCATGGCCTATACCTTGACTGGCTCCTTATGAGTCTATAAGGGCTTAGGGGCCCACATTTCCTCTTTGAACTCATATCGAATCATCATGGCACCTCTGTCTACACTAAATCAACCTTGATTTAACTTTATATATAAGTCAAGGTATTCTTTGATTGAATGTGGCCCTTGATAATACCTATATGTTGGGTGTGTGGGGAAATCACATTGATAGTGTTCAGTCAACCCACTCTTATAGCATGATCATGGTGGGAATCTTCTTCCACCACATCCTCCTCATCTACACATGCCTCAACAGTTCTCATAACCCATATTATTCTATCCATAGCTTTCATTTCCTTGTCCCACCTAACTATTTCCTGATGTTTTCACCTACCTTATGACTCTTTCCATGTTTTGTTGCATCTCATCAATAAATCTATAGTCCATTATTGATTTTGTATAGGCATCACACATTTTACAATAAATGGTGGTGTTTACCTAGCTAGCATGTTATAATAGAGGGTGGTGTTGAGATTCATGTGACCCATGACAAAATTAATAATTAAGGAGGTTGCAAACATTCCTTCATGGGAAATTTGTTCTTGTTATGCCCCTCCATCTCATAGTTGATGCATCATAATCCATTGTGAACATCATGTGTCAATCTAGTAGTAAGCTTTTATATCTATAAGGCCATTGATGATATATATACCTCCATGAATGGACTGACCTTTGTATCAATGTTTCCTACCTCATCTTAGAGCATGGCTTCAAGTTCTTCACAGGGTTCTATGAAGGTCTTCATAGATAATGGATGTCTGAAAGGCACCAATAGGCCACCAAAAAACCATTATGAATACTAGAAGGGATGAATGTGATATGGAATTTTAGAGATAAGAGATTTAAATCATGCATCATATAGGTGCAGGCTCTCAAATAACCCCTATCTAATTTCTTTGAGTGCCACGATGCTCTACTAATCAAACTCAAAGATATCAAACTCTTTCAAGGAAGCCTCCTTTAACACATTGTATTTAAATACATCTTGGTTTAGAACAAATTTTCAATACTAGGTATGGGCATAGTACAATAACATGGTGGTGAACTAGGTTGTCTTGTGCTTAGGCTAAGTGATGTCGTGATCATGTCATTATAATTCACACTTTAGTACATACTCTACTGCATTTTCAACTCCATGATACTCAAGCAAGTGCATCACCATCTCATAATATACCTATTGAGGAGTTGGTGTTGGGTTTTAGGGCATTTTCCCCCTTTATATCTTTATTAGGGTTGCCCCCCCATGCCTCCACTTATAGGGTTAGTGTTAACCATAACAAAGTAGGATATGTGACCAAACTTATTGGTGTAGTACCACTTACTAGTGTCATCATGCCACTTCCTATAGGATATTACCTAGTGAATACAGCTAACATTATTTACACATGCATGTTTACACCTAGGTTCAAGGCTCATGGGTTAGCACTCACTAAATTTATCATACCATCACTCAATTCCTCATAGGGGATCACTTGATCAAGTATAAAATCTTGACTCAAATATTTAATCTTATCAAATTTTAGGTCCATAATAGGTTTAGTTACCATTATTCTATCTTTTAATAGGGAATCTAGTGTATGAACTTGTGCTTCAAGATCAAAGGGGGTAGGTGCTTCTGGTACATTCTCAACCACTAATTCTTGTAATAACTCACTGCATCCTACACCCAACTACTGAGTCTGGTCTCTTACTTCTTCCTCTCTCTCTCTCTTTGCACTATTACAATTCAAGGTATCCTTCCCCATACCCTTCCCACTCACTATGGGTCCTCTCAAATCTTTTAATTTCTATATCTTCCATCATTTTATGCCTACACTTACTATAATTCAACCTTTAGATATATTGAGTGTCAATTTTCTATTCCTCTTCAATCACATCATAACTATACATCTGCTTCTCACCTTCCACACTTGCTCATACATATAAATACTTTAGCCTTCCATTTTTAGGGTTTTTATACCATAATCCACTAGAATATTTTTCAATTCAGTGTTGACTCCTCTAATGAATGAACCTATTGGTTCACAACAAAACTCATACTCTACATATTTAAGGAATGAGAAGGTCAACACTACAAATTTCAACATGTAATTGTTTAATGTGCCATTCTACCACTTGTCCATAGTGTGCATCCATATTTCATCCAAGCTTTCCAAACTCTCTACATGATCTATAGTCCACTTGAGGCACTGGTCATAGCTATGCCTTCTAGTAGTAGTGTAGGTAACTAACCACTAGTACACATGCTCAAGTAGCTTGCAAAATAACACTTCATAAAGAGCATCATACAAGTTTCTTTACTCCCATTTCTATGACTTTTATCCTTTACATGTAGGATACCTCTATGCAAAACTATATTCCACTTTCTCTAGCCAATGTTTGATATTATTGACTGATAGTTGTAGAATCATTATATTACACCATTTTAGCAACAAAATTCAACACACAAGTCCTAGAAATGAAACCAAAATGTTGTATAAAAGTTCACTATGTATGCTTCTGTGCTTAGTCATGCACTTAGCTATTAGGCCAAGTTAGTTTTAGGCTTGGGGAAGCTAGGTGTAATAGGATCAAGGTCTAGTGCATAACATTTATTCATGTTATGGTGTTGGCATCAGTTTCAAATAATGAACAAACCTTGTGTGCTCAGTCAAAGTGTGATAGTGAAGGGAACAGGCCCACATTGGGCTAGTTGCAAAATTGCACAAATTGGGATTCAAGGGGACATAGGCAATTGTCAAAGGGGTTATTTCACCTTTTAGTGATAATTCCTTCAAGGGGAGTTCAATAGTCTCATGCCTTCTTAGTTTCATGATTCCTAAGGTGCAAGTTCATGCTTGGCTAGGTAGGGTTCTTGGTGATGTAAGGTGGGAGAAGAACTAGTGTAGGGTCCTTCAAGTATTTAGATAAACCAAGGAAATATGTAGGTTGAATGGTTCATCCCTAAGGTAGTACCCTAGGTGTATATCTTGGAGCCTTGGTGTAATCTAGTTTAACACTTAGTGCACTTATAGGCTAGCCAAAGTCATTAAGTAAAACAAGGATGACATTAGTGGCTAGGGTTGAACTTCCATTCCAATATATTATGAAAGAACTAATCAAAACTTAAATGAAACTAGCTCATAGGAAAAATATTATATAGATCATAAAACAAAAACTAATACTTCGTTACTTTAATGGTTTTCTTCATTAACTTAATCAAAATAGTTCATTACAAGCAATAGAGAATATGCTCTTCCTAACTCTATTCATGCCTAGTGGCTCACATGCAATCTTGGGCCATACATTCAAACTACTAGAACTAACATGAAGAATGAAAATACTAGTGTTGGCTTTCTATTTAACTAGAGCTTCATTATTTTTTCTCTTTCTCCTTCATTATGTTTTATAGGTATTGGGTTTCCTTCTGCCAGGTCTATTGGGTACACACCAAGTGACGAGTTGTTGCAAGTTTTCCAACTCCATTATGTTATCAAATTCAGACAAGAACATGACATTTATAAAGCTATCACTTGGGATCAATTTCATACCTAGTCCACTCCTATAGCATTCATGCATCTTGAGCTACCTCATACAAGTCCTAATAGGGATGTCTTTAAATAATTTTAGTGCTTTACATCTACTCGATAGCTAGCATAGGATCCATGGGGACTCCTCTAGCTAGCACCAAATTTTATAAAAAGGGGTGCAACTAATCCAAGGGTCACTTTATGCTAAGTTTTTTTAGGTTATCAAGGCCCATGTAATGGTACAAAATGGGGCCCAAAAATCCTCATACCATATGACATGTCTAATTCTAAAATGGTATGTGAAGTGGTTGGTCCCACTTCTCCTTGATATTCTAACATTTATGCATATCTTTATGATAACACACTTCCACCCAACTTATCCCACAATAATGTAAATCATTCATCCAATGCGAATCTTGTTATGCAATCCTTAGACAAACTTTATATTGAAGAGGTTATTATGAAATACTTTTTATGTTGTTTAAATTCAAAATAATCCACATTAGATACTAGATAAGTTCATGAAGGAATTTGTGGTGCACACTTTAGTGGTATATTCCTAGCCAAAAATATTTTTCATATAAGTTATTATTGGCTTATTATGGAATTTGGTTCTTTTGCCTATGTTAATAAATACATACCTTGCCAAAACCATGGTGACTTTATACATAGTCCTTCACAAGATTTGAAACCCATTACAATTCCTTGGCCATTTTCCACATGGGGTTTAGACCTCATTGTAAAAATCATTCCAAATTATTCATATGGTGATAATCACATCATTACTACCACTAAATATTTTACAAAATGGGTTAAAGTAATTCCTCTTATATATGTTACTAGAAAACAAATTTCTAAATTCATTCTAAACCATAGTTTTCCACTTTGGTATCCCTTCTACTATCATCTATAATAATTAAACATCATTAAATAATAAATAATTCAAGGCCCTTTTCAAACCTACCACATCAAGCACAAATAAATTCACTCCACCCCATAATCCACATTCCCAAATCACTAAATACACTATAGAGAATAGAAATGAGGTCTTGCTACAATATTTAAGTTTAGAGCCAAGTTTCCTCCTAATTTTAAAACCCAAACCATTCCACATCACCCTACCACTAGTAATCCTATTTTCCAAAATCAATAAATTCTTCCATAAACTAGTTATATATTTGATTCCAACATCTCTTATCATACTAGCAAAGGGAATCTAATTTTGTCACCCCTATCATCTAGTATTACTCAAACCTTAAAGGCATAATTAATGTAAAACACCCAATATACTAATATCATTATCATACCTAATGGTTAGCCTAGTCAATAAAACTAAAAATCTAAATTCACTCCTTTGAGAGAACCTTACGATGTTGTCTTTCAAATTTGTCACTATAAACATGGTTATATTACCAAACACCAAACAATTTGATCAAAATGTCCTAAAACCTACATTGTATAGACCTAATGAATATTTTCATTATCAAAAAATTGAATGTCATTCTAAAAACCTTTGTATGAGACTAAAAATTATATCCAAGATTTGATTGACAATGGGGACATTAAGGTAGATCTAATTGTATCCATGTCATAAAAGCATATCTTAAGGGTAAGAAAAGATGTCTTTCCTGAGCCTAATCAAGCTACTCCACTTCCAAGTTAAGGTCATAACCTTCCATCCATTTATCACAAACCTCTTTTTGACACATCCACTTTAAATTAATCCATAATTAATCAACCCATGTTTAACAACCACGGTGTACCTTCCATTTTTTATGTGTCTATCTTCATTAAGAAGCCTATTTTAGACCAAGAGCTTATATTTGACCAATATTCCATTTTTTTCCAAGATCCTATCTCAAACCAATCCTACTCCAACCAACAAAACCTATCACCCATTGGCCAATCACCCAACTTTTTATCACATGTTAAATCCTAATCATGTCATAATATACACCTTATGTGATAGAGGTACTTGTAGACCATAAAATCCATGATCAAGTAATCATCAAACCCATCTATTTATAAGTAAATAATGGACCCCCTAACATCAGATACAAACCATTTGAAATTTAATGTAAAAATGTTAGTGATATTTTGGTGGTTTCTAAGAAAACTTATCCATAATCAAAACATGATCCTTTCATAGTCTTTATGAGGACTGTGCTACCACCACTCCTTTCATCAACATCACCAATATTTCCTCACATATTTCATCTCCATCTCTCACACCCATTTTGGGGATTGATAATTTTACCTACCATTAGTTTCCTTCCATGATAATCAAATAATCATATAATTCTTAGTTGGTGTCTAATCAGAAGAGCATTAAAAAACATATACATATTCTGAGGAGTAATAAGTGTTCCTTAATCAAGATAAATATTGAAATACAAGTATAAAATCATTTTCCCATAGTGAAAACTTATTTTACTCACTATTGGATTATAAAAATATAAATTATAAGGTAAATCAAAATCAAAATCAAGAAAATTAAAAATATGAGTCCCTTAGTGAAAACCTCTTTGGCGCACTATTGGACAATCCAAATCTAAATCCCAATCAAAAAATCAAGAAAATTCCATTGGTGAAAACCTTTTTACGTCACCAATGAATAAATAACTAAATATCCATCTTGTGTTAACACAACTATAAGATGACTCTCCTTTATTTATTGAAAACACTATTGATCTACATGTGAATCCCCAAATAATCCAACTTGTAGTTAATCCCAACCTTGTTATATGTGAGATTGTTTGTCCCAGTCACCTTTCACATCATTAAAATTACACTTATCCATTTAATAATTCCATTCCTCTAAACCATTCATGCACTGAACACACATCCTTCATCCAACATACCTTCCACTTCACCCTATTTGGCAACATCCTCTATTGTAGGAGCTATGATGGTATCTTAAAAAATTTAGAAGAAGCCAACTTAAAAATCAATGAAGTTACTGAAGACATCTCTGGATCACATACTTGAAAGATCAATATGGGTCGAAATTAGGCATATTAAACCCTTTTTATAATTGAGATGCCACAAATTAAAAAAATTAAAAAACATCAAAAAGAAAAATAAATCCATCTAAAGGTGAAAACCATCTTTATGGTGCCTTGGTCAATTAACATGATGAAAATTGGTTTATGGCATCATGAGTAAAATAATCAATTATCTACAAATACCTTAAACTAAGGGGAACACCATTCCATTTCAATCCTATACATTCTCAATTATACCTCCATACATACACATTCTACACCTATCCAAATTCATCCTACACTCATCTTCAACCATCATTAACCATCATACACTCATCCTCAAACATCTTTAACTATCCTAAACCATCCTTAAATACCATTACCTATCCAAAACCATCCTTAACAATTTAATCCCAAATCCATCAAAACCCATATTTATAAGTATAATCTTTGCCATCATAACACCATCATTTTTCCTAAGTTTAGCCTTGATAAGGAAGTGAAAATGTCTTGAGACATGTTCTTAGATATATCTAGGTGTATTTTTACAATTCTACTTTGATGCCTAACCTGGTGATTCTTATGTCATATGTCCCTTCTAATTTATTCTCTTAATTCTCATCCATTCCTATTCATCTATACTCCATCCATTTTCTTCAGTGATAGAATATGTTTTCCCTTATAGAGTATTCCTTTTATATACATCTAAAAATATAAAAAACATTATAAAATCTAAAAAAATACAAAAAATACAAAAATAATAAATTAAAAAAACCCTTGTCTTTAGTTATGTACCCTACTCACCCCTTATACATTTTACTCATTGGACAGTTCAACATTGTCAAAAATATCATATTGGAATAGGTTCTACTCTAGACAAGACATCAAAAAGAAATTTTCTTAATTGGTTGTAAATATATCTGATTACTTATTTTTATATTCATTTTTATATTCATTTTTATAGTCATTTACTTTATTTTACACTTTAGGCATTTATTTGATTCTACAATGTTTGTTTACTTCCCTGTTTGTTTTACTTACATGGTTTTCATTGTTCTAAAAAAAGTATCTTGTTTTCATTATTGCTTCTTGAATCTAAATCACTATGTGAATTAAAAATAGTGTTATTATGGTCTTCCATATCATGATGCACTGAGTCTTTCACTAGTGACTTTATAAGTTCTTACGCATATAACACAATAGTCATCATAATTTTCCCCTACCACTAGTGCATATTATCATGTGCAACATCAAAAATCATGTTTCTCAACTTTTTTCTAAAGATAATTACTTTGATTTTGACTAGATCTCCAAATGGTTTGGGATACAATTGGGGGTCTATATCCCCAAGTGGTCAGCTATCACAAGTATCCTATTTACCAATAATGGCCACAACCAGCCCAAGAATATTGATAAATGGCCACAACTGGCATAATAATACCATCAACGACCATAACCAGCCTAAGAATACCAAAAATCAACCATAACTAGCCTTTAATACCATACTGATATTTGAACATGGGTGGTGCTTGAAATAACCAAGTCACTTTACCAACCCACCCACATCTCATTGGTATGTTTATCAATCTCTTACTTGGTTATTAATGTTGGAATTATTTTAAGAAATCCAACAAAAATAAAATAAATATTGGTAGCTATTAAACCATCTCACATTATTAGACAGATCATATATGTGTCATCTTAGACAAAGCCGTTGTGGTTTATGAGGTGGTGAGAAGACTATTTCACAAAATGTTTTGAAGATATATTCAAACTTGTATCTTCTATGCACATTTTAAATGGACACTATTTTAATCATTCCAATCTCATTATCCATCTCAAACACACTCATTAATATTCATAATCACATTAATAAGCACTTCAATTTATCAAACAACATTATTCTTATCTACCCTAACATTTCCAATGAATTTTACACTTTTTTCAATGGCTTATCCTAAACCAAAATGAAATATATGTACATGGTTAAAGTTTCCTTTTTTATACCTTCATTTTGACAAAAACAAGAGCTAAAATAGAGTATGGAGTCAAAATTTATACCCTCCAAAATATGGTCACTTCAAATGCATTAAATTCACCACTACCTTGAATGAATTTGACACTCGTTGAATGAATTCATTACTACCTTGAATGAATTCACCACTAGGTTGAATAAATTCACCACTAGGTTAAACAAATTTTTTGTTTGATAATGAATTCATCATTTGATAACAAATTTTCCATTCTCTTCAATGAATTATCCTTTATCCATGCCAATTTTGCCATTATGAGAATTGTGAAATCATTTTCTCACCAATTTGCCATTGTATTTAAAAAATTCACCATTATCTATGCCAATTTCACATTTTGATAAATGCAAAATCATTTTCTTATTGAAATTTCCACTATCTTCACTAAATTCACCATTCTCCATGCCAATTTCACCATTCTAATAATTATGAAATCTTTGTCACCAAATTCACTAGTCTTCAAAAAATTTGCCATTATCCATGCCAATGTCACCATTCTGAGAATTGAAAAATTATTTTCTCACTAAATTCACCACTATCTTCAATAAATTTACCATTATCCATGTCAAATTTCCATTCTACGAATTGTGAAATTGATTTATTTTCCTTTTCTAAGTATTTAAATGCACAAAACCAAATTTATTACCCCATCTATCCCATAATCCCCTCTATCTTCCATCTATCAATTGAATCCATGATACCAATCATGTGATCCATAATAATTAATCCATGTATTAAATTAATTTTTTTAATTCTTGCACATCAATCATCCTCAATCATTTCTTAATCTTTATGTTTAATCTCGCACACCTATTAATTGAGATTAAAAAAATCTTAACATCCATCCTTTATCCATCTATCTATCACTCATTCAATCAATAAATTAGTTAACTAATCCAAGCTCATAACTTTACAATGGGATATATCATTCCCATAATCCACTCCTATTGTTTCTCTTATTTTTTGCTAATTTATTAATTTGGAAGTAATGAAACTAATAATAAGATGTGTAGAAGAATACCTAGTAAAAATGCACATGTGATCCAGATGATGATGGGAAATCCTATTTGGATTGGAAGTAATAACCTATAGATAAGAAATACACTATAAAATGGGTTATTATATGGATAGTTGAGTATATTTCCTAGCATGAGCTAGATCCAAGAAGCATATGCTTGATAGGAGAGGCTGTCAATCCACTATTTATAATAATTAAGTTGATGTAGATGAAAAGAAAGAATAATCACATTCAATAATTGAAAATTAAATGCATGTAAGGTGATATGAAATTAAATTACTTGTTAAAAAAAATGACAAAATATAGAAAAAGTGGGTCAATACTCATGCTAAGATAGTTGAGAGCAGGTTCAAAAAGTCCAAGAAGGCTATGTGAATAGGAAGGAACACACAAAATAGGGTTTAGTTGGGGTCAAGGGGTGAAAATAACTTGTTATTTTTTGCCATGGTGACCATCAATGATTGGGTGAACCATTAATGATTGGGATAACTATTGGTGGTTGAGTGACCATCGACAGTTGGGATAAACATCAATGATTGCTTGTGAAATTCTAGAAATGTTCACAAAAGTAATGGTAGATTGGGTAATTGGTCAATAAAGGGGATGTTATTGATTTGAAGGATTAAAAATGATATAAATATATGTATGGATAGGGTAAGGAGGTTATAAATGAAATAGATCAAAGAAAAAAAGCATGAGATACCTATAACTTGATGGTGGAAGGCTAAATAAATTTGGCTAGAATGATAGTACTATGGCTTTTGAAAGTGATTTCGATAGATTTTTAGGTATCTATTGATGTTACTTATTTATTGAAGGGATGTTAGATACTTTTATGAAGGATAACTTAGATGTAAATTGCTAGATTTCTCCCCCTTTTCACTTCTTACTTCTCTCCTTTTATAGGATGAAGTTACTAATTATTTAGGAGAAAGTTGATAATTGTGATGGAGGATAAAGTTTCCATTTATTATTATTTAAAGATTTTTTTCATCACATAAGGAAAGTTGTTAAATTTATCCATTCTTATCTCATATATCTGGTAATGATTTTAAAATAAGCTTGGAGGACCTGACCATCGATGATCAAGCTAACCATAAGTGGTTAAGCTAACCATTGGTGGTCAAGGTTCTAGAGAAAAATAAGTTAAAAGGGAGTGGACTAAAAATTGAAGTTAGAGGTGCTAGGTTAGGGGGTTCAAGTTAGTAAATTAATAAGTGGGCTAAGTCAACTAGGTGGTCAACTTGCTTTAAGGTCGAGTAGGAGTTCAAGGTGTTTTGACATCTATAACTATGTAGTTTTCGAGTGTCGACATTTTTCCCATTTTTTTAATGTGGCTTTGAATTAACAAGCTAAGAAAAAATAGATGGATTATTGGTCATGGTCTGATTGCGCTGAGTATGGGAGGAGGTGTTCCCCCTAAAACTAGGAGTCGATTAGGTGAAATTAAAGTCAAGTCAGGGTTTGATAAAAGGTAGATGAGTCATGAGCTTGGTGACAAAAAGGGTTTGGGTATTTGAAATGAAAACACATTCATAAAATGTAACTAAGTGTGATAGTCAAGATTGTGCAAAGACTAAAGTTGTCAATGTTGGTAAAAATAAGGTTGGGTGATAGGGAGACATATGATAGGGTAATCGGTCCACAAAATTGGTCATAGATGACTAGGTAATTTTTATAAAGTCATCTAGATAGGTTCAGTATTATTCATAGGTATTTGGGGTAGGAAGTGCTCCTGTGAAACAACACAAATGGTCTAGTCATGCACAAGGTGGTACAATTTGTAAAATTTCAACATGACAAGGATGGTCAGTGCGATCAAAAGGACCAAGGTAAGGTCATCATAGAACATGCAAATGTTTGGGTCAAAAATGGCCAACATCAAGGTAGATGTTGTCAAATAGGTTAGTTAGAGAAAGGTAAGCTCTAAAATGGAAAATTATAGTTGGGTGGAGATTAGGTGATCTCCCAAAAGGTCAACACCTAGGTAGAGGGCCTTAAATTTTTTGAAAAGGGTAGGACCCCAACTATAGATGGTTAGGTTTTTCCCTAGGGTCAATCATTGATGGTCACCTTGACTATTGATAGTCAAGGAAAACCCTAAAAAACTAAGATAAAAAGTTAAAATGTGAAATAATTTTCACCATTTTGACTTTTGGTAGTTTGTACTCTATGTGTTTTATCATTTTACATGTGATCTTGCTAAGGTGGAGTGGTTTGATTGGTTGATCATGTGTTTGGGGTTGAAAAAGTATGAATTCTATGGAGGCTGGATGAAGGCATAATCGAGTGGTAAGATAAGGTTTTGATCAATTAGTTATCATAGAATGAGGTAGGTGATGTCTTGAATTTGATAAGGTAGGTAAATTTGTAGTTTAGTTTAAATTTGCATGTCAGTAGTAATGGAGGATAGGGATAGGGTTAGGCTGTTGAACTAGTTTGGAGAAAATGATACTATAGGTTAGGTTTTTGTTGATTGTGGGAAAATTAATGGCAAAAATTGATAGGTGAAGGGTGTGTTGAGTTATAATTGGGTTATAGGATAGGTTTATGTAGATTAATTTTTTAAATTTAGGTGTTTTAGAGAGGATGGGAGAGGTTTAGGGTTTAATTCATACCACTGGTGATAACACATAGTAACCATCGATGTTTCAAATCAATCATTTATGGTCAAGCACTAGGGGTAAAAAGGCCTAAGGGACTGTTGATGGTTTTATGAACCATCGATGATCGAAGGGTTTGGGGAAAGTGAGGAAAAAAAGGTTCAATGGGTAATGTTTGTGAAGTACGGTAAAGTATTTTAAATGTTTGAAAGGTTAGAAAGGTTTATTATAGTGTGGAAAATATGTAAACTGTTAAATGTGAAATGTGTAATGTTTTTTATAATTTGGAAAGTGTTAAAATTGTTTCAAGGTTTTGTAAAGTGTGTTTGAAGTTTTGTAAGTGGGATGAAGGTTTATTGGAAAGAGTGGTTAATTTTTTTTAAAAGGTGTTCAAGTGGATAAAATTTTGAAGAGATGTAGATAGTGGATGGAGGTGTATAGGATGAGGGTTTAGTGGTAGAGTTTAGATAAATAGAAGCTTATAGGTATTTAAAGTGATGTGTTAGGTATACATTGATACTGAGGTATAGGTATGCATTATGACATTGTGTTTTTATAGGCCTACGAGTAGATTTAGATGACAGACCAAGTCCCTAATATATTTGTTGAGCTTCATGATGCAATGATGGATGATGACTAAAGGCACATAGAGGAGGTTGGCCTAGGGGCCAAGAGACATTACCAATACCTACCATGGGATGTGGAAATGATTATAACACTCATGGAGAGATGGAATTTGGACACAAACACATTTTTATTATCGACTAGAGAGATGACTATCCTCATAAAGTATCTTTATTAGATCACATGGATACCCATTCAAGGGGAGCCAATTTATCAAATAGAGAGTGAAGAATGAGACTACCACATCGATATTAGGTTCAAGCTAGATATCATATAGGTGGGATTTTTTATGGGACGCTATACCATAGGGATCTAGGGGATAAAGGTTTATTGACCATAATGATGATGGGGGTATCTTACTTTTCACTACTAGATTTGATCAATTACTGATTTTCATACCTATTACTAGGGGTGCTAGTGGAGATACTTCTAGGGAAGACTATGTTTGGGTAGGCCCTAGTTTTACTGGTGCATATTTATAAGGAGATCTAGGCCTTTAGAGCATGTAGGCAATAAGGGATAAGTGTTAAGTTTGTGATCCATTATTTGGTATATGAGCATATTTTATTTTTAAGACCACTAGTGTTATTATAGGATGGATTTGTGTTGATAGACTATAGAGTGGGTTTCATGAGGTGGAGAGGAGATTATGTGTTGATAGGGGTAGGTGGTGGTGTTAAGGACATAGAGTGTTTTAGGGATTCATTAGAGGGATTAGTGGAAGAAGACATAGTGTGTAGGTCATATGTGAGTTAGTTGAGGTGGGTAGGGTATAGTTACCACACACTATCATTATAGAGCTGGTGTTGAATATATGGGAGACAAGATGGAGAGATTGAGCTTATCATTTCTAATTAAGTGTGGAGGTAGTTGAGCTTCATGTATGGGATCTCACTAGATTTTCCTAGATATAGGAGGAAGGATGTCAAGTTCTTACTCCTAGAGCCATAGCCATAATACATTATTTTGGATGATGAAGAACTATGGATGAGAGATGCATTTATGATGCATGTATTGTAGATGGTTTTGTAGTGTGGTACCAAGCCAAATATGTAGTGGATAATTTTGGATGGGATAATAGGGGATATAATCCCATATATGTGGACCCTATGGGGGTAAAATCACAAGATGGATAAGTGGTAGCAGCACTAGTAGTGGGACAAGCCTAGATTACCAACTTATAGGGATAGGTGGCCACTTTATAGGGTTAGATAGCCACCTTTATTAGAGATCAAGATCAGTTAATTATCTCTCTTAGCTTAGTGACACAAGGGATATATTCCTTGAGATATAGGGATAGAGTGGTTTCAACATCAATAGGAGGAACACCTAATATAGTTTTGAGGACGCAATACTTATCCACCATTAAGGAGTTGAGATATTATGAGGTGATAGTATTAGTGAAATTTCCATTAAAGATGAGGTATGAAGAGTATAAGGCCAACCTTGTAGGGGATCCATTTATAACTAATCTAGGATATTGGGCCTTGATAGTGGGGTAGGTAGGGATATCAGGGGGACCACCACTAGATGGTAGTGCAGGTGCAGGCATAGGCATAGATGGGGTTAGTGGTAGTGGTGGCCCAAGGGCTTGATAGATGAGATTATATGATGTATATATTTTTTATTTTGATACTCGCCTATGTGCTGATGTCATGAGATGTATATATGAGAGAGTATGAATTGGATTATGATGTATACTTCACTAACATGTATGACTTGCATTAGGATGTATATGATGATTATGTTGTATGATATAAATGTGGATGATTATGTAGATGTTCATGATTGGATAGATGTTGATTACTTTTTATGATGTGGCTATGATGATATAGATGGTGATTATGTTCATGATGATATAGATGTTGATTATGGTGATATGGATCATGGATGAGATGTTGGATACTTGACATTTTTGGCTTGTTGACCTAGGCATGTGATTATGTTTTATAGTTTATTTATGGTTTATTGATAGATATGATGTTGAGAATCATGGAGGATTTAATTATGTTATCTAATTATGTGTGTAAGTAATTGAAAGGTGATTTTTATGCAATTTTTTATCTTATGATGAAAATATGTGTTTAGTTTAGGTGATTATTAGTTAATACATAGTATTATAGATCTAATTGTAAACATGTGAGTGATGTGTTGATTTTTTTTAGATGATGCTTGTGATTCAAAAATTGAATTTTAATATGATGATGTAGTTATAGAAAAAAGTTCATATAATTATGTGGTTCATAGGCTATGCAATAGATGATTTAGTCATGGTTATGATGTTTAGGTTATGATGTGTTTTATGTTGTTTATACAATGACAAATGATTATTTTTTTAATGATAATGATGTTACGATGTGATTGTGACTGTGTTATGGTTTTGTCATTTATGTATGAATAGGATATGTTTTATGGACATGGTTCATAATGTTATGATGTATATGGATTATGTAATGAGAATAATGTTTTGAATGTTTGGATAGGATATGTGATATGGGTATATGATGAAAGCATATAAAGTAGGTTTAGATAACATAGTAAATGTGGAAAAGAGAGAAGAATCATGAGAAATATGTCCACGTGAACTAATGAATGGAGGGCTATTAAAAAATCATGATGTGTTCATTGGTATAGACCTAAAAAAAACCTAGTTGGATTGACTTAATGATAATAAGCCTTTCTAATGCTTCACATGAGCATGCTTAATTAAAAGAGAAGGTATCTTGGTCACTTTGTGTCAAGTAAGCTCATAGTCCATTGATGTTAGAGAAGGTATGAAGGGAAATTAGGTGATATGTAGATGGATAAATGAGAAATGGATAATATGGTAACTTGATGTGGGTAGCTTGCCCCTTCTATAGGTGACTAAGGAACCATAATAGATAAGTCCATGCCTTAATATAATGAGTAGAATTATCGATGTGGGAAGTCTACTAATGCCATATATAAAATCTTATTGTAGTTTTCTTGCTTTGATTTTGACATAGGGTTATCTATTTCCATCATTTTTTAATAGGTTGGTGAAGCTGATTGATGCAGGAAGCTTTAAATGTTTGTTTTTGACAAACTTAACTTAGCCATCCTTCAAGGGAGTGATCTAAAGTTATATTTTTATAGTTATCCTTCAATGGAGTAGTTTATCTTTAAGCAATATAGTTCTTGGGTAGTTGTCCTTCAAGGAAGTAGTATGCAATGCTAGAGATATAGACCGAAGTGATATTTTGGTAGTCCAATTTTATTTTCAAATCTAGGTTTAGACACAAACAAGTCCATTTAGGCTTACAAGTCTACCTTTATGGAGGCAAGAATTTTAGCACAAAAGGCTAATGATGGATGAGGAAAAGTGGTTTGAAAGACAAATGATTATGGGATTCCATCTAATTAAAGATGAAAAGTAGCCATGAGAACCATGCCATGGGTAGAGCCATGATAACCATGTTTAGGATGAGGCCATAATTGTGATGGATAATCACATGGTCTTATGTTGTAATCAATTATCCTCAAGAGGAATAGGGATAGGTAGGTTAAGGTGAAAATCTCATAAGCCAAGGGATGAGATTAAGTTAGACACAAAGGTGAGTTTGATCCTTGTTTTAAAAATATAAAAGACAAAGATGCAAAGTGTTGAGAGGCTCAAGTTATATTTTACCTTAGAGAGAATACAAATGATAAACATTTGATCCATATTTATGGGTTATGATGTAGGGTTTAAGAAAATTGAAAGTAAATTTGTCTCTTTTACTTTTCTCCATATTAGTTACATGTTGGTTTTCCTTAAGGATGAGGTCATCCATATTGAATTCATGATATTTTAGGTGTTTGTTGTATGCATGGTTGATTCATTACTAATAAACAAGAAGATGATTAAGTGTCATGAGGAGATGATCATCAAGTAACTCAAGTTGTGTGAGATGTTCTTGATGATAATTGCTCTCAAAAAAGATCTCATGCAAAGATATGTGAAGAGAAGGAATCTGGACTTTGAAGGGTAAGACTAATTCTGCCCCAAAGATGAGAGGGAAAGGGGTAACACCCATAGAGTTTTGAATTATAGTATGATATGCCCATAAAGCAAAAGGGGTATGCAAGTGCCAATCCCAACCCAAAGTACTGATGACTTTGGTTAACATTTTATTAAGGATTTTTTAGAGGCTTCTACCTATCTATTTGCTTGTGGATGATAGGGCAAGGAAAAGCTTAAATTGATGCCAAAAGCATCATAAAGAGATTTGGATTTCTTATTTTAAAAATATTTACCATTTTCAGTGATGATCTTATGAAGAATACCAAAGTAAAAGATGATATGGTGATTGATGAAATCAATAATCCTTTTAGCTTTGGTAGAGATAAGAGGGATGGATTCCACTCACTTTGTGTAATATTTGGTAGTAGTAATGATGGATTGATGTTGTTGTGAATAATAAGGATTGATTTCCCCAATAATATTGAGACCCCATTATGAGAAGGGATAATAGTCTTTGGATACTCAAAGGCCATGATCTAGTACCTAATGTAAATTAACATGTTATTGATAATTGATGCACTTATTTAAATAATAAAAATAATCTCAATTGAGGGTGGGCCAATAATAGCCAAGGAAAAGGATACATTTAGTGATAGCTAGGCCATTAAAATGTCCCCCACAGATTCCATCATACATTTCCTTGACAGCATGGGAAGCTTCATGACTATGGAGGCAATAGAGAAGGAGGCCATCAAAGCCATGTTTATAAAGGATTCCCCATATTATTTTCCAACAAGAGATACTCTAAACAAAGGCTCTTTGATCATTCTTGGAAAGGTTGGGAGGAACAATGTTGAGGTTAAGGTAGTTAAAAGTTTGCTCATCCCAAATGTCAGAAGGGGATGCTTCCACACTATAAATGGTAGGAAAGTTAGAACTGATATATGAAGGTATGATAAAATAATGAATGATGACAAATAGTTTAGATTTGGTAGGTTGAGATGGGATTTGGGAAGCAAGGGAAGCCATTTTATCTATGAACTTATTGGTAGATAAAGGAATTGACTGGATAAGGTAATGATTGAATGATGCTAAGATAATGTCCATAATTTGTTTATATTTTAATAGGACATCATTTTTACATTGGTAGGATTTATTAACCTAATTAATGTCAAGTTGAGAGTTGTCATAGATATTGATTATTTTGACTCCCAAAGCTAGAGAAATTTAGAGACCTATGACCAGAGCTTCATACTTAGCCACATTGTTGGTGCATTTAAAGTCAAGTTTGAAGGAAAGGGGAAGAGGTTAACCATTAAAGGGAATGATAATAATTATATCACCCCCACCATGTTGGCATTTGGATCCATCAAAAAACATATTCATTTGGTATGTGGGTTCTTCCTCAGAAGGAGTTGTGATGGAGTCATCTAGAAAAGCAAGAGGAAGTGGTTGGTTGTCTGGCAGAGAAGCTTTAACCAATTGGTTAGTAGTGAATTTCCCCTTAATGGGATTTTACTAAAGT
Organism: Torreya grandis; assembly: GCA_037957365.1. Taxonomy (NCBI): domain Eukaryota; kingdom Viridiplantae; phylum Streptophyta; class Pinopsida; order Cupressales; family Taxaceae; genus Torreya; species Torreya grandis. The sequence goes on from JARHVA010000149.1 coordinate 6,848,144, forward strand.
AACTCAAGTTCAAACTCAGCTAATAGCATGAGCCATTTAGTCGTATGATGGTTTTTGTATGGTTTAGAGTGCATATACTTGAGTGGGTCGATGTTAGTGATGACATAGGTTTTATGATTAAGAAGTTAGTGATAGATGCTTGAGGCCACAAATACTAAGGTAAGGAAAATTTTCTCAAGATGATTATATTGAGTCTCATACTCTATAATTATGTGTATATTATAGTATATAGTTTACTCTTTATTATGTTCATCATGATGAGTGAACTTTGCCCCTAGGAAATGGTCCATGGTAGATATATATAGGTAGAAGGTTTGGTATTATTTAGGAGGAATAAGAGTTGGTGGAGAAATAAGGTACTCCTTGATTGAATCAAAGGCTTATTGACAATCCTTGGTCCACTTAAAAGAGGTATATTTCTTGAGAAGATGGTGAAAGGGTTGACATCTATTTAATAACTAAGAGATGAAGTGATGAATGGATTGGAGCTTCCCTTATAGGCTATAGAGTTTCTTAAGTTTAATAGGAGGAGGCATCTCTAAGATTGCTCTAACTTTGGTAAGGTCTATCTTGATTCCTTGAAGAGAGATAAAACCCCAAAAATACATTTCTTGGTGTTAAACCTGACATGATAACATATTAGTTAGTTGAAGATGATTGTGATAATAGGTAGGTGATCCTTGTGATGTTTGGATTTCCCAAGGAGATCATCCACATAGTCCTTTACAATCTTATGGATGAGATCATGAAATCTGTAGGTCATGACATACTAATATGTTGCTCTATCATTCTTTAGACCAAAGGGCATGACCCTATAATAGAAGGTTCCCCATAGGGTGATAAAATAAGTTTTATGTTGATATTTAGGGGTAATCAAGAACTTATTATATCCTAAAAAATTGTCCATGAGAGAACATTTCATTGCCATCTGTAAGATCAACAAGTTGGTTGATGTTCAGTAAAGGAAAGTCATCCTTTGGGAAAGTGAGGTTGAGGTCACAAAAATCAATGTAGAGGCAAAGTCCCCTTGTGGTTTTGGTAATGGGAACAATGTTATAAACCCATTTTGGATATTCAATGGGCTGAATAAAGTTGACAAATAAGAGATGATAAAGTTATTATTTAACAATAAGGGTTATGAGAGGATGTATCCTACAAAGCTTTTACTTCACTGGCTTAACCTCAAGATGGGTGAAAATTTTGTGGAGGGTAATATAAGGGTCAATTTTGGGCATTTATTGATTGGATCAAATAAAATATATTCTACGATAATGAAGGAAAGAAGGGTAATCTTGTTGTTCCATGGAATTTAAGGATTGGTTGATCTTGATGATATGGGGGTTGTCTTGAGTACCCAAGTTCACATCAATAGTGGATTCATTCTGCATGGTTTGGTTCTTAGAAGGAAGAGATTTATGGATAAAAGAATCCCCCACCCTAAGGTAAGTGAGAATGGAATCATCATCCTAACTTTGGATGGTGTTGATGTTATGAGAATCTCTTTCTATCATTTCTAGATGTATGAGAGGAAGGGTCTTAGTTTGGCTACCCATTTGATAGGTTAAAGGGCCCAAACCAATGGTATTGATAAAAAAAAGTTATATGGGATGATATCAAAGTCTTCAATGTTTGGGGAATGTAGGGTTGGTGAGGATGGAACATCTTCATCAGTGGTGGTAATGGGTTTTGGTGAGGTGGGTTCTTCTAGTGGTATAAACCCAAGGCCAAATAACTCATGAGGTTTTTGAGTTTTGATGATGGGTAACTCATGAGGTCCATATTCATAAAGGCTAAGACCAAACCCCTTCTAAGCACACCTATAAAGGTAAGATTTAGCAAAGGCTAGTTTTTTGAGGTAAGATAAGTTTGATGTGAATAGTCAAATAGTTGAGATAGTGGTGGGAGTGAGAAGTGGTTGATTAAGTCCCCCATAGATGAAGTTTATTTGATGATTAGGGAGCTTGAAGGGGATGATGGTTCTGATGTTAGGATCATATGAAGGGTCATGTTTGAGTTTCTCATATTCTTGTAGATTAGGGAAATCATCCAAGGTTAAAATGCGAATTCCCTAAGTGAGAGATGTTAGAACATGGATTCCAAGGGGTCCTCTATGATGATCTAGGAAGAAGGGATAGATGAGCTAGTTAAAGCTTCATCACTATTATAGGTGGGAGTGCTATTAGTTTTTACTGGTGGTGAGGTAGTGTTGTTAGTAGTTGATTATGAGGTGGATGAGGGAGGAATAAGAACATATTTAGGATGATATGTCATATTTCAAGAGGAAAAAGGACTAGGGTTAGATTTGATGGTAACAACTTGACCTTCATGTTCAAACTTGACACATTGATCTAAGGTAGAAGGGACACAACTCATGGCATAGATCTAAGGGCATCTAAGTAACACATTGTATTAGAAGTCACCATATATAATGTAAAATAGTTTAATACCAGTATGAGGTCCCAAGTGGATATAGAGGATAACTAGCCCCAAGGTAGTGGTCATGGTATCATTGAAGGAGTGAAGAACTAATGTGCTTTCTAACATGATGTTCTTAGGTAGATGAAGTTGTTCATAAGCATGGGAGGAAATAATGTTTATGTTATCTCTTCCATCAATCATCACCATTTTGATGTGGGTTTGATTGATAGATGCAGTGATGAAGAGGGGAGGATTAGGATCCTTAGAATGAATAGGAGGTATTTCAAAATCCTAAAAGGTAATGAAGGTAGAAATTTGGATGGCTACAACAAAGGATTTAATAGGTTGTTGGTCATCTAATTAAACCTCTATATATTTCAAAGCCTCTATTAGTGCCTAAATATGGTGGGGCAAGGTGTTGATTAGTTCATAAAGGTTTATTTTCATCAATATCTAATGAAGTTATTTCAACATGATACATTGGATGGGGTCAGAAGGGTTAGAGGGAGAGGCTCCCAAAATTGATACTTTGGGTTTTGGTGGTGTGATAGGTGAAGGTGTTTAGGTTTGGTTAGAAAAGGGTTTAAGGGTATGTCCAAGGAATATAGACTTTGTATTTTCCCTTGTCTATAGATTGGGCATAATATTGGGTAACCATATGAATAGTGTGGATGGGAGGATTTACCAGGTTTGATGGTTTCTTTGATTCCTCCTCATCACTCTTGGGTGAGATTAAGGGAGTACGTAAATGTTAGATAGGTTGAGTTGATGTTTGGATTGGTAATGAAGGTAAAAGAGGTTTTTCTAATAAAATATCATCCTCATCATATTGTCTATGAACAAGTGCTTAAAGATCTTTATAATTTTTTATGTCATGTCTTGGTGCCCTATGATATACATAGATTAAGTTATCATTGAAGTAGGAGGGTTTGGTATTGGAGGGGTAAAATGGTTTGATAGGTGGTAAGATAATGGAAGAATTTTATAACAACCTTTTTAGGATGGTTGAATAAGATTCATTCATAGGTGTTGAAGGTGATGAGTTTATATTTTTAGGTATGGAAGGCTTCTTAGAAGTAGTTTTCACTTTAAAAGTTTTAGATGGTAGAATGCTTTTATTTGGTGGCTAGGATTGCTTAGTTATGGTTGGCTTCAGGGTAAGTGATTTGAAAGTAAAATATTTAGATGATGAAGGATTGGATATAGGTGTGAAAGTAGAGGTGGATAAGTTAGCTAATAATGAAGGATAACTAGATGATTTGGTAGTGGTAGGTATAGATAGAGAAAAGGGGGATGGTTTACTAGAGCAATACTAGGTAATTAAGATGGTATAAGGATGGGGTCCTAAAATATAAGGTAGGTGGGAAGGAACAGGTATGGGTCTAGTTTAAGGTAAAGGCTTGGGAAACTCTACCTTATTGATTGGTTTAGTTAGGGGATTCTTTGGTGGACTAGATGTTGTTAAATCCAAATTCAAAGAGGGGTGAGCATGACTAGGTGTGGGAAGGATTCCTATATTCTTTATATGTTCTGTAAGAGAGGCATAAGGTGATTTAGAAATGTTAGATGGAGGTATTGGGATGGTTCACCTATTATTTTAGAAGAAGAGGTGTTTGATGAAGAGTTAATAATGGATTTAAGGTGGATTCAAGTGAGGTTGAGGATTTATATTTATTTTGGTAAGGGAGACCAAGATGATGCCAACAGGTGGATCTATCAAATTTTGGTTAGGAGGTTAACTCTAAAATTTGGACTAGTCTAGAAAAGGGCTTGTAGATGGGTTTGGTTCTTTGGTCATTAGTTTAAAAGATTAATCCCCTAGGTGGAGAAGAGGGAATGGTTTTTCCATATTTTTGATGGTAGGTTAAAAAAATTATGGCTAAGTGGGTGAGGTAACATTCTCTTGTGGGATGATTTATAAAGAGGGAATGGATGGTTCTATGATAGGGGAGGTAGGTGTAGTGTCCTAAAGCGCATGAACAAACATGGTTGCTTCTTTGGTTTTGGTGTCCAAAGGAATAGAGGTTAGTTCTACCACTTCAATGGGTGGAGTGGAGGAAGAAGAAATGTTTAACACAAAGGATGTCTCCTTTGGTGTTTCAATCAAAGGAGAGGTAGATAAAGCTTAGGTCTCATCAAGTGAAGAGAGAGGGGTGGTTTATTCCTTCATTTGGGTATCCAAATGAATAGTAGTTGAGTCCACTACTTCTATAAGTGAAATGGAGGAAGTAGTGGTTTAGGTAATGGTCTCCTCAATAATGGGATCACTAATAATAATGTTTTTTATATGTGCCTCATGAGAGAGATTATTCTAGTTTGTTGTCATGGTGATGCGTAGAAGGAGCATGATTGGGAAAGGGGTTGTGGAAGATGTCAGGGGATTGATTAGGAGGTGCATTAGCATTATCAAATTCAAGTTCTCCACTATTGATTAAGATTTAGATAATAATTTTGAAGGTATTGCATCTATTGATGTCATGTCCAATAACTTAATGAAAGGCACAATGGTCATTCTCATTATACCAAATAGGCACAAGGTGAAAAGCATCAAATTGTTGGGGTGGTTTAATAAGTAGAAGTTGGATGAGGTTAGCTTTGATAAATTTGTCCAAAACTAAAGCATAAGACTCCCTTATGGGAGTATATTGTTTTTGAGGAGCTTAGTTTTTATTTTGGTGTTGTTGGTAGGAAAGGTTGGAAGAATTGGTTTGATGGGGTTGGTTGATAGATGATGGTGGAGTACTTTTTAGGATAAATGAGTTTGTAGATGTTTTTGTCTTAGTATTGGGATGGTTAGTTTGGTTAGTGTTTTTATTGAATGGAGGCTCATTGGATTTAAATCTAGAATTCTTGTTCCACATTTTCAATTTCCCTTCATTAACGGCTTGATTTTCAAGTTTATGTGCCATGGTGAATGCCTCATCAAAAGTTATGAAATTTTGAAATTGAAGAATGGGGAAAATATGTTTGGTACAACCTTGATAGAAGAGTTCAATCAACTTATTTTGGGGTAAGGAGAAATAAATATGGTTGATGAGAAATCTATATCTAAATATGAAATTGACAATTGATTCATCATCAAATTGCTCAATAGAATAGACGTCAGTAATAGAAACCTTTTAGATATATTTACTAAGAAGTTATATAAAAATATTTGAGAAAGTTGGGAGAATGAAAGTATGGATTTCTTGGTGAGAGAACTATAACAATCAAGGGCTGATCCTAGAAAAGACATTGGGAAGGTACGAAGGAGGAGAGCATCATCATATAAAATCAAATAACAAGAATGATGAAATTCTCTCAAATGTTATTGGGGGTCCTCCTTACCTTAAAATTTAAAAAACTTGGGTAATTCCCATTGATCATAGGTTAAAAGGTTGAGACCTAGAGATAGATGACTCTAAATTGGTCATTTTATCTATTAACATCTTGACTAAATCTATTTGAGGTTAGGAAAATTCATAATTAGGTTGTAAGATTTGTTGAGGTTGGGTTATATCAATGTATAGATAAGTGATAGAGGGTGCTAAAGAAGCCACATATTCGTAAGTAGTCATAGTAGGTTGGGATGATGCCACATAAGGGTTGATTGGAACAAATGGTTAGGTGGAAGGTGCTATGTATCCTTATGGGTTAGAAACATATGGGTAAGATGTCATGGGTACCTATTGGGGGACGGATATGGTTTGGTTTAGAGGTAGGTTTAGGTTGGTGGATGATGGTATAGATGTAGATTAGGTTGGAGGTATGAAAGTGCTATTTGGTTATTGGTGGGTGGTAATTCTAGTGCTAATAGGTAAGAGTGTGTAAGGTATGGAAAGTACCAAACTCTGAAGTGTGGTAGAAATTAGTGGGTTGGTTGAACTAAGGGTAATAGTAGAAATAGGGGTAGAAGATACCCCCATAGTAGGATTATGGGTAATAAGAGGTAAATCTGATCTAGTGTTGGAGGTATTCATTGGGGTAGTAAGTGTTTGGTTACTACTTGGGATGTTGGATGGAGTTTGGGGAGTGGTAGTAGGTGGGATATTAGAATAAGAAGAGGCTTGGGTGAGCATGGGTTGGGTTGAGGTAGCACCCACCAGAATATGGGAAGGCATATCATATGGAGGATCTATAAGAGGAAATAAATCAAAAAGGGTATGGTTAGATAAGTGTTTAGGTAATGTTGAAGAGCCATGGGGTTGTTATCGAGGAAGGTAGTGAAATATAGATCACCCTTAGCAATAATCAGAGGTCAAGTAGGAGGGGAAAAAATCAAGGGAACCCTCAACATCAAAAGTATACTCCATGGAGGAAGAAGAAAAGGGTGGTTGTTGGCTAGTTTGATTCCTCAATTACTATTTAGTAAAGACAATGAGAGGAAATATGAATAAAATGATGAAACTCACACCTCAAATAGAAGAACAAGTAAAAGACAATAACTCAAGGAAATCAAACATACACTAAAGTTTGTTTTAAAAACTAGGGTTATTTTTAAATCACTTTTGGCTTATGCCTTAAAAAGTGTGAAAAGGAAATTTGGTTTGTAGATCAAGTACTAAAAAGGAAATCTAAGGTTTGTTTCATGTTATGTTTAGGTGCTCAAGAGAGAAATTTGTATTGATCTTCAGTACGTGGCTTGGTATTGAGGCCTACCCCTTCAATTGACACACCGCATTGATAAGGGTGTTGGGTGTTTTTCTAAAATATACTAAATTTTAGAGTTTATATTCAACCAAAGATTTGACTTGTTCTCCCCTTGTTAATGAGCTCTAAGTAGGATTGTTGGGAAAGGGTAAGGTTTACTGCTAGGTGATGAAATCCTAGTTAGGACTTGTCTCAAGTTTTTTTTGATGTGTTGATTAGATATTTGGTTTGGATAAGTGTGTGATAACAAGAGTGAAAACTATGATTGATTACTTTTCCTTTAAGTTACTATATGAACTAAAATAATCAAGAAATCAATGTATGCAAAATATTTATTTTAAGCCCAAATAAAATTTCATATTTCATTCAATGAGCATACAATAAAGGAATAAAAAAGGATACTAGGTCCCACTGGGCATGCCAAAATGTTTCTCTTATTTTTTTCTCATTTCTTAATTTGGAAGAAATTAATGAAACTAATAATAGGGTATGTACAAGAATACATGGTAAAAGTGTGCACATTATCCAGATGATGATGGGAACTTGTCTTTGGCTTGGAATGAATAACCTACAAATAAGAAGGACACTAGAAAAGGGGTTGTTAGATGGATGGTTGATTGGAATTCCTAGCAGGAGTTAGATCTAAGAAGCGTATGATTGCTAGGAGAGGCTATAAATCCACTATTTGTAACAATTAAATTGATGTAGATGAAAACAAAGAATACATGTGTTTAATAACTGGAAAGTGAATACATGTAAGGTGAGATGAAATTAAATTTATCATTAGATAAAATTACTAAATATAAAATAAGTAGGTTAATACTCATGCTAAGATAGTGGGGGTTAGGTTTAAAAAATTTAGGTAGGCTCTGTGAATAGGCAAGTACACAAAAAATAGGGTTTGGTTGAGGTCAAGGGGGTGAAAATAACTTTCTATTTTTTGAAATAGTGCCCATTGATGGTTGGGTGAACCATCAATGGTTGGTCTAACCATCAATGGTTGAGAGACCATCATTGGTTGAGGTGGCCATTGATGATTGGGCTAACCATCAGTGGTTGCTTATGAAATTTTGGAAATGTTCAAAAAAGTAATGGCAGATTAGGTAATTGGTTAATAAGAGGGACGGTATGGCTCTGAAGGATGGAAAATAAGATATAGTTATGGATAGGGTATGGAGGTTAGAAATTAAATAGATCAAAGAAAAAAATCATAAGATACTTGTAAATTAATGGTGGAAGGTTAAATCAATTTGGACAGAGTGATAGTATTTTGGTTTTCAAAAGTGATTTTGATAGAGCTTCAGGATTCCATTGATGTTTATTGTTTACTAAAGAAAAGCTAGATACCTATATGCAAGATATCTTAGATGTGAATTGTTGGATTTCTCCCCCTTTTCACTTCCTACTTCTCTCCTTTTATAAGATGAAGTTACTAATTATGTAGGAGGAAGTTACTAATTATGGAGGATAAAGTTGCCATTTACAATGATTTAAATATTTTTATCATTTCATAAGTAAAGTTTCTAAATGTAACCATGATTATATCATATATCTAGTAATGCTTTTAAAGTAGGCTTAGAGGACTTGACCATCGATGGTTAAGCTATCAATTGTTAGGTTGACCATCGGTGGTCAAGGTTCTAGAAGAAAATAGGGGGTGGATTAAAAAGTTAAGTTAGAGGATTTAGGTTAGGGGGTTCAAGTTAATAAACTAATAAATGGGTTAAGTCAACTAGGTGGTCAACTAGCTTTAGGGCTGGGTAGGACATCAAGGCATTTTGACATCTAAAACTGTGTAGTTTTTGAGTGTCTACACCTATGAATATTTATTCATGGGGCACCTCAAAGTATGTAACTTATCTTGATATATATCATTTCAAATCAAATCCTTAAATTTATCATTATTTAGGGGCAAAAAAATCCATCATCAAATCCAATCATAATGTGTAATCATTAATTTAAGTGGGTTAATACCATATATGTGTAAATCTTACATTACAACATCATCTTACATCTCTTCCCACATTGGGAGAACTACATCTAGCCTAATATTCTCCATTTGGACTTTATCCATGGAAAACTATGTAGGTAATGCTTAGAGACATGAGGTCTCTAGGGTCAGTTTGACTACCATCATCCATCCAAGCTATTTCATCCACATTTTATACTATCATTTAATCAAAGTGTTATATCTCCTTCACAATACTTGAAACTATCAATTTTTTAAATCTTTATCACAAACAAGATAATATATATTTTTAATTTTATGGCTCATAACTTACCATCGTCAGGATATATCATTCCCAAATCCACTTGTGATACCCTTAAGTTTGAGCACCATCCAAACATGCAGTATATAAATAGGAAATATTATTTTTCCAATTTATTCTCTAATAACTGTCCTCTATGGGAAAATAACTTACACATGTTTTAATCTTATAGGTGAATTATCAATTTTAGTACTTCAATTTCTTCATGACTTTCACAAAATCATTTCATCATTTTTCTTTGACTCATTTATAATATTCATCCACTTTCCCACATGAACAATTGATGGGGAATCATTACATTCATTACCATTCATCTGGGGAAATTTTTTCTTCTTAATCATCAACTCTCTACTTTACTAATCTTTGAAATGATATCCCTTCACAATACCATTTCAAAGAGGGGGAAATGTAAAAACATAAATTTCACCATTTAGTTTTGAAATTAAATTTAACCTGCTATCTCTTCTTCTTCCATAAATTTAAATTCAAACTAACATTATTTCCCTTCAAAAAATTTAAAAAAATACTTAGTTATGCACACCTTTTATCCAAATTTATTTAATAAATCCAAATTTTCCACATCAACTAGACATCCTCCACATTTGTCTCAACTATGTGTTAACTCATACAATACCTTCCTTAATTTACTCAACCACCTTGTGATTAACTCCTTGAAGTTTTAGCCACCTTGACCCATTCTTTATGACTCACTCAACCAACTCCCCTTTTCTCTCAAACTATGGAATTGGTCATCATCTTCATAGATGAGAACTAAATCTCCATGGTTGATTATTTGAATAATTGGAAATATTAAAATAATTTTTTACCATTTTATTGGCCTCCAAAAAACCTAGAAATAAACATGCAATCCATCACTCTTAACCATATTTACTTGTGATAAAAAAGTGTTATCAAATTTATGAGTGAATCCCAAGTGAATCAAAGCCATAAAAAGATAATTTTCATACCAAAACACTACCCATTTCCCCTTACATTGGAGATTTTTGATAAACTAAATTCTAGAGATCAAATCAAGTTAAATCATAATGGGGGAAGCTCAGATTACTAAGGTATTAGTTTGTGTTCTATGTTTCTTTAATTTGTATCTCTATCCTAGGTTGATTGAGTTTAGATTATATTTCACTTTGTAGTTTTTTTATTAGCTTAATTACATTTATATATTCCCTTCACATAATTATTAAATGGATACATCTAGGCCTAGTAACTATTTTATTTATAGGTCGGGGAGACCTTTCATTAGAGTAGTGAACTTCGAGATGTGAGATCTAAGAGATGGGATGGAATAATAGTTAGACTCACATAACTAATCATTCCACCAAGTTAAATATGATAAGGGTACTTTCTGAATTTAATACTTACGTTCATAAGAATAATATAATTGATCTATGAGATGGGAGAGAAGCCTAGTTAGACTAAAAGAAGTAATCATTCCACTGAGATAAATACAACAAGGGTAATTTTCAAATTTAATACTTATGTCCATAAGAATATTATACTTTAGGAACTATCATTTCCTATCTTAGTTCATAGTCACACTTTTATTATTCTACATGGAATAGCTATGATGTCAACATATTTAAACAAAGATTTTTTTATCATATTTGGATCCATATATCCTTTTATCTCAAAGGGTAGGACCACTCTCAATGGATGAGAGGTGTGTAGGGGAACTAAAGAATTATGTTTTTTAAGGTAGATCCCTCTATGATACTTTCCCTCTTTGCAATCTATATAGGGTACTCCTAGTTTTAGATGTTCTCTAAAATAACTTAGTGTCCACAGAGTAAATTTGACTAGAGAATATATTCATTGTATATAATGATTTATTCAAATGATGTATAATTATCAAAAATGTATGTTTAAGAATAGTAAAAACTTGAACTCATTCATGGTCACTTGTTTTATAGTTTTAAATTAGATAATATTTTATTTTCTTGTATTTATCATATAATTGTAATACAGGATTCAAATCAAACAAAAAAGAAGCAAATTATAAATGGGTGTCTTATTGATGTTATAAATAGGAATAAATGTAAAAATCAATGAAGTATTTATTTATTTCAAATATATTTTTTTTAATTTTTCTCCAAGGATATTAATATGACTTAATTTCATATATTGCATTTGGTTTTCTTTTGATTCATTGATACATGCAAAGAAAAATATGTAGTAAATTTTAAATGTTATAATAAAGGAAACCATTAATTAATGAAATGTACTTTATTCAAATTTTGAATTTTTTTTGAAAATTTATATTTCTAGCTACTTGAATTATATTAATTTTATAGTAAAACATAGGCATGTAAAGTTACATTTTATTTAAATGCATATGAAATTAAAAGAAGTTATTAAACTAGAATTTGGTATTATGATTTAAATAACAAAACATGTAGTAGTATGTGAGATAAACTTTGGTATATTAAATTTATTTCTATAAAAAGGAATATCTTGAACTAGTTCTCTTATTAGATATTAGATGTTTCTAGACACTAATGATAGAGACAAACATATGTGGTAAGGCTATAATTGTATGATTATTGTTGGTGTTATCCTAGGATTGAATATCAGTTATTTGAGATATGAAAATAGTATTTTTAATATTATATAAGGTTATTAAATATATTAGGGTTATATTTAATATTCATATTGGTAAATTAGGTTTTCTAAAATAATAAGGGGGTAGATGGATTAGGGAAATGTGCATAATAGTCAAATATGTACACAAATTTCAAGTATTTCAAAGTTGTTAAATTGTATAATACCAAATTTAGGTGTTTATAGTATTATTGGGCATGATCCCATTCTAAAATTATTAATTTTTTTGGATATTTTTTGACATTGGTAGATAAATGCATATGACATAGATGTGAATAGTATTTTAACTTGTTGGATCCACTTGTGCTCTTTTACTTAGTCAATTGACTATCAAACTAGGAAGATGAGAGAGCCATAATTATCATATGTAATTAGGTATGATAATTTTTAATTATCACCAAGAATAATGATATTCCATTAGTTATAAATATAATATATTTTCCCCCAAATATTAATATGGACATATCACATTGAAATTAGGGCATAATTTTTTTACCCTAAATGTTTCTAGTATGTTGTCACTCATACATCTTAGCTTGTGATGTTTATACTATTTATCATGTTTTTTTTTTTTTTTTTTAAATTCCATATTTATTTATAATCAAATATTGTAGTTATATCTCATCTCTACCATCCATGGGTATATTTGTATAATACCCTTAGCAACCAATCCAAATATTTTATTGATACTTATAACACTCAAATATAATTCAACTCTTCCCTATGATTATTTAGCACCATTAAGTGTGGGTCTTATTTTAATATAGTCCATGAAATGATAAATTTTCATACCAATTATGGAATTCAACTTCCTCATATCATATTTCAAAACATTAGGAATCATCCTTATTAAACCTACCTATAGCCCATGCATGAAAAAAAATTCTCAACCCTAAAATTATAGAATATGGTATCTTTCATTTTCTCTAACATCCTCATAGTATTAACAATAAATTTTTATTCTAATTTTTGATATAATGCTTATTTTCATGAATTTTAGATACTAGATATATTGAGGGTTCATTGTATACCTTAAAATATTATATCTTTCTCTTTATTCCTCCTAGTGACTTACTAGAAGAAGACATCATTTTAAAAATATAATATTAACATAAGTTAATAGAATTTATTGCCTAGAAGGCGAGAGATTACTTGATCAATTTTTCACATTATATTGACTCTTGTCTAATACTACTTCTTTCCCACTTATATCACCATTAATCATAAGGAAATTTTTTAACATTTATAGACTTCAAGTGAATTCTCCAATATGAATAAAACTTACTTGCTTAAGATACAACATTTAATTAATTTTATTGTCCTTTTTTAATATAACAACACCTAAACCTTATATATAAGTGAACTATCAAATAACTATCTAAGTCATGTTACATTTTTAAGGTTTTAACCTTTGTATTATTAATGAATTATGTATATCAAGCTCATGCGTGCATGGGGAAATTAAAATTTTATCATATTTTTTCTTATGGTCATTATTTTTCCTTTCCATATTTAATATTGGTAGTGTTAAACCCATATGGGAAAAAAAATTGATTACATATGTATCCTTTATCGAGTTTGTGCCTTTATTTTTGTCACTTTTTCATATCTAGAAGTAATAATTAAAAATTAGCTCTCCTTTATTCAATATTGTTAGTTAAACTTGGTAATTAAATAACCTTTATAGATGACTAGGCATATGAGAGAAGTTAAGTTTAATTATTTATCATTTATATGGGTTTAACTCACCCATATCAAATGATTTTAACCCAATAAACCCATGAATGTTAGATATTATATTGATTATTTACTCATTCTATAATTATAAACATATGTTAAATATACAATCAAGTTTGATAAAGTGAAACCATATTAATTATTCATGATTATGGGAATAAGGTTCGTTAGCACCATAGTTTACAAGAGATAACTCTTACTTTTTTTTTTGTATAGCATGATTCCCCTTTTATTGTCACTACACTTCTAATCATTTACCTTTTTTTTGTAAGTCTAGATAAAGTGGAACACATGTTTATAATTCCTTCCTCATCACCTTTCAAGGTCTATTTTTAGTTACTCTCAAGAAGTTACTCTAAACACTTATAAATAGAGTTAGTGGATTTTGAATTGGTAGAATATGTTAATTTATTCAATGTACATGAAAAAATTATGGATAAAAGGTTTATAATGTATTACTAATACATATTAAAAATTATTTTACATGGGACATTTAGAATGCTAATAAGATCTTGTGGTAGTCTTTGAGAATTGGAGTTGTATTCAAAATTCTTGTTTGGACCAAGCTTCACTTTACGATCCCTTAGTTCAGTGAGAGTTTTCATAATGCTTATCTATTTATATTTGAATAAATGTTTTTGATTGGAGGTAATCCCTTATGACATGTATTAATTCTATAAGGCTAGAAAATTATTTATCCTTTTCCCCTAATTAGGTTAGTACCATATTTTAAGGGTTTGGGATGTTATAGGAAATTTCATCAAAGATATATACCAAAATGGTCAACTTGGTAAATGATCATATATGCCCCAAAATTTTAAAAAAAAATACACAATTTATTTTATACTAGCTATTGAACCATGTCTAAATAGTTATTGTGGAATAGTCCTACCCTTATAGCTTATGTTGTTACTATGTTTCTACAGGATGATGAAAATTTTTGAATTTTTTTGTTACTATGTTTCCAAAAAAAATGTTTGGATCTATGACTCTATAATTTCAATATTTTCATAGGGAAGGTTACTATAGGGTGTGTTTGGTATGTGAGATTTAAAATTTACTTATCTTGTTTGTTATTAGTATCATCCTAGTAATTAAGATCTCTAACTATGGAGGATTGAACCATCCCACAACCTATTATCCCATCTATAAGGCATAATGCAAGTAATTTATTGGAGATAAATACTTATGTGTGCATCATAGAATATGAATGATCAAAGGCTTCCTATGGTGAAAACAAAAACCTTAGGTGCTTCTAATATACCCAAACTATATTTAGAAGCTGAAATTTATTATTTGAGGCCTAGGTATTGGTAGAACACATCTCATATCATATTCTAATAACATAGTGATTATAAAAAATGAAAAATTGATTTCATATTTAAAAACTCTCAATACATGTTTTCTAACCTAAAAATAAAAATGAGTTACTTGTAAAAAAAAATAAGAAAATTTGGGGGAAAATCATAGTGCCATAACTTATATTACCAAATTTTTATCACCAAGATATTGATTATATGATTTGATATCATATGGTCAATAGTGAAAAAAATCATAAATTATTGAATGTATTGCATAACATAGCCCTAAAAAGTTCTTCGATACTAGATGTTAGGAACCTACATGCACATAGATTATTCTAAGAACATAAGTATAGAAAATATACATTATAACTAAAATATGATAGGAATATTATATTGAAATAAAATAATTATAATATAAATTATTTTAGGCCTATTAAAGGGGTAAAAATCCTTTTAGCATGGCTCAATGAAAAAGATTCGATAAATTTATTTCCTCCTACGTAAGCTCTCTATTTAAACTAATCTACTCAAGACATCTACTAATTCCCATACATGTAGGATAGTTACAAATGATTAATGGGATAACTTAAAAATCATATGCATATAATATTGTATTAATAACATTTAATATAAAATCAAATATTTAGGTTTAAGGGGTCCTAACATAGAGATAATGTAAATTTGTAATATCGAGTGAATATGTTATAACATGCTCGATTTACCCATATATTACCACTTTTTTAATTTAAATTAAATTAGTCAACTGCATTCATATAGTGAAGGTATACAACAAGCATGATTAGTTCAATTTTCATGATTTATTATTTGCACCATCTTACATATAATTATTTTAAATTCATGTTAAAGTTATATATTAAATAATAGTTGATAGATACAAGCTTATTTACCATTAACTAAGCTTAAACTAAATGTCCATATATACAATAGAATCCATGGGTATCATATGATGAAATGTTAAATAAATACTCGATGGTATAAACAATATCATCTAGAAAAGTACATCATTATAAAATAATGAATACACAAGTATGCCATCAGTCTTAATACATTACATACAATTACAATTGAAAAGTATAGTATGATAAAAGTAAACATACAAGTATTCCAATAGCCTCTACTATAATATAAAATTTGTTATAATAAGTACAAAATAGTACAGTAGATAATCTATGAAAGATCACCTAAAATTAGTTTAGTATCCATGAGTAAGAATCGTAATTGGTTTAGATTCAGTTTTAATGAGAGAGAGCATCATCTAGGCACTTTTCCTCCAACCATAGACCGATAATCCCCCACACGCCTCCCCATTAGAAGTGTACCTTCCCTTCATAAAGGGAGTATATAATTATGATGTGAGTATCCAAAACCATCTAAAAATAAATGTGAAATTAAAATAACTTTTACATACATTCAGTCATAAAAACCATAGGTACACATCTATTTATTATGACCTAAAGAAAACATGTAAACTAGAAATTATAATGGACATAAAATGTATACCACTATAACATCATTTTGTCCAAAATATTTTTAATAGTATTTTTTAGATTTAAAAAAAAATATGGTTCATCATTCACATAAGAAATACTCTATACTATACTATATATTCAATAAATACCATTTTTTTCTAACCAATTATGAGTGACTTGCAAATAGACTCCATGTATTTTCATTCATCATCCCTAAAACAACAAGGATGACCTTTTACATACTAATCATGATATTAAGTTATTTATAATGTAATCACACAAAATATTCTACTCTAACCATAAATGGAGTATGAAATATAATGTCATATTAATTTTTTTCACACAAGAAGATAAATATCACAAGTTTGGTCTAAAAGTTTAATCATTCCATAATATTTTCTACAACTTCAACATACATAACTATTGACCAAATTTGATCCTACATGTCAAATTGGAACCCCTATAGGTAATTTTTTTTATTTTTTATGTATTTAGAGGTCAAATTTTATGTCATGAGGGTGTTATAGGTTAAATTATGTCATTTAGTGTTATATTAGCCTTGGTCATTAGTCATTTTAGTCCTTATATCATTTTAAGTCATTTTGGGGTCAAAATAGGGAATTAAATGACTTGTACATCCTCTTAGGGAAGTATGAAGGTGTAATAAGGGTTATTTCATGTGAAATGTGTCATATTATGCCTCAATCAATTATTTATAATTGAAAGTGATAGGTTATTCAAAAGAAAGAGTAGTTTTCTTGGGAAAAGAGAAGAGTTTGGCACTTGTACAACCCATAAAGGAGTGTGACACATAGAATAAGGTCATGAGATTAATATTAATCTTCCTTATATCCATTTACATTATTTAAATACTCTATAAGAATCAAAATTGAGCTAAAACTATTTTTCTCCTTCTTCACCCTTCTATACACACAAAACCAATAAGAAAATTTATACTTGCTAAGGTGAATTAGAGAATTTCTAAGTAAAAATAATTTGGGAGGCGATATTAAAATTATATATATTAATTTCCATATCAATATTTCAAATAATGTTGTTCTTTACTTTATGAACCATCCTCATGAAGTTGATTGTGTTTTTTCTGCTTGTTAATATATGCACCCTATAGGTTTTGCTTTCATTTGGGCATTTCCATACAATAAAATTGGTTATGTTTTTTTAAAATGATTTTTAATCCATCCTTATATGTTATACATTCTTTTTTTAGTGTTTCAATTTTTTTGGATGAGAAAATCATCTCAGGTTTATAGATTGGTCTCCTTGAAGCTAACAGGTAGTTTTTCACTATTTACAAGATCTTCATACTTTGATAATGGCTTTAGAGAGTTGTAATATGTAATTTTAAATGTTTAAATGTGGTATTTATTCCATTTATATCATTAATCTCATTATATAAACAAATTATCTAAGAGGGTGCAGTCATAACTAGTATATAGTCAATTTGTTATATGATTGCCATATACAGTCAGTTGGATAAATTGTGTAGGGATATAAGACATGTCTATGGAGGTATATTTATATAATTGAGAGTTTTAATACATCACCTAATAATTAAAAAATATTATAAACCTAAGTGACACCATATAAAGAATGAGAAGATAGGTTTTAGTATGCACATAATCTAGCAACCATCAATGAACATATATAGGTGTCTCATGAAGGCTAAAATGTTGAAATGGATTTTTTGAGTTGAGAAAGGTATTATAAATTAAATAAGTATATTTTAAACTTTTTAAACATATAAAAACTCATTTAAACCTCAAAAAACCATATCTACTGCCTAAACTCACATTGTTCCCTATGTATGCAAATAGGCACTTACAGGTGGCCTTAATAGAGATCTGAAGTGATATATGAAGGTGTCAAAGTAGGTGTTAAAACCATTATTTATGGATATAATTAATTTAATATATCATGGTAGACCCTCTTGAAGGGATATGTTGGAAAATGGAGTTGAAAACCACTTCAAAAGGCAATGACTATAAATCTAGGGAATAAATACCTAAAATAGGAAAATAGAGATCCAAGCCCTTTTGTAGACACCTTACAACAAGGTTTCCAATTATTTTGATGCATATTATTATTTTTGTTTTGTATTATTTAAATAATATTATGGATCTATAAGGTTTTTAAGGTATATATCTAAAGGAAGATAGTTGTTGAGAGGCCTAAAGTTGTTAATTTATGCACTGATTTCTTGCATTGACATCTATAGGCTTTAAGATCCAAGTAGACCTCTTCCTCTTACGTTACAAAACCAAACCATATTTCATGAATTAATGGTTATATATGGTCTAAGGGATAATTCATAACCTAAGGGACATTCTAGGAGTTTTATTTGTATGTTTTAGGCCTTGTATTCACCTATAGGATTCTTTTGACCTACAGTTGACTATGTTTGATTTTGACAAATAGTGAGTTTGAAAAAATGGTTAAAAGGATGTACATGATTTATTTATAATTATATTGACATAAAAAAAATTATATTAAAGGTTTCCAAATTTCATCCAAAGATCATGGCATATATTCTAAGGTGAAGCCAATACCTACATGCTTCTACTTGTCTCAGTATAGTCCACTTTAGTTGATTGTATGCAACAATCAGATAAAGAGTGATATTTTGATGTTTACAATGTATAATAATGAATTAAATAGGTCCAAATTATTTATAAAATATTTTAAGTATTAAATCAGGTCTTTAAATAGTATGTTTTAGGTCCAACCATGCAAAACTACACCTACAAGACTGTTCAGTCAATTATAGGTGACTGTAGGGTGAAAGTGACTGAGATAGGGTGTATAAGTGATGGTATAGGATAACCAAGGTGAATAAATAGGTAAAAATCATTTATAAAGAGTATTTAAAGGTTTTAATATGACTTAATCACTATACCCAATTCCTAATTATGCAAATAACACCTATAGGAGCCTTAAATAAGTAAAACATAGTCCAAGGAAGTACTCAAGCCTGACTAGGTAGTAATATGAGGGACTTATGAGAGGTTTGAAGTATTAATTAAGGTTATAACACATTAATAACAATTATAAAAACCTCATGACACCATAATGATAGATATTTAATAGAGAAAAGGCTCATAATGATAAACACACTATCCATTATCTAAACCCTACATTCAATACACTCAACATAGGTTTATTTTGGGTTTCTAAGAAATTAAAGGGTAAATGATGTTATAAAGGACTCAAATATGGTAAAAAAAAATCTTATGACTTGGGGAAGATCCTTTACCATTCATTTTTTTTAGAAAATAGGTGAAGTGCCCTCTATTTTGTCTTAGAAAGAGGGCACTTCCATTATGAGCAAAACCTGCATTCTTAATAGGAAGATATGAAAGGATGGACCAGATATAGAGACATTTATATAGGGTTTTATAATTTGGAATGCACCTATAAAAAAAATGGTAAATCAATAAAACAAGGGGAAAATTCAACAAAGTGTTCTAAGTGGCTAGAGTTGTAGTCAAGCCTAGTAGGTAGGGTTTAAACCTAAAGGCTAAATGGTGGGTCACTTACACTTCTATCCATAGGAATTATTTATACCCTATTGAATAATTTTTATGGGATGAAATTATATTTTACCAAGATCTTATCATGAAAATAAATGATAAAGAAATAAATTTGTCTCAGAGACAGTTTAGGCTTACAAGAAATGGAAGAAATAAACTTGAATAAGCACTTTGAGTTCCCACATCTGTCTTGATGATTTGAATTGGGACCTAAGAATATTATATAAGTTTAAATTTTTCCTATAAACTATTCCAATGAAATTATTTTGCAAATTCAATGTGAAACTTTTATAAACAAACCTTAAGAGGGTAAACATGCTTAAACCCTTGCAAAACCCTTGCTAGTGACCTGATTGGAGAAATGAGGTTAGAAGGATATTATAATGGCTTTTTTGACAATGAAAGTTATTTATAATTATATATGAATCTTTTAGTATCCATCTCATCTTTTTGAGTTGTATGAAATTATACAGATAAAGTACAAAACATTATATTTTTGACTATTTTGTGTGTTGTGCAGGTTACAAGAAATTAAAATAATATTTAAGGGAATATTATGAATTAATATAAATCCCATGTCAATTTAATTCCTTGTAATAACTCCTAAGTGCCTCAACTAGCTACTTCACCTTAGCCAGTCAAAATTAGCATAGTGACCAAGCTAGTGAGAAGAGTGGAAAACTTCAAGTGAGATAATTTTAAGGTGTGTCCAATTCCTATAAGGACATTAAGTGTCTCTCAAAGTTTCATAAACTACATAACATGTATTTTCATGTAAAATGATGCGTTTTGGAATCCAAGTGTGTAGGGTGTGTGAAAGAGGAGTTTCTTAGAGTGTAGGTAGTGATAGGTCATTTATAGATGATTCTACATGACCAAGACTACAACCAATGCATGAAGAGGCTTGTATAAGAGCATTAAATCTCATTACAATCATCATACATATCCTTATTTAGTTTTGGGATGTTTAAATAGGTGTGGATGATGAAGGCAATTTTCTAAGACAACACAAGGAGTTTCATGCCACTTTTCATGAGTTCCATGCCTTGTTTGGACACTTGTACTTACTAAAATTGCATGGTCTATTTCACATATCTTTCTCATGCATATTTAACCTATTTTTTATTCTTGAAAATTATACTTATGACCCTTGCAGTTCTTTATTTTTCTCTCTCTCTCAAGTTCTATAAGAACTAGTCATTTTGGCCTTTATAACTTATGCTCCACCTGAGTATGTTCAATCCCTAATCATTTTCATACCATGGATCAATAATAATAATAATTTTTTCCTCTTCTATGATTTGTATTAATGTGTTCATTTGGAATTTCTAATTTTTAATAAGTGACGACTCTTATTTCCTTAGCATGTTTGCCTCATTCTCTCACCTATTTTCAGTTGGAAAGCTTCTTCTTGTAAGGCATGTGAAGTGTTCTAGGAAGTGTCAAGGTTGAGTGAGTTAGTATATTCACTAGTTCCATTAAAGGCCTATTTTCTATTCATCATAGCCTAAACATTCATCTATAACCTCATAATGTAATATTGATGTGAAAAGATGGAAATTGGAAAAGTGTATGTTTGGTTAGTCATTCATTCTCATGTGTAACATGTAGTTAGTTGGAAGTCATAAAATTATTTGGTTTATCACCTCCCTTAGGATAGTTTTTTTTTAATTTTTCTCTCTCCCTTTTCCCTAAAAAATTTTAGGTGTAGTAGTGATCTAAAGTGGTATATCAAGAAAGTTATCCCTATCTAGAGATTCACCTCATATTTAGGCTACCCAAAAGCCTAGAGGTGTTTTAATTGTACCACTTAGATGAGGATAACTAATAAATATCCTTAAAGGGATCAAATCTAAGTGATAATAGTTTTTGGTACTCCTAGTCGGACCTAGGTCTAAGAGAGTGGGAATAATTTTGGTGTGTCTTTCCTCTAATCAAATTTTGGAAGAAAACAAGATAACACCAATGGTGAATCTAAATGATAACTTCTAGTTGTAAGCATCCTAGGTATATCTATTTGAAAATTTGATCAGGTTTTATGTTTCCTTTGACATATGAGGTTGATATGGATAGCTATGACCAATAATTCTATCATGAACCTTCTTATTAGCCTTATTATGAACCACATTTTACTCCTCAATAGTCCTATAAAAATGGATATCAATCTTATGAGCCATGACATCCCTATATCCCTTAATTTCCCTCTTCATATAGACACCATGTTGTTGAAAAACTCTATATGGATAATTACTAAGAAACTTATCAAGAAACACCTCTTTATCACTCCCAATATGAGACCTATCATTAATACCATGATGCCTATTAGCCTCAAGTGTAATCTTATGAGTCTTATCATATGAAATTAGATGATTCCATGGATTATTCACAAAGATAATATTGGAAAGGTGTAGCTTCTGGTCATGTAGATGTTTTTCCTTCTAATCAGCTCATGAATTCACTTCCCTATGAGCTTACTAGTGATTTTATCTTTTCTAAAATTCACTCCCAATTTCTCTCCTTCATCCCACCCTTAATTTCCAACTCCTTCACCTTCCACTACATCTCATATTCTAGCTCCCTCACCTCAAATCCATGAGCCTATACATCAACTTTCCACTTCACCCCTTGTTGAGGAAGATCCCATCTTGAGAGAAGCAAGTGAAGAAGAGAAAACTCAAATCATGGTTGATCAAGAAGACCTCATGAGTGATTAAAAGGAATAAATCACCATAGGGACTGCCCTAGGTGAATAAAAGTACAATCCACTAGTTGATGCCTCCATATTTAAAGGGATGCGTGTCCATGAAGTATATTCTAATGCCTCCATTTTTGAGGGAATGTGTATCCATGAGAAAGGTGTCCAAGACTTAAAAAGAGGTATTTTAAGAAAACTCTATGTCTGATCATGAAATTGTGGATGATCATCTTAAGTATGAATTGGAGTATATTATCAAGGATGAATTTCAAATCACTCCTTATGGAGTGGTAGTCCTAAGAGAGTCTCATGAGACCAAGATAGAGGAAACAAATCTTGAAGATGAAATTCATGATGAAGAATATTTACAGCATAATTCAATGCCATATGTAAGTAATTTTATGAACATAGATATGAAGGTCATTCTACTAGTCAAGAACATATTATCATGAAGCCATTTGATGACGCTAGAGTACAAGTAGTTATAGACATGGATAATGATAGTAAGGCTGAAAGGACTGTCATATTTTCAAACTTGCACATCAAGGGCTAAGTACATGAGAAGGTTAAGACTATTTGGATGTAAGATGAGTAAATTTCCATAGTTAACCTCTATGGATCTACTTTGATCTCATTAAGCATCATGCCAATGAAGTTGGAAAACACCATGAAGAAGATGAAGGCATCAATGTTGAAGATCAAAAGGCTACATGTCTCATTAAATCCTTCATGGCATGAAACAAAAAAGGTTTCAAACTTCCAATTTGATCCAGGAGGGATGTACTCTTATTTTTTATTTGTATATATTTGTTTTTCTGATGATTTCCTAAGTGATTTTATCACATGTGTGTCTTGTTAGTGTGTTTGCTTTACTTTGTGTATGTCCTTTATTTTGTGTGGTTGAGATAATTAGTTGTCTTATCTTGGTCTATCTTAGTATCAATGGTCAAAGTCCTCTTATGTGTTTTAAACTTAAAATGACTCCCTAATCCCAATGGACTGACAAGGCTATTATTCTAGTTAGTATAGAAGGCATACTACCCCTATGAGTCACTAATTTGTTAACCAAATTTAATCATGTAGGTCAAATTGGGACTCCTATAGGTAAAAAAATTGATATTTTAGGTGTTTATGGGTCTAATTTTATTTCATTAGGGTATTATATGTTAATTAATGTTATATTAGCCTTGGTCATTAGTCATTTTAGTCTTTATATCATTTTCATTCATATTAAGGTCAAAATAGGGCATTAAATGAGTTTTACAGCTTCCTAGGTAAGTGTTCAGGTATAGAAAGGGTGATTTCAGATGAAATTTGTCTTATTATGCCTTGATAAACTTTTCATGACTAAAAGTGATAGGTTATTCAAAATAAAGAGAATTTTTTTTGGGAAAAGAGAAGAGTTTGGCACTTGTACAGCCCATAAGGGAGTGTGACACATGGTATAAGGTCATGATAAGAATATTAATATTCCTAAGATAAATTTACATGTTTTAAGTACTTTTTAAGTTTCAAAATTGAGCTAAAACCATTCTTCTCCTTCTTCACCCTTTTAGACACATAGAACTAGTTAGTAGGTTTGTACTTGGTACAGATAGTTGGAGAATTTCGAGGTCAAATGCATTTGGGAGGTGAAAGTAAAATTAGAGAGATTAATTTACATAAAAATATTTTGGATAATTATGTCATGTGATTTATGAACCATCCTCATGAAGTTGACTATGTTTTTTTCTTGCTAATTTATGTACCCTATAGATTTTGCTTTTATTTGGGCATTTTTGTACATTCCAATTATTTATGTTATTTTTATATGATTTTTACTCCCTCATAATATTTTTTCCATTCTTTTTTTAGGTTTTTAAGGTTTTTGGATGATCAAATCATTCTAGGTTTGTAGATTGGTCTCCTTGAAGCTAATAGGCAATTTTCACTATTTGTAGGATCTTCATGCTTTGACAATGGATTTATAGGGTTTTAATATATAATTTAATTATCCAATCAAATTCTCTATAAGGGTGTAGTCATAACTAGTATACAGTCAGTTTGTTATATGGATGCCATATATAGTCAGTTAGATGAACTATTTAGGGCTCTAAGACATGTCCATGGAGGTATATTTATATACTTTAGAGGTTAAATACATCACCTTATAATAATAAAAATACTATAAACCCAAGTGATGCCATAGAAAGCATGAGAAGATAGGTTTTAGTATGCGCATAGTCAGGTAGCCATTAATGAACATGTACAAGTATCTCATGATAGCTAACATGTTGAAAGGGAGTTTTTGACTTGAGAAAGGTCTTAGAAATTAAATAATTTTATTTTTAAATTTTTTAAGACCTCAAAACTCATTTAAGCCTCAAAAAAACATATCTACTATCTAAACTCACATTGCTACTTGTGTATGCAAATAGCCACCTGTAGGGGGAATTAACAGGGATATGAAGTGTTATATGAAGGTGTCAAAACAAGTCGTGAAACCCTTATTGATGGTTATAATGCATTTATGATATTATCTAAGACCCAATTTAAGGGATAGGTTGGAAAATGGAGTGTAAAACCACTTCAAAAGGTAATTACTATAGATTTAGGGATCAAATCCCTAAAATGGGAAAATAGAGATCAAAGCCCTTTTGTAGACATCTTGCAACAAGGTTGCCAATTATTTTAATGCATAATATTGTGTTTAGTTTTTATTATTTACATATGAGGATTGATATATAAGTTTTTAATGTTAGATATCTAAGGGAAGATAGTTTTTGAGAGGCTTAAAGTTGCCAATTTATGCACTAATTTCTTGCATTGACATCTACAGGCTTTAAGCTACAAGAAGACCTCTTCCCCTTATTTACAAAACCAATCCATGTTTCATGAATAAATGGTTATATATGTTATGAGGTATCATTCATAACTTTAGGTTCATTCTAAGAGTTGTATTTATATGTTTTAGGCCCTGTATTCACCTACAAGATTCTTTTTACCTATAGTTGACTATATCTAATTTTGACAAATAGTGAATTTGAACAAAAAATTGAAAGGTATGGACATGAATTATAAGCCTATTGACATAAAATTTTTGATATTAAATATTTATAAAGTTCCTCTAAAGATAATGACACATATTCCAAGCTGAAACCAATACCTATAGACTTCTACTTGTCTTAGTACAGTCCACTTTAGTTGATTATATGCAATATTATGCTAGAGAGTCATATTTTGATGTTTGCATCACATAATAATGAATAAAATAGGTCCAAATTATTTCAAAACATCTTTTAAATCTTAAAATATGCCTTTAAACACTATTTTATAGGTCCAACCATGTAAAACTACACCTATAGGACTCTGTACAGTCAACTTAAGTGACTATAGGGTGATAGTGACTAAGATAGGATGCCTAAGTGATGGTCTAGGATACCCAAGGTGAAGGAATAGGTAAAAATAATTTATCAAGGATATTTTAAGGTTTTAATAGGACCTAATCCTTATACCCAAGTCCTAGTTCATGTAAATAACACATATAGGAGCCCTAAATAAGCAAAACATAGTTAAAGGAAGTACTTAGTCCTAACTAGGTAGTAATATGAGGAACTTATGAGAGGTTGGAGGTATGAATTAAGGTTATAAAAAATTAATCACAATTATAAAAACCTCATGAAACCATCATGATGAACATTGAATATAAAAAAGGGCTCATAATTATAAACACACAATCCATTCCTTAAACCCTATATTTAGTACACTCAACACATGTTTGTTTTGGGTATTTAAGGAATTAAAGGGGAAAATGATGTTATGAAGTACTAAAATATTTTACATAACATGATTATGACTTGGGGAATATCCTCCATTTATTTTTTCTAAACAAATAGGGGAAGTACCCTTTGTTTTATCTCAGATAGAAGGCACTTCCCTTATGAGCAAAACTTGCATTCTTGACAAGAAGAGGTGAAAGGATGGTAAAAAAGATGTATATACCTTGATATAAGGTTTTATAAGTTTTAACACACTTATGAAAACATGTTAAATCAATGAAAGAAGGGTTAAATTCAATAAAGTGGTCTAGGTGGTTAAAGTTGTAGTTAGGCCTAGTAGGCAGGGTTTAGGCCTAAAGGCCAAATGGTGGGTCACTTACACTTATAGCCATAGTAATGATTTATAACATATTATATAATGTTTATGGGATGACATCAGATGTTAAAAATCTCTTTTAATGTAAAAAACCCATATAGAAAGCAATTTTTGGCTCAGAGATAGTTTAGGCATGTAGGAAATGGAAGAAACAAGTTTGAATAAGCAATTTGAGTGTTCATATCTCTCTTGATGATTTTTATGGGGATATATGAAGATTTTATAAGTTAAAATTGGTCATATACACTAATATTGTGTAGTTTTTTTCAAATCAAATGTGAAACCTATATGAACAAAGCTTAAGAGGGTAAATAGGCCTAAACACTTGTAAAACCCTTGCTAGTGACCTAATTGGATAAAAAAGGTTGGAGTGATATTTTAATGGAATATTTAGTCCATTAAATTTATTTAAAAATTTATAGGAGTCTATCAGGATCCTTCCCATCCTTTTGAGTTGTACAAAATTATATGGGTGAAGTATAAAATAGGGTATTTTCTATTATTTTATTTGTTGTATAGGTTCCAAGATATTCCAATCACATGGAAAGGACTATTAGGACTTAATATAACTACACATATCAATTTAATTACTTTTAACAACTCATAATTTCCTCAATCAACTACTTCATCTTAGCCAATCAAAACTGGCATAGTGCCCAAGCTAGTGAGAAGGGTGGAAAACTTTAAGTGAGATATTTTTAAGGTGTGTTTGATATATTAATACCATGGAGGGTATTTAAAAGTTTAATCCACTCCCTCCCACGGATTTTCATGGAAAAATTATGCCCTTTTGGAATCCAATTGTGTAGGGTTAATAAAAGAGGAGTTTCTTAGAGTGTAGGTAGTAATAGTTCATATCCAGATGATTATAGATGACCAAGACTACAACTAATGCATGGAGAGGCATGTATAAAATAATTCCCTATTAGTATAATAATCATACCTATACATAGTTGTTTTATTTATGTTCAAATAGGTTTGGATGATGAAGGTAGTTTTCTAAGCCAACACAAAGAGTTTCATAACACTTTTCATGAGTTACATGCCTTGTTTGGACACTTGTACTTCCTAACCTTTCATGATCCATTTAAAATGTATTTTTAATTCATATGTAACCTATTTTATAATATTTAAAAGTGTCCTTGTGACCTCTCTCTCTCTCTCTCTCTCTCTCTCTCTCTCTCTCTCTCTCTCTCTCTCTCTCTCTCTCTCTCTCTCTCTCTCTCTCTCTCTCTCTCTCTCTCTCTCTCTCTCTCTCCCTCTCTCTCTCAAGTTCTATAAAATCTAGTCATTTTTGCCTTTGTAACTTATGCTCCACCTAAGTATTGCAAATCCTTGCTCATTTTCATACCATGGATCAATAAGACTATTAATTTTTACCTCTTCCATTACTATTCTTAGTTTATTCATTTAGAATTTTTGATTTTGCTTAAGTGATGACTCTTATTTCCTTAGTAAGATTTCCTCATTCTCTCACCTCTTTATAGTTGCAAAGATTCTTTTTATAGGGCATGTGAAGTGTTCTAGGAAGTGTCAAGGTTAAGTGAGTTATTATATTCAATAGTTCCATTCAAGACCTTGTTTTTAGTCCTCTTATCCTAAACATACATTCATAACCTCATAATTTAATATTGCTGTGAGAAGATGCAAATTGGAAAAGTGTATGTTTGGTTAGTCCTTTGTTCTCATGTGTAACATGAAACTAGTTGGAATTCATCAATGTATTTTGTGTATCACCTCCCTTATGATGGTATTATTTAAGTTTTCTCTCTCCCTTTTCCCTCACAACATTTAGGTATAGTAGTAATCCAAAGTGGTACATCAAAAGAGTTATCAGTATATAGAGATTACCTCATCCTTAGGCTACCCACAAGCCTAGAGGTGTTTCAATTATTATAGTTGGATGAGGAGAGATGAGACATTTAATAAAAGGGTGAAAATAAAAGTGATAATAATAGCCATATACTAGATAGTGTAATTTACACATCCCAAAATATAATACTTAATTAGTATCCTTAATTATGATATACTATTATATCTAATATAATTAATTATATATTTATTTTCAACATGGTAAATGCCCATATATCCCCATGGTCATAGTATTATAATAATAAATTAAACCTCTATAGATACCAAGATTCATACTTAAAACAATTTTTTGTTAAGTAATTATCTGTGATACAACCATTCAAAAGAGCATTCCATCAAAAACTATAGGCTTGTAGGTGGTGGTATTGACCATCTATCTATAGATAGATAACAATACACTTGGTTTATTCATATTTTATTAGACTAGGTCATGTTCTTCAATATTTATTAGTTGTATTTTAACCAACTCAATCAAGGATTAGATAACTTAGTTACAATAGACATGCATTTTCCACGGTATCAAGTTAACCACTATTACAACCCATGTACACTCTAATAAATGTAATAATATAATTTTTTTCATTTGGATAGAGGTCGTATTTAGTCAAGGATTCATGATTTTAACACTAAATTTGAGAGACAACAATAAATGATTAAGTTTAATACAAATTCACCCTTAAAGTTCTATGGGTGAGAATCAAATCATACCCAAAATTCTATAAGGATCAATTGATTTCTAAAACTAAATCCCAAAATAGACAAATCTTAATATCATATATAATAAAAAATAAAATCAATGTATATTAACTTAAAGTATAAGTAGTACCATAATGATATGAATTTAAATGAGTTAAAACAACTATGGATTTTGGTGGAGTATTATTAGTGATGTCCTTAGTATGATTGAGAATGTTCATGAGGTGTCAAGTGTGCTACTACTTCTATGACAAAGTGTGCCAAGGGTTCTTGTGTAAAGTATGTGACATGTTTGGGCAAGATGATTTAAGCAAGGTTCGATGCATTTGAATGTTGATTATATGTATTATTCATACATTTAATATAAGATGAAAATGCTTCATGATTTTTTTATAAGGTTTAAAATTCCATTGGAGGTGATAAGGAGACTTTGGAATGCTTATGTGGTTGTCTAGGCCATCCTAGTCTACTTATCAAATCAAGCTAAGTAGATTGATGACATCATAATTCACATGTTTAAAGTTGTTATAATAAAGTGGTCACATGGGTTTACTCATATTTATTCCTAAATCATGTGTTTCAAATTTTAGGACTTAACATGATGTCTATCAAATGTTATGGTAGCATAAAGTTGGTATCCTAGGTATATTTTGTATACACATAATATTTTCCAACTTTTATCACTTACTGACACTTTATATCTTCCAAGAACCCATCGAGTATCAATATCTCTAAGTGCACACCCTAAGGGGTGCACTAAGAAAGGGGTGGGTAGACCATTAGTGATTCATAAGATTATTTTCCCTTTTGCCACTTGCCATCTACACACTTATCTCCTAAAACCATTTACCCTAATATTTTTTTCTCTGTTTTACCCATTCCAAACATCTATCTTATCAGATCCTCCTTTTTCTTGCCTTGACCCCCTTTCACCAATTGACTATAGTAGGTTGATTAGGTCAAACCTATATAGGTTTTGAACTCTAATAACTGTATAGGTTTGACTGGGTTGACCCTATACTATTTAGGGGTAATTTTCACTTTGAGTTGTGTTAGCCCTTCAGTTGACCTAGTTCAAGGCCTAGTGATTTATCTCTCAAAAACATATAGGGTCAACTGGGTCAACCCCATAAAATTAACATATTTTAAAGGATTTAGGGCAAGAGCTACCTATATATACAAGTTCATTCTATTTTTAAGAAGATAATCGAAGAAGAATAAATGAAAATGAACATTATTTATTGACCATTCTACTTAAGGAATAAAGCTTAGGGTTCCATACTTTCATTGGAGATATGAATCTTGTCTTGTGGAGAATTATTTTGGATTCATAGATAGGTTGTGTAGCCTAGAGCTGATTTTTATTTTTTTATCTTTAAATACCATAACAATATTATGTGAAACACCTTGGCTAGGGGAGATATTGAGGCTTGGTAGGTTCATATTCAAAGGTAAGTATTCCTAATTATATATCTCCTTTGTAAGAGTAGATGGATGATGTAGTTGTGTTTTTAATTCTATGCATTAGGATTTCATATACATTGATGTGATTATATGTCTTCTATGCATGTTTTGTTAGTTTATTTTGTTTCTAACCCCCCCACTTTGTGCCACAAGCTTTGGTGTGCACTAGACTAGATTTACTTTCTTGTTTATTAGAATAAAGTGAACATTATAGAATTTGGAACCCTTCCTAGCAAGTTGTATTGTGACAAGTGATCCCCTAATTGGTTCTATAATATCCCCATCTTGGTCATACTCTCACTTAAAACATGTATTCCCAATTGGAAGTGTAGGTGTGCTCTATCTTCTCTGAGCCAGGATTGATTTATAGACATGATGCATTTTTTATTGTAGACATTCTAGTGAACCCTATATTAACTAAACCTTACAATATTTTTTCATCTTATTTAATATATTTCATTCTTTTTTATCATATATTTTCCATACTAGATTGACTATGTTGACCTAGTATCTAACTTATATGCATAGGTTTTTAGGTATAGGCTACTAAATTGACCTTATCAACCTAGTATAAGTTTTTAGCCTTTTAGACATCCAATCCAGACTAATAGGTTAACTAATTCAACCCTATACTTTTTTAGACATCCATTTCATCCTACTAGGTTGACCTAGTTGACCCTGTACATTCTAGTTACTCAACATTAGGTTTTTGCAAAGCTTAATTGACCCAGTCCACCTAATTAGTATAATTTAAAAGCATATATCAAGGTTCTTAAATAGAAATCTTCATTATTTAAATATCTGATCCACCAAGTTTCCCTTCTACCTCTCTATTTATTTCTTTACAATCTTTCCTTTCACATTATTTAGTCTTTAAAACTACCCCTACACAGTTAACTAGATTGACCCTGCTGACCCAATTTTATGTTCTATGTGTTATCTAGATAATTGGGTTGACTCTACCAACCCTGTTCATTTTCATACCTTGATTCCATAGTATAGGATTAACCCTATCAACCCTATTCTATATTTTTTACATACATTATTGAGCATATCAACATTATACCTTGTTTCAAAGTTGGAATTAACCTTCGATGATAGTAATTAATTCACACTTTCTTTATTATTGCTTGTATGCTTATAATAGATCACATAGTTTAATTAAGTGGTTTTTTAATTAACCATTTAGTTAAATATTTTATACACACATGTCCAAATCAAAAAATATAAATAAGCATTTTAAAAATTTTCTACCCAAGGCTAGCCTACTTGGATTTCATCACCAAGGGGGAAGCTAACTTGATACTTTGGTTAAGTATAAAGAGTGATTAATGGTATATTTTGTCTAAGCACTCAACACCCTTATCATTTCAATGTGTGAATTGATGAGGTAGGCCCTAATACCAATGCTATATCATTTACACTACAGTCCTTTTCAATTCAAACTACTTGAAACCATCATCAGATTACCATTTTAGGTCATTACTTATAACCAACTTCCCATTACATTTAAAATAATATCATAATAATATAATAAATATTTAGGTTGACCAATTAGTTATCTATTTACTTTCCAAGTTCATTACTTTATCTTTTCTCAATTGTATTTTGTATTACAAAAACATACATTAGCTAGTGTTGGTGTAAGGTTTTGTGTTGTGTGCCTCAATTGGATTAGCCAGTGTCAATCAAATTGACTGTTTGTTTCCTTTTTGTCATTTCTCTTCACACTGATTGAAAAAGTTACATTATTTTAGTTCATAATTTTTTATAAGCTTCTTAATTTCCCTATCTATTTTACTAGGTCAATCTAGTCAACCTTTTACCTTTTTTTAGCCTTTCTTCATTATACTGGATCAACCCAGTCGATCCTATACTATTTATAGACCTTGTTTTTGTGTTGGGTCAACCCAATCAACCCTGTACTATTTATAACATTTCCCATTTTCTTGATTTCTCATATATCTATATTTACCTCCATCATGGACATTTTCCTTGATGATAACACTAAGTTACAATCAATGGACATGATGAATTTTACCAACCCTCATTGGGTCTCCCATAGACAAATTATGGATCTTCTCGAGGATGTTAGTAATGTTCATATTTCAACTCATACAATAAACTATGGGACTCCTCCTAATACCTCTTCACAATGTAATCCTCTATTCTCATTAGAAGACAAACCTAAACTAGAGTATACACCCAAAATACTCTTCTTTATTTCTGAATTTCATAAATAATGAGGAAATGAACCTTCTACCATTTACAATCTTATGATTAGTCGTCAATCCAAAGAGCCTCATTCACCTAATCCTATAATCTCAACTAGATTTTAGGGTACCATTTTATTTGATTCTCAGCATCTTCCTTTGATTATGACCCCTTCTCATACCATGACCTCTTATTCTCTAACTTTTTCTACCTCCATTACTATTATATCCACTAACATGGTAGGTTCTACATCTAGTGGGCCTCTCAAAAAATCCACTATCCTTAATCCTTAAACTAGTGCTTTATTTTTTATCCAAGGTAATGATGTTACTATTATTTCTTCTTCTCAACCATTCACTAGTCCATCTTTTTCTACACAAGCAAATTTTTCCATTAGTGCCTCACATTCTCATAATTCATCTCAAGCTCCTATCAACACTAATAGTGATAACCAAGCCACTAATACCACCTCTAATGATTCTAATTAAACACATCAAATATTATTAAAAACACTCAATCAAATGAATACATTTCAATCTCATAACACAAATCAAATGATGAGAATGCAAAACCACATTCTTCATTTTTAATCTCAACCTCAACTAATGGCTTGGGGCACACATAACCAAAATGTTCCCCCTCCTCCTCTTTGATATTCTCAAATAAATATCATTTATCAACCTATTTTGATTAACAAAACCATTAAGCATCTTCAAAATGAACCTCTCACTACTCCAATTACTAACATTGATATAGGAGGTATCACACCTACAATTTATTATAATGGATCAACTAATCCCACCCTTCATCTTAAAACATTTGTAAATATTTATAAATATTGGGTCAAATTGAACACCTTTATTGCTACCAAACACTTATCCAAAAATCTCATAGGTGATGCCTTGGATTTGTATAAGCAACTTAGAACTCATTCTATTACTAGTTTGGAGGATTTACTGAATGCTTTAGTTCAAAATTTCCAAACTAGTGATCTTCCTGAAAAACAATTTGGCCCACTTCATAAATTGTAAACTTGAAAATGAAATTTCTCAAGCCTTTGTTAAAAAGTGAAAAAAAGTTGTCAAACAAATGTGAATATAACATCTCTGATGATAATATTTTACATCTCTTTACTAATGCCATCTTTCCTAAACTTCAATATCAGGTCTACACTCTCTCTCTCTCCATATACATTGGGGGTGGATATTGACCAAGCTAAATGATAATATTTCCTTATGCATCATTTTAATCCACCCCAAACTTTTTTGGGTCCTTGTCTCTTAAAAAAAAATCATAATGTTACCAATGATGGTGTACATATTCTTATGACACCATTCACAACGTTCAATCTAAAGTTCCTACCCCTTCATTGGAACCATCTCCCCCTTCTCAATAATATACCAATCCTCACTTATCTCCAAAAAACAACATTAACATTCACAAACCTACCTCTATCTTAAATTGAATTTCTTAAACATCTACCTAGGCCCCTTCTAAGAGAACTTGACCCTACCTGTCCAGTGAAATCCTGATATGATCCTAACAAGTTTTATTGGTTTCATGCTAGTTGGGGTCAGTCTCATGAGACCTATAGACAACTTCATAATTTAGCTATGGAATTTATTCTTAGTCCTAATTTTGATCATGATTCTATAATTCAAAAGCATCAAAAATTTTATGAAATTGATTTTAAGGATTATAAATCACATGATAAATCTCAATCTCTAAATTAAGCTAATGCTAACTTGGATATCTACAAAGACCCTCTTCCTAATCATAAACCTATCCAAGACAATCTAGACAAGCCCACCTCTTCTACCAATAATGTAGAGAGTCTTTTTTATCCAACTTCCAAATAAAATGTGGTTAACATGACTAATATTTGAAGGATGGTGGGTTTCATTGATTTAAAACCTATCTATAGTCTTCCATCTCAAACATATCATGTTATATAGGATTCTTCTCCAACTCATTTAAATGAGTTGGGTCAAGATGATCTTATTATTTTTGATGATCCAATTTTGGATTCTCCTCTAGATAACACTTCCCATTCTATTTCTACCATTTTTACATCATCTTATAACACTAATGATACTCAAATTTCTACTAACACTTCTTCTACCATTTCTCACAATCAACCTAAATCAACTACTTATTCATCACAACATGATTTATAACCTTGGCCCAAACCTTATTTTTCATATTAACATAAATTCCAATGAATTTTAGCTTCTCCTTTAGATGGCCTCCTTAATCATTATGCATATATATCTAACAACTTTCTTATGGGTTATGAAGAGTGGGATCCCATCATGAAAATCACTAATCTCCCATCCTAGATTCTATTACTTAAATGTTTAAAGGATTCCCCATGTCATAGAAACCATCTTATAAAACTATTATTTAAGATGAATGTCCCTCATCCTCCCCTAGCAAGACAGGAGGTAGCCTTATTCAAATCTTGTTGGCAATATTGTCATTGATGTCAAAGGTTTAGCATTATTGGTGATAAAGGCCCCATTGCATTTAATGTTGTTTGTAATAAATATATCTTGGCTAATATGAGTTAATATTTATTTAATATTAACAAATATATTTTTGGTTGCATATGAGATAAAATAAGGGCCCATGGAGAAGTTGAAGAGCCATGGGGTAAAGACAAAAGAAGGATGGGACACATTTTCCCATGAAGAGTCATCTTGGGGAATTCCAAGAGTCAGCAAGTGAAGACAAAAGAGTAAGGGCGCAATTTCTCATGAAGGGACACTTTGAGGAATACGAAAAGTCACCAAAGATAAGGACAAAAGT
Organism: Torreya grandis; assembly: GCA_037957365.1. NCBI lineage: Eukaryota > Viridiplantae > Streptophyta > Pinopsida > Cupressales > Taxaceae > Torreya > Torreya grandis. Next base: position 6,884,039 of record JARHVA010000149.1, read on the forward strand.
GGGAAGGACATTTTTGATCATGAAGGGTCACCACGTGAATTTTAAAAGGCTTGAATATGAAGGGTCATCCAATATTGGCGCCATTTTCCATGAGGATTGAAGGGTCACAAAGGGAGAAGGCCAAAGGTCATTTGGAAAGCTATAAATAAAGGGTTGAGAAGCCATTTGTATATATGGTTGAGAGAGGTTGATTTGATATTGTAATATCTAGCTTAGAAGAGCAATTGTGAGAGATGAATATGATTTGTATTTGTTATATCTAGCGTAGAAGAGCAAAAGTGAGAGAGAGCAAGGAGATGTTGTATTGATCTATCATTTGTTGAGATAGCAACATTGAGAGATAGGTGTGTGGTATACACAAAGGGGTTGGTACTCCTGTGGGTTGGTGCTCAACAAAGGGGTTTAAAGCTCCTATGGGTTGGTGCTCAAGAATTTTAGCTGAGGTTGGTACTCAGAAAAGGGGTATGGTGCTCTTGTGGGTTTGTTCTCATGAATATACTTAAGATTGTTCACCATGGTTTTTCCCACATTGGGTATCCACATTATATTTGGTGTCTCTCTCTATCTTGTGTGATGTTTATTGTTTGAGTTTTATTGCATTTCTTAAATGTTTTATTAAGTGGAATTTGATAAAGGGAAAGTTTTATAAGATATATAATATACTGATTCACCCCCCCCCATCTCAGCATATTCCATGCTTAACACCTGGTATCAGAGCAGGTTCCTTTTTGAAGAGTTTAACAGCTTGAAGGTAGATCAAAGAAAAGCATAAGATGGCCAAGCAGCTAAAGAAGGAGAATCAAGAGTTGAAATATGTGGTTGAGGCTCTTAAGGAAAAGGTGTGTATCTTGGATTCTAAGTTGGCTATAGAAGTAAAAGAAAATAAGATATTTATTCAGGATCTTAAGAATCAGTTAGAGGTTGAAAATTCAATTTTAACATCAAAAGAAGAAGAGTGTAATCATTTGAAGAATGAGTTAGGTTCTTTAAAGGATATTCATGAGAAGATTGTAATCAAGGTTGAGAAAGATCATGAAATATTGGTCCAAGGAAAGAAGGATGCAAGTTTTGAAGGCAAATCAAAGAAGTCGATCAGGTAGCCCAATGCTTTTAAGTTTTCAAATTCTTTTCATGGCCATTGTTTTGTTTGTCATCATGTTGGTCATATGGAAAGATACTATATGAGGAGAAGTAATCAATCAAAGGGAGATCTCTAATTCATTCAAGAAAAAGGTATGAGAAATATTGTTTGCTTTTGTTGTCCTAAGGTTGGCCATATTGCTAAATTATGTCCAAAATAAGTAAAGAGATCTTCAAAGTATGTCAAAGGTTACAGAGCCCCTAAAAGATATGATAAGAGTCAAATTAAGGTTTGGAGACCTTGAATAGTAAAGGTTGATCAGGTTGAGTTTAAGAATGAAAATTAATTACTTGCTATACTAGATAAAGAATAAGATAAGAAGGATTGTGTAGAATCTCTTGTTACATTTGAGCATGAAATTTGTCAAGATAAAATAGTTGCAAAAGTTGAGAAAAATAAAAACATCATAAATGATAAGGTTAGTAAGTCAAAAAGGTTAGACATGCTTAAACGGATTCTAAAAGAAAAACATAAGAAGATCAAGGAAGAAATAGAGGAGATGTGGGAATCTCCTGAGATTTATTTCTAAAACCCTATTATGTGGGGTGTCTCTTATAGGCTTCAAGGAGACACTTTTAAAAATTGAAGCATGGTGGATGCTATTGGGTCTTGGTTATGTTGCATGACAAGAAGGTGAGTTGGCAAATTAATTTGTATATCTTTTGAGGGAATATATTTTTAAAGAAAATTTTGCATCAATATTATGGTTTGAGGCTATTAGAATGATTCTTGCATATGCAGTGTTTTAAATGATTATGGTCATAAGAAATTAGAATGTTGAAAAAGAGGTAACAGTTTTAGAAAGAAGGAAAAGAATACTCATGCAAATTCAATGAAGAAGGATTAGAGTTTCAAAGTTCCATTCATCAAGAAGAAGGTTTAGACATGTTCATGGCAGAAGAAACAACCTGAAGATTCTATGTTGGTGCAAATAACTTTGCATGTAAGAAATAAAGATCAGCCATGGTTCGTTGATAGCGGATGTTTGAGGCATATGACAGGAAATAAGATTAAAGAAGATCAATGGTGGCATAGTGAAATTTGAAGATAAAACCATTGCCAGGATAGCCAGAAAAGGTATTTTAAGTTTCGATATTAGTAGAGCCAAAGTTAAGAATGTTTTGTAAGCATAATCTATTGAGTGTAAGTCAAATATGTGATCAAGAATACACCTTAAAGTTTCATGTCGAAGGTTTTGAGATTAGAAGGAAATATTCAAATGAGTTGATTGCAGATTCTCAAAAGGATAGGTAAATATTTATATTCATTATCAAATATCTTCTCAAAGATCGGTGAGAGGAGTTGGGAGTAATTTCTATTACTTCCTGCCATTGATGTTCAGCATCAAGTGAGCGGGAGCTAAGTATTAGCTCCAAGTAGGCCCTTTTCCATTGATGTCAAAGGGGGAGAATAATAGGTACAGGTACAGGTGCAAAAAATAGGTATAGGGAATAGGTACATGTTGCTACAGTAAGGGGGAGTTACTGTATGTTTTTAGATGACAGTATGTGCAGGTGATAGGATGTGGTATTTTTTAGGATTGAGGTTGCCATCAATGACAAAGGGGGAGATTGTTGGAAATATTGTCATTGATGTCAAAGGTTTAGCATTATTGGTGATAAAGGCCCCATTATATTTAATGTTGTTTGTAATAAATATATCTTAGCTAATATGATTTAATATTTATTTAATATTAACAAATATATTTTTGGTTGCATATGAGACAAAAGAAGAACCCATGGAGAAGTCGAAGAGCCACGGGGTAAAGACAAAAGAAGGATGGGATGCATTTTCCCATGAAGAGTCATCTTGGGGAATTCCAAGAGTCACCAAGTGAAGACAAAAGAGTAAGGGTGAAATTTCTCATGAAGGGACACTTTGAGGAATATGAAAAGTCACCAAAGATAAGAACAAAAGTGGGAAGGATGTTTTTGATCATGAAGGGTCACCACATGAATTTTCAAAGGCTTGAATATAAAGGGTCATCCAAGATTGGTGCCATTTTCCATGAGGATTGAAGGGTCACAAAGGGGGAAGGCCAAAGGTCATTTGGAAAGCTATAAATAAAGGCTTGAGAAGCCATTTGTATATATGGTTGAGAGAGGTTGATTTGATATTGTAATATCTAGCTTAGAAGAGCAATTATGAGAGATGAATATGATTTGTATTTGTTATATCTAGCTTAGAAGAGCAAAGGTGAGAGAGAGGAAGGAGATGTTGTATTGATCTATCATTTGTTGAGATAGCAACATTGAGAGATAGGTGTGTGGTATACACAAAGGTGTTGGTGCTCTTATGGGTTGGTGCTCACGAATAGTAGCTGGGTTGGTGCTCAGCAAAGGGGTTGGTGCTTGTGTGGGTTGGTGCTCATAAATAGTAGCTGGGTTGGTGCTTGACCAAGGGGTTTGAAGCTCTTGTGGGCTGGTGCTCATGAATTGTAGCTGAGGCTAGTACTCATCAAAGGGGTATGGTGCTCCCGTGGGTTTTTTCTCATGAATATACTTGAGATTGTTCTCTGTGGTTTTTCCCACATTAGGTTTCCACGTTATATCTAGTGTCTCTCTCTATCTCGTGTGATGTTTATTGTTTGAGTTTTATTGCATATCTTGAATGTTTGATTAAGTGGAATTTGATAAAGGGAAAGTTTTATAAGATATATAATATACTAATTCACCCCCCCTCTTAGTATATTCCTTGCTTAACAAATCTAAGGATAGTATATTATAAAAATGTGAAGAGATGTCTATCAACATCAATGAAACTATAGACACTTCTCTTTCCTTTTCCCATAGTTTTTATAATTCTCGATGAAATTATTCTTTATGTGAATTATCCTCCCTTATTAATTAGTATTCAAATAGGTGATATCCAAGTTAATCATGCATTGATTGATGAGGGTTTAAATACCTACGTTTCCTCTCTCAACTTCATTAAAACTCTTAGATATTTAAAATTCAATCTCAAGTCTAAATGCAACACCTACCAAAGATATGACAGAAGGAAAATTCCTCCTCTAGGTTTTGTGTGGATTCCCATTACCATCCCACCTATCATCATTCATGTGAAGGTGATGATCTTTAACTTTCCCCTTTCTTATAATATCTTTCTTGGTAGGATGTGGACTCACCTTATGAGAGTCATTGCTTCTTCCACATATAAATATGTTAAAATTATTTCATAATGGAGCCATTTATAGGATTTAAGGTGACACTAAACCTTTTAATTTCAAACAATTCCAAGACTGTGGTGTCTTCAATATTATTACTCTTGAAATTTTTCCTAGCATTCCATTTCATGAGTCTCAATGTCTTAATTTTCCTATTAATTCAACTTGAGGTTATCATGGGCATCCTAAATTCATTTGGAATAGTCCCCCTAACCTCTTATATTTTGATGATGATGAGCCCAATGATATTAAACTAAAGATTAAACCTTTTTTATCTCTCACCTCACCTCATCTCATAGTTTCCTTTTTCCTTACAACCTCATTCTTACAAGCCTCCTTACAATGTTATTCCCATACTCTTAACCAAGAATAAACATTCTATTCACCACACTTCCTCAAATAACAAGGTTATCCCTACTTGTGTCATCGATCTTCATACCTTGAATAATGATGATGGTTATTCTTTAGATGATCCATTCTTAAGTGGTCTTGTATATGCCTGTGATGTCAAGATTGTCTATTATCATTCTTCTTTACTTGAGTCTTTTTGTGTATCTTCCCATTTTCCTTCATCTATAGTTCCTAATTTTAGTATTTTTATTAATTATCAGAGGGTAGAGATGGTGCCTCTAATTTTTTAGGGTCCTCATAGGAGTATGCTCATCGATCATGTTATGACAAGGCCTTACCACTTTGTTAGGTTCCCTAATCAACATTGTTGGTTTACTCCTGAGATTAGTATGACCCTTCTTAGACATTTTATAGATCATTCATCTCCCTCAATAGATCCCTTATTATATCCCATTTCTTCTCCCACTATAGTTGAGCCTCTTTCCACTCCTACTATAGTTGAGCCTTTTCTTGCTCCTATTATTATTGAGCCTACCCCTACTTCTCATCCCATTTCTCCTTTTATTGATCCTAGTTTTGTTTCTTGTCCATCACCACCTTATCCTTGTGATAGTTTGCTTCCTTTGCCTAAGATGTCTCTATTTCCCACCAAATAGGCTGATGATTCTTTGTCATCTTATTCCACTCCTATTACACCTCTTTGTATGAGTGTTCCTCCTAAGACCACTCACAAGTATATCTATTTATTTCATGGAATAGACCATCATTATTCTACCCATTATTTCAAGTTACAATAATATATTAATACTTTGAATCCTTCTTCTCCTTCTTCAGACAAATCCATACCTCCCTTGAAGGTTCTATCTGAATGTATACCTAAGTATGGTAGGTGTATTTTTTATGGCACCAATGTGACACCCATCACATCGATCATTTCCACATCCTTCAAAAACACCTTAAAGATCACCTTATAGCTATTCCTAAACCTACTTCCATTCTTCCCATAGGTCATCTCCATAATAAGGATTTTACTTCTTATCCCATGTCTCCACCTCTAATGGTTTCATCCCCTCATGTGGTCCCTTAATCACCTTTTGTGCCTTCACCTATGATTCCTTCACTTGTGGATATTCCTTTACCCATGGATCATTTTCCAATGGTGATTTCTTCATCTCCTATAGAGCTTGATCCTATGAAATCTCTTGATAATCCCTTGCCTAATTTTCCTCATCGACATGATCCCTTAAGCATTCCTACTTTTTTAGCTGAGGAGATTAGATGAGAAATATTTTCCCAATTTTCATTGAATATTGATGAGATATTAGCAATAGTTTATATCTAGATTCATAGAGATTTATCCAATGTATTAGATAATGTGTATGGGTAGATTTATTATTATTTATGATCACATACATGGTGCCTTTACATTACACTTTTATTGGAGGTGTAATCCAATTTCATTCTTATTTAGTTGTTATATCATTTAAAACTGTGTCAAGTTCATATTTTTCTTATATGGTGATTCTTTACTTTTTATACTATATCTTACTTATATTTCCATTTATATTTGCATATGATTGTCTTTCTTTATAATTGTTTTCTCTTTTTTTCTTGACTTTTTTTCAAAAGTCTCTTCTTGTGTCTTCATGATTGTTTGCTCTCTTATCTATATTTTGCATGGATAATTATCATTATGACTTGGTTATACAAACCATATTCCCTTTGGTCCTTATCTCCTTTTACCATGTGATCAATTATAAAATAATGTATCTCATTATACTTTCCTTTAAAAAATACACATTTGGATCTCCTTTTTCCTTTCTTATTTTTTTGAAAACTAAGTATATACACGGTTGAAACTTTAGATCACATGCTAGTTCATTATTAAGCCTAAGTGTCATAGTCAATCTTTATCTTTGGTTGCTTTTCTTCCTTTAGCCTTATCCTAAATCTCATTCATGTTTATCACTACATCTCTCATTATTGGTCATTCCAAATTCGTATGGAGGAGGAATCTTAAAAATCCATAAAAATTTAAAATCCAAATCATTTTATAAAAGGAAATGATATAAAAGGCAAAAATATTCTTAAAAGTCAAATCACACTAAAAGACATGATTCAAAACACATATCCTTCTTCTAGTTGAATCTCAAAATCCATACTTGACCTCATGGTAGAGCTAAGGTCCTTTGGGGTACGCTAGGCTAGAATATTAGAAGAGGAGAATAAAAATATTTTAGTGCTACCTACTTTCTCATGCAAGTGCCCAATCTTCACAGTAGATTGACAACTTTATAAGGGTTCCTGAATAATGGGGAACACATCATGGGAAGGTAGGTATATTTTAATTTTATTTTACCAATCTACCCTCATGATTTGATCTTAGTAGCATGCTTATTTTCCTACAAAGCTTTGTGTTTATAATGAATAGGTTTCCTTTATACATTGATGGCCACTAGTCACTTAGTGTCTTCTCATGTCCTTAGTATGCCTCTTATCTCCTAAAGTCTTATCACAATACACATAAGTCTTTCTTTTTACACTCCATTTTTCATTCCCTATATCCCTCATATTTCCTCTCGAGAAATATTGTTTTGTGTACTGATCACTCCCCTTGGGATTTCAATTGTGAGTTCTTTTTAAAGGACATGGATAGGACCCAATGTTACTCACAAGTTGCCACATTTTTCCTTCCTATTATCCACATCCTTTATTACCTAATAGTCCCAATTATTCCACCCTAATGATATTCCTTTTCTGAGTTGTAATGTAAGACCACGGATAGGACCTGACATTCCTCATAAAAATTTTCAATAATATAAGTCATAAAAAAATTATGTGTCAAATATGAGATAAGATGTGATCGATTATGAGGTTACATATCATTGACATACTTCCCAAATTGATTTAGTGTGTTTTATGGTTACTTTATTTCTCTTTAACTTATTTTATCTTCTTATTTTTCAAGTGCATATAAGAATATAATCATTTCTTAAATTTTTAGTGTGATAAATTTTAGACCAATCTTTTGCCAATTTTATTTTATTTTATACTTCCCAACATGATACAATATAATTTATTCACTTAATTCATTTATTTTTATGCAATTTGTGCTCTTTTACATACCTTCCATTTTATTACATTTTTTTTGTACGTCCCAATGTGATTTAGTATGATTTTACTTATTTGAATTTGGTGCAAAAATATTTCACTTTGGTTTAAGAACATATTCCTTTTTACCTTGTTATTTTACCATCCTTTGTTCTTTATAATTAGTCATTTTATTATTGTTACACATTTACCAACTTGAAATACTGTGCAGTACATTTTTGATTCATTATATTTTACCAAGTCTTTTTGCCTCTTTATTTCTCACCATGCATGTGTTCTATATAATGCTATAAAAGAAACCAAATATAATATATTTCCTATAACATATAAAAAAAATAGATAAATACATGTGATATAAATAAATATATCTAAAGCATCCACAACTACAACCATAATGATGACAACATACACAATCAAAATCAATATGCCAAAATGATATATCATATATATCTCATGAATTTTTGATAAAACAAGTACAACCATATACAATTCTCTATCTCTATGACTAGGCACCATCCTATATATATTTTGGCCTAATCACACTACCTATACAGGCCATGGTTTGACTCTTTCAAAAAATATGCTATAAATAGGTTATCTAAGATCTCAGTCCCTCTACCTATCTTTATAAGTGCACTACTTGTGCCTCTGCTTGTGTTAATTAGGTTTGGGTCTCTATATGTGCCCATGTCATCTATGTCACTATATCCATATGCATATCTCTCTCCTCTACTAGGTCCTAGCATGCTCATATCTCACCTATACCCATTTATAGTGGTGGTTGTACCACCTCTCTCTATGCTTGTATCTTCCTCATTACTTCCCTTGCTAATCTAAACTAACTCGCTTGAGATGGGGCAGATGGTACACTAAGGTCCTCTAATATAGTAAGGTCATATGGTTGTATATTCTCATCCAAGATGTCATGGATTGATACCCTCACAAGGGACCCCCATCTCTCATCCTCATCTTCAACTATTCCTTCAAAATCACACCTAAATAGATATTAGATCAATGTTATATCTCACAATATCTATCTACCTCTAGTCTCTATTTTAAAAATGAAAACTTAAGAAATAACTTAATCATTTTTATTACTCATCTGTCTTGACCACTATGGTTTCACCATCCATGTGACTACTTATCACAATCTCTCCATCCATGTAGCCTCCTAACACCTCTTCTATATGTTACCTCCTCAGCTCAAATCTAGATTTTAGGGCCCACACCTACCTTAGCCTACACCTGAGTGGCCTCTCTATCCTCTAGCTCTCCTTTGACTTACCTACTAGGTCATTAGAGATGGTGATAGTATCCACTATCTTTTACTCCTCTTTCCTTCATTGAAGCCATGTCTTTGGTGGTTATAGCTCATCTCACTAAGGAATTTCTAGTGGTATCTCTAGTACCACTACCTCTAGATCCCTCTCCTCTTGCTCTGCTCCCTATCATGATTTCCTAATATATGGTTTCTCATGACATGTTCAAAGTGTTAGCCTCATTATTAATGGCGCTAGTCCCCTCCTCCCTTGTGGCTCTCTCACATGTTAAGCCCACTACTTAAGCATCAATAACAATGCCATTGGATGAAGTAAGCCCATCTATCTTGGCACTTGTTCCATTTGATGTGGATTTATCCATAAATTATAGTGTCTAATAACCTTTGTCCTCATTGTCGCTAGTGAAACTATGTCTCAGCTCAGCTATGTAGTCATTATGTGCCCATATGGATGCCACACTATGTCTGCATGTCTCACCATCTATAGTAATGGCATGTGGACCAAGGCCCACACTGCCTAGTCCTCTCTCCATCTTTGCACTCAAGGTGACCTATCATCAACCACATGGGGAAACCTAGCCAACCAATACATGGGAAACCTCTCATATATCTAAGGCATTAGTAATATGATCAGACCTATTAACTTCTACCCTCTAACCATCACCTCATATGGATCATGTATGAGCTAAACCTAGATGAAAAATCCAAGATCATATAGTAATCCCTCCTATAGGATCATCTTTCTCAAGGTTACCATGAATAATGGCATCTTACCATCTAACTTGTGACATAACACTCATTATGTCACTAGTCTTATCATAGCTTTCTAGATATTTAGAATCTATGATTCATATATTTCAAACATACTAACTCTCCTACTTACTAATATCGTATATGAGCCTATAACCCACATGGCTAAGGCTTTCCTCTCTTCTAGGCTATCTAGTATGCTTATGGTCACTAGTGCTCCTACTATCAGTATTTATAAGATGGCATGCACATCCTTCAAAGTGATAGATAATTATACCATGTCCCCATCCACCTCCCATCTGAAGGTGTTATTTAATCATTCCTAGCATTTAAGGAACATGATTAACAGATCAACACTTAGGGAGATCTTACACATGTCAACTATCCCTCTTAGGTCAACTACTAGTCTATTTCTATTTCCTATTATCAAGTGCTCCAATAGATACGGTAACCAAGACACGTCTACCAATCTTTTGAACCTGGGTCATCTCTATAAACAAGAAAAAAAAGATGTATTAGATCCTCCATGTCATGTATAATCATAATATATTATTTTTACAATTTTAATAAAAATAATACTAAATTGCTTTACTTCATTCATTTTTACCTATTTTTAGGCCATTTGGTCCTTTTTACCCTTACTTGGTCATTTAGGCCATTCTACCCTTCTTTCAGCCTTTTGTACACATTTTTGTACCATTATAGTCCTTTGATCAACCTGGTTTGACCAAAATTTCCCTATTTTTGGATTGGTTGACTTAAAAATATAAGTCCACCCTCTTATTTTCCCCTCCCTAGTAATGCATTGTCAAACTATAATTTTTTAGATTAGTTGGCAAACCATACCAGGTCGAGAGTCTATAAAATGTACAAGATCAACACACACCTACTAGGTTGGCAATTTGGATTTTGCCTATTTTCAGCCTACTGGGTCAACTGGGTTGACCTAGATATTTTTCACTGTCGACCCCTTGCATTTTCCTTAAAAAGTGCCTTTTTACATTTTTCTCCTTAATTCCTTCAAACCCATTTTCTATCATAGTTTTTCCTACCTATATAATCTAATTTGGATTTATTTTGACATCTAGAAATGCTAAAAATTATATTTTTCAAAAAATACATTTAATTAATTAAAATACTCCAAAACTGACTTAAGATTCATAGTTGCATAGCTTAGTGCACTTGCTACTACTCCTAGATATCCTTCTCATCTAGCTTGTCATTTCCTCACCATCATAGCTCATTTAGTTTCCATAGCTTCTTTTTCTCTCCTTCACAAGTCAAAATAACCAAAAGACTTGTCTTTCACCTATTTAAAAACACTTTCAAATTCAAATTCAAATTCTTCGATTATATTCACACAGATTCCTTGTTTTACTTATATCATTATTTCTACTTATCCATTTTTTAAACCATAAAATTCATTGGATTTTTGATGATGTAGATAATATTTTTCATTATCATATGCCTATATTCCAAATATTTTGATATTTGGCTATTTTTTGAACTAACTTCTATAGTTTCACCTAGTGTTCTTCACATTAGACACCTTCACATCTATTGAAGTCTACTTCTATATCTACAACATTAAGTTAAGTAAAGGTATGTGTTTTTCAATTTTGTCCTTTAATTTATCTTGTTTACTACTTACTACACTTTACTTAGCATCAGTGTTGTGTGTCATCATGTTCTATTTCTTGAAGCACCATCCCATGTTGCACTTACGTGACACGTGATGAGATTTGAGTGGGGAATATGTATACTCATAATATTTTAAAACTTTTATCACTTACTAACACTTTATACCTTATAGTTACCCATCAAGTCTCAATCTCTTTGAGTATATGCCCTAAGGGGTGTACCAAGAAAGGGGTGGGTAGAGCATTGGTGCTTCATAAGATTGTTTTCCCTTTTTCCACTTGCCATCTACAGACTTGTCTTCTAAAACCATTTAACCTAAGCTTGTTCTTCTCTATTGTACCCATTAAAAACATATTTCTTATCATTATCCTCATTTTTATTACCTTGATCCCCTTTTACTAGTTGACTATACTAGGTCATTGAGTTGACCCTGTACAATTTTTAGCCTCTGATTACTATACAGGGTGGATTGGTTTGACCATGTACTATTTAGGGGTATTTTTCACTTTGAATTGTGGTATCCCTTTGGATGACCTAGCTAAAGACCTAGTGATTTATCTCCTAAAAACATACAAGGTTGACTATGTCAACCCCATATAACCAACATATTCAGAAGGATTTAAGGGTAAGATCTAACTATATATACAAGTTCATTTCCAACCAATTAGAAGAGAAGTGAAGAAGAATAAGTGAAAATGAACATATGTTTATTGACCATTATAATTGAGGAATAAAGCTTAGGGCTCTATAATTTCTTTATAGATATGGATCTTATCTTGTGAATAAGTATTTTGAATGCATATATAGGTTGTGTAGCCTAGAGTTGATTTGTATTTGTTATCCTTACATAACATAATAATCTCTTACAAAACATCTTAGCCAAGGGAGAGATTGAGGTTCTGAGGGTTTGTATTTGAAGGTAATTATTACTAATTTTATTTATCATTTATAAGAGTAGATAAATAACACATTTGTGCTTCTCCTTCCATGAAATAGGATTTTGTATACATTGACATAAGTATGTCTTCTATGCATGTTTATTTTAGTTTGTTTTGAACCCCCCCATTTTGTGCCATAAGATTTGTTATGCACTAGACTAGATTTACTTTCTTGTTTATTAGAATAGAGTGAACATTAAACCTAAGAATATTTTAGGTTTATTTCATGATTGTGTTAGATTTTAAGCTTTGGAACCATTCCTAGCATGGTTTACTATAATAAGTGATCCCCTAATCGGGTCTAACAGATCCCCATCTTGGTCATGCTCCCACTTAAAAAATGTATTCCCAATCAGAAGTGTAGGTATGATCTATCTACTCTGAGCTAGGATTGATTTATAGAAATGACGCATTTTTAATTTCATATAGATTTCACTAGTTTCCATAGTCATTTTTGCATAAAAATATGACCATTGGAATTCAAATATTTGAATTTACAAAGGAAAACCAATCTCTAGTATTTTGATTATAAATTTTAATAATAGATGAATTTTTTAATGGAGTAAAAATAAAATTTGTAAAGAACTCCAAGTTGTATCCATAAAATTTGGTTTCAAGCTTTGAATAGTTATATAAATGCACTTATTGAGCTTCAAAGTTGACTGAAGGTTTGACTTTCTTCTACAACTGACTGAGCAAGGTGTTTGAGTTTGTATTGATGGATTTTAGATGTTTCATGATAATTTATAAATTACAGGATGTTTTAGACTCCCCAAGGATCATTTTTATAGATTTAGAGGTTTTACCAATCCATTTTTAGTATGAAAAAGTATTAATAAGTTTATGTTTCCTTCGTCCATCATGGTGGTCATGATTAATGCATTGATTTGATATGTTTGAGTTATGCATAGGAGTCTTGAGATTATTTTTATCTTTGGAGGATGTCCTAAGGGGCATATTTCATGGATACACTTGGAAGTTTTCTTATGCTTTTATTTTTCTTGGTGAAGAGTTAAAGTTATGAATAGGTCTCCATGAGACCTAATGAAGGCTTGAGGCCGAATGGAGTGTTCTAAATGAAATTGAATGAATCATTTTAGATTGATCATAAAGGAGGATAATGTATGTTAGGTATAAATTTTATGATAGTGTTTGGATCATGGTGTGGGTATAATTTATCATTTAGACTCATTGGTTTTTTTTTGAAGGTGAGACCTAATGCAATAAGGTCTATTAGGCCTAAAGAGGAGAATAAGATCTAAATGTATATGACCAAACTATGTTTGATATTTGATAATTGTTTCATGAGATTAAAATTTATTAAGGGTGATTAAAATATGATTCTAATTTTTATTGTGCTTTGGCTGACCTAATGATTTAGTGTGAAAAATACTAGTATGCAAGGCTAGTTTGGCCTTTTTGGTCAAGTAAGACTATGGGAGTGTGAAGCGAATGAAATAAGGATTTGTAAAAGTGTAAGAGAAATAAATAATATAAAAATATCATTTTGAATATGATTTTAAGGTCTAATAGTGTGTATACAAGTGGTGAGCTATTGGATTTCTTATTTTAAAGCTAGATAGGCCTATTTGTCTAGTTGAGTGATGTAAAAGAGGAAGAGTCATATATGAGGTAGAAAGGTAGATTTGAAGGTATTAGAGAAAAATAATTGCATTATCAGGTGTAAAACATATTATATTATAGGTGGATATCAATCTGGGGTGATTGAGTTGGTGCTTGATCACGTAGGGGGTTATAGCTTCCTTGCTAGTTGGTATTAGCTAAAGGCCAAGTGAATGCTTGACTAAATTGAGGGGTGGGTTCTCCTTGATCAGTTGTGGATGGTCTAAATTGATTAATTTTTATATGACAAGTAGTCCAAACTATGTTTTAATGGTTTTTATCCCCCATAAAGGTTTCCCACATAGATCTAGTCTTGTGATGTATTCTCTTGTTTATGCTTTATATGTATGCTCTCATTGTGATGATGATTGAATGGTTGATGTTCATATGCTTATGATGGATAACTATTTGAGTTAATCAAGTTAAGGGAAATATTGGTTGATTGATTCACCCCCCCCAACTCACCCTTATTTCATCTTATACTTCCAATAATTAGTATCAAAGCAAATAATTTGAAGGAAGATCAAACAACTTGAAGATGATCCTAAGGAGCACAAGATGGATAATTAGTTGAGGAAAGAGAATCTAGATTTTAGGTCAAAATTCAAAGATCTTAAATAATAGACCAAGTCATTCATAGAACATGAATAAAGGATAAGTCATCTTCAAACCAAGTTTGATAAATTTATTGAAGCTATCAAGGAAGACAAGAAGATCAAGGACCTAAAGAGTCAAGTGGAGGATACAAAGAAAAGTCTGGGCTCAAAAGATGAAGAATGTTCTAAATTGAAATATGAGTTGGGTTCCTTGACATTTTAGGTTAAACAAGTTAATGCTAAATTAAATTCCTTTGAAGAGAGTAAGGTTGAGAAGGAGCACATCAAGACAATCCCAGTCAGGAGGGATAAGAAGAATGTAGACCATCTCAATGTCAATATGAAGGTTAATAAAAAATATCTACTAGACAACCAAATGCTACAAGTTATGCCAATATATTCATTGGTCATTGTTTTTCATGTAAAGAGTTTAGATATAGAGTAAAGGAGTGTAGAAAGAATTTATGGAACCATGAGAAAGTAAGTCATCAATCAAAAGGTATGAATAGTTTTTCTTGCTTCAATTGTAATAAGTTTGGTCATATTTTTAAATTTTATCCAAATGAATTAAGAAGGTCCTCATGGCATGTCAAGAGGTATGAAGCTTCTAAGTTTCAGGAGAAAGGTAAATCTTGGGTTTGGATACCTGAGATAGTTATTGACCAAATTTGACTTTTAGTCAAATTGGATCAACCCCTATATATTAAAACTTTTCACAAGTTCCCATATGTCTGATAGGGTCTCATGTGTGTCTAAATACCTTACCTATCCCTACTCTAGCCTTGGTATAAGCCTATATTCCTTGTGCTTGCCTAGTCAACCAAAGTCAACTCTAGTCAACCAAGGTCAAACATGGTCAAAGGTCCAAATTATATTGAAAGTATCCTAATTTTGTCATTTAAATTTTTTACCATTAATAACCTCTAACTAGGTTTTTGACCAATTTCCACCAAAGTGCACAACTTGGCCTAAAATGCTAAAAAACATTAAAAGCTTTGAAATTGATATATTCAAGTGCTGATTTTGGCCACCAAAACACATTAAAAGATTTGAAATTTATATATTCAAGTGATAATTTTGGCCAGGGTATCCCTAAATGGGGCAATGCATTTTATGGGCCAACTAACTTTGATAAGATCATTTTGAATCAAAATGACAATTTTGCACCTAGGTGCTCTAGATTTCTCTTTTCTATCAAATATCTTGCACAAGACCTACGGCTTTTTTTTTTTTTTTTTTTTGAAAAAATCCTAAATGGTATAATGTATCCAATTCATCTAACATCAAATTCCATTTCTAATCCAATCAAATTTTGGGCCAATAAAAAGACATTATAACCAATTTGAGTAATTTGTGCACAGAGAGTCAAGGTTTGCATCAAAGTGCCTAATCATGCTTAAAGATAATTAAATAAAATTAGAGAATAATTAATAATTTCATGGAAAATTTTTGAATAATTTATTTTTTTTAAATGAATATTTAATATCTACATCATTAAGTGACATCATTTCTTGGGATGAGATCACTGGGCCATAAATGCCACAAATATCTAAATCAAGCCACCCCATGCCTCATCAATGCCTTCCATGCCTCTTAAATTCCCATATATCCAAAATATTTATGAGCCTATTTATGGATTTTTATTACATAATTGGATTAATCCTTAGCCACACATCTTAATCTTGAGATGGATGACTCAAGTTGATTTGAGCCATTTTCTAAAATCCATAAATAGGAGGCCTTGCCACATGAATTTAAGATCTCATATGCCAAAGTTATAATGCTAAATTTATTATAAATCTTCATGAAATTAGTGTTATAATTCCAAAATATTGAGCCAAAATCCAAGCAAGGTGTTAAGGAGAGATGGAGGATAGTCAAGCTCCATTGCAACAGACTTCATGAGCACAAACCAAGCAAGCCATTACAATAAACTATTTGGAGCATCCAAGGAAGGTGAAGGATTTATTTGTCTTTGAATTATATTTTTGTTTCTCATTTGGTTTTTTTAAATAAGATCCTCCCTTGAGATAGGCTTAAGGTGTTAGTTTAGTGTGTTCTTTATTTGGATTTTATTTCATTCACTAACACCATACTAATCTCCCCTTATTGCAATCCTATGTTCTTAAATGGCATGATTGGTGGGTCCCAACTCCACAAATTAGGTTAAAAAACTCTCTAAAGCAACCCACTAATATTTTACATGTAGGATATTGGATTTAGAGGCCCAAAAGACTAAAAATTTAGCTTAAAATTCTTTTTTTTGATAATCATGTTTTTGTTTATGGAAACCTCAGTTTTTCTCTATGAAATGATATCATTTTTACAAAATTGTGATTTTGTGTAAACAAAATCACTATTTTCTAAACAATGATTTCATGAACTAAGAGCAACGATATTGTCATCTAGATCAATGATATTGTCCTTCTGGGCAGCGATATCATTCTTTTGGGTAGTAATATCACTCTTTTGGGTAGTGATTTCATCATTTTGAATAGAGATTTTACATAATAGTGATTTCATCATCCGAATGGTGATTTTGTATGTTGTATGATTTATTTCTATAAATGATTATATCATCAACCTATGCAATGATATTGTCAACTTAGCCAGTGATTTTATTTGAAACAATGATATTACATTTTTCTGTATTTTTCTATCTAATAGTGGTGATCTTATAGGATATAGTGATATTGATTGAGTAATTTTGATTTTGTCAAAAAAGACCTCAAATTTCAAATTTTTTCCTTCCATTTTTAAATTAGCTTTCAATCTAAAGGATACTCTAACGTTTGTATTATAGGACTAAGCTTGGGAATTTGATAAAAACATGTTTTAGACCATCTTTTGTATGCTTTTAAAATGAACTAGGAACTTTGTTTTAGTACTTAATGAAACATTTAGGTGCTTAAGATGAGTGTTTGATAATTAGACTTTCAAATTTATAACTTAAGACTAAGGGTTCAAAATAACACCCTCAATCTTCAAATTGGTGCTTGAAAATGAACTCATCTTTCCAAGTTTTTACATTCAATAGTTGTTTGAACTAGTTTTTGTTGGGAAAAGAGAGGGATCTCACGTGTATGCTCTTCCACCTGTCCTCTTTAGGGAACCCTTGGAATCAAAAGTGCACATATTTATTACAAAAATCATCCAAGGCTTAGAAATAATGTCATCTAAATCACTCCCCAAAAACTTGCAATAGTTTGGGTGACCTTGAAAATGACCCTAAAGTCTTTTTATTAGTCATTTATTTTTATGCAAACTTGGCTTGTGATGGGGACTTCATCACCTCCCACAAGTTATATAAAGAATTTTTTACCTGGTGTTTTATCTCTCAACATTGACTTCAACCACTCCCACTAGGATCAAAGTTTAGAGTGGTTAAACCACCTTCTAGTGTTAGATTTGCACATGGGACATATTTGCACTTTAGACATCACACTACACTAGGCAAACACTAGGCTGTAGTGGTTACAAAAAGGGCAAGACATTTTTACAATAAACCAAGTACCACAAACACCCAATTACGTCTTTTTATTTTCCATCATGATGTGAAAGTAATTGTGTAATTGATTCCCCCAAAAACATTTGAAACCTTGTATTTCCTAGACAAATCCCCACTTGTCATGAAAGTGTTTTTGGTTCAAGGTGCACCTCAAGGTACATGTTATAGTATTGTTATTTGAGAGAAAGGGGGTGTAAAACCCCTACTAAATAATGCACATTTTAATTTTTGAATGAACACTAAAAGCCTCTCAAATGACGTATATTGATGGATTCCAATAATACCAAGCAACCTTTCTTAGAACTTAGAGTGATTAATTAGTTGGTTTTATTTTAGTTTAAAGTCTTATTTTAGGTAAAAAATTGGTGTTAAAAAATGATACAAACTAAAAACATGGTCCCCAATTTTTTTTAAGCAAGTGGAATTATGCTACTTATGTAAATCTTCATTTTTCCTTGTTCAAATTCATCATAAAAACTTGGAGTTATATCATCAACTTTGGCAGAGTTATGTTGCCCATTTGAGTCTAGACCATTTGCCTAAATTGTTTAAGTCCTTCATTGACAATTCAAATTAAAAATTAGACCTTTCGAAGTTCTAAGGTTTGGTGTGTTAAATTAGGTTCACCATTGTCACACTAAACTTGTTTTAACTTAGGTTCAATTTCCAATTTGGGTTGAAGGCCATTTAAGACTCATAGTCAATATCACCACTTGGTAGACTTAAGTTGTTTTATACAAATTATTACACTTTAATTATATAAGTGAACCTTCCTTATCCCTTTTTTTATTGATTTTATTTGTTGCATACCTTTTTTCCTTAAAAAATATTGTCAAAAATTTGAAGGTATGTATGTCATTTGAGTTAAGAAAGGTAGTGTTACGCTACCAAATTTGTGAGAAACCATATTTGCCTTAGAGATTTCTTGAAACAAACATTTTTTCACATATTTTAATTAGTCTATAATTGTTTTGCTTCCCAAAGCATCTCAAGCATTGTTTCATAGACCCTTTTGTATAAATTCTAAGTTTTTCACATTTGTCAAACTAAATCTGAGTATACCTTTTGATAATCTTTGTCTAGTATGGTTATACTATTCACCTTTATCTAGCCTAGTCATCACAAGAGCCTAGTTTTATGCCATTATTTATAAGAAAATAAACTATCTCAAAGTGCCTTTTGTTTCATCTTTCATACCTAGTTGATCAAATTCATGACCAAGAATCAAATGCCTAGTTTTTTCTAGAAGTGTTTCAAATCCATTAGATTAAAATCTCATCTATTCAAAGTCTAGCTTTTAATGTCATTTGGCCAAGAGTCCTAGCACATGCCTTGTTTGAGCCTAGCCTTTGACACTGTGTTTGGCCAAAAGACCTAGCAACTTTTGTTTTCTTAGATTAGACTAAATTGAAACACTTCAACCTTAGAGTTTGGCATTTTGATTTTTGGTCCATTTACTTGATCTTTTTTGTGTGAAACATGAGGTGTTAGATACTTAATGATAGATTATTTTATCATAGATCTTCATAAGCCTTTTTGGATATACACATCCATTTTTTTTGACAAATATTGACCAAGTTTGAACATCATATTTTAGACATTGTCTTTTTAGAGTTTATAGAACTATTTTCCCTTTCTATTGTGAAACATTCACTATGGATTCCAACATATATTCCTACACTCGTAGTGGATTCATGTACAATCCAAGGATTAGTAATGTATTTTCAGAAGAAGAAATGGTACAAGACCCCATGCAGATAATATTGCTTATGAGATGAATCCTTATCCCTCTTATAATACTCAAATAGGGGCACAAAACCAAGATCAATTGGTTAACTATTTGGTTAATATGCCACCATATTAAGAATAGGACCAAGATTAAATCACATAATACCTAGCTATGATTCCCATAGCTGAAGAACCAGTTACTCAATAATCATACTCTACCAATATGCCTTCCACATATGATCAATTTTTATTTGAGCATCATTTGTTGGAGAACAAAAATGATATTTTGGTTAGATACATAGAGTTAGGGGCTAATTTTTTGGTAGACTTTCCCCATGAAAATCTACCAAGCCTAATAAGAAGGGCACACAATATCATTTATAGTCAATAGGATTTTTCCAGTAACCCTTTAGCTCTTACTCCAATGGCATATTAGGACTCTCATATTCTTTCTAAAGGAAAGGACCTCATAGAGGATCACTTCAATCAAATGCAAATATCATACCAAAACTACTTAAACCTAACATGAAATTTCAATCAAATGACCATGATGAGTAAAACTCTTATTGACATAGTTCTTCAATAGGAGTTTTAATATAGTTAACTAGTTAATACAATTATATTTTAGACCCATTTGTACAAAACACTTTGGTAGACAACTTGTTACATACAACAATTATTAAATAAGTGTCTTCTACTTCTACATACAATAATGAACTAAACACAATGGATAATGTGCAAACAACATCCAATCCAAATCAAAGTGGTACTAATGTACAAACAACTAGTCAATAACATGTGCCTTTAGTTAATACCATGAGTAGATCTGCTAACCTAGGAATGAGAGCTTTTGAACCCCAACCTCAACCAATTACTTCTAATCCTCAACTAGCTACTTCATCAAGCGTGCAATCAATAAGAGTAGGTAGTCAACCAATAACCAA
The DNA here is from genome assembly GCA_037957365.1 of Torreya grandis. NCBI lineage: Eukaryota > Viridiplantae > Streptophyta > Pinopsida > Cupressales > Taxaceae > Torreya > Torreya grandis. The sequence continues at coordinate 6,904,815 of JARHVA010000149.1, forward strand.
TGTCATGCCTCAACAATAGAATATGATGAATCCTTTTCCTTCTCAATAGGTGATGAGTATCATTCCACAACAAAAGGAATAAATGAATATACCAACATAGTAGAGGTTGAACATATTTCCACCTCAACAAGGGGAAACCAATGTTCCACCTTGTTAGGTAATAGCAAACATACCTTCTTCCTCGCATACCAACATGTCAATTCAAAACCAACTGATGTGTAATCAAAAACATATTCTTGTTGGATAGTGACACGTGCCAAATCCCCAATAAGCATCTTCTTCCTAATAGGGATTTGTGCAAAAATGAGGTTCCAATGTATCTCAAGTACTTATGAGGAAACAATTGCCTTTTGTTTAATATGTGTCACTCATTCAGAGGTAGGGTCTTGGTTAAAAATTTCCCACTCAATAGTAAGGTGTGAGTAGTCAACAATAGATCCCTATTCAAATGTAATAGGCATAGTATGGTTATATCACTCCAAACCAACCTCAGAATCCTCCAAGTCAAACCTTCATCACCAACTCTAACTATAATATCATGCAACCAAACATGCAATTTTAACATGTACATCCTAATCCATGTATGCATATTCATGGTTCATTTCCCAACCAATGCAACATATAACAAATTCCCCCATTGTACACTAGTCAAAGTGCTACACTTGTGACCACCCAACCATCTACCTAGGCCAACATTCCCACAATCTTCCTATAGAAAGACTTATAACAACTGAAGGATGCAAATTTTACCATCCAAGTAAGGAAATAGATTAAAAACTTTAAAATGTATGATGTGTGTTCATATCCTTTCAATATGGAATACTTAAAGATTCCTTTTGCTCTAGGATATGAACCACCAAATTTTGATAAATACAAAGAGAATAGTGACCCCAAAGGCCATTTAATCAAGTTTTTTTATTTCCTACCAACCAGTGGTATATAACGATATATACCTTTCGTTGTTTTTTCAAAAGATCTTAGCTATACAATCTTGATGATCTTTTAGTTAAATTTGTGTAACACTTTTTCTATAATCTTGAGAATGAGGATTCATTGATTGACTTGATGCAAGCAAAAAAAAAGGCCAGTGAGAGTTTTGATAGCTACCTATAGTGATGGAGAGCACTTTCAAGTTGATTCACTCATAGTTCACCAGATAAATAATTAACCACTATATTCACTAAAAGCTTTCATAGTGTGATATCCTATCATCTATAACTATAATGTGTACATACCTTCAAAGAGATCATTGATAAAGGTTTGTTGATTGAGTGATCTCTCATTAATAAAAGAGTCATCAAACTTAATTCAACTAATCAAAACCAATGTACCAATCAGGAAAGTGGCCAAAATAAACATCCAATCCAAGTGCAAGTATCACACCTAGCATAGGGCAATATACAAGATAGACCAAATTAATTCAACCATAATAGGAATGTTGTGGGAAATGGAATAATTAAGTCACATCATGTTCAAATGGTGAAAACATCATTTGTACCACCTTTTTAGCTAACTCCTACCTAATAACCTCTTCAATTGATGACACCATCACAACAACCAAGACCTACACAACAAATGCCACAACCTTTTCCATTGAAAAACCCTCCTCCAAAGAGAACTATTCCAATACATCATGTTTTTAGTGACCTTAGAGAGCTTATTGCATCTATATTTCATAAAATTACCACTACTAATTTGATTAGTTGGCCTATACCAAAGCATTATCCTTAAGGCATCCCTTATCTTGATTGGTACCATGAAAATGAGTTCTATGAATTTCATCAAGTCAATGGGCATAATTTATGAAGATGAAGGAAAATCAAGCATTTAATTAAAAATATGTTAGAGAATGGGGAGATCACATTGGATGGTAGTGCTTCCACCTCTAATCTAAATCTTAGCATCTATCAAAACCCTTTTCCTCAACATAGCCAGGAACAATAACAATAACAACAACAATAACCATGACTAATGAAACAATAAAATCAATAGTATCAAAATCAAAGGCCAAACCAAAAAAATAGAAAAATTAGTAGAATCAACATTAGAACCAATAAAATCTAAATAATAGACAAAACCAAGGTCAAGCCAATAACAACCAACAATCCTACCATGTAGTTATACATGAATACAATAGGGTTGTAGGTCATATTGTAGGGGGTAGTGTTAACACCATCTCCATTAATCCTAAATGAAGCACCAATCAATCTATATGATTGCTAAATAATTCCCCTCAACCAAATTACATGAATAATTATTCTTTGACCTAGGACCACATGCAGGCAAACCAAAAAATTAAGATTTCCAATTTTGGATCTTACACCAATAATTTGTCCTTGCCCCATGACCACATACAATTGCACTAACAATTGAGACTTGTCTTATCTAGTCCCACACCATAACCATCATTTATTATTAATCATAGTCCTATACTTACTCTTGATTGTGTAATCACAACTTAGAGTTCATATATTACCATTCTAGGCCCACATCTATCTACCACTTTGCCCATTATCCAACCAATCCTTCAACCTCAGAATAAGTCATTTACTACTGACTCATAAAACAAGTTTGATATTATGGAATAATTATATAAAATACCAGCCCAAATCTCTATTTTAGATTTGTTAAGAATGTCAACAATCCACTTGAACATTTTGAATGAGTTTTTAACCCAATCCACCATTTCTAGTGACATATCCCTTGATAAATTTCAAGATTTGATTGGACACCTAGCTCTAACCCAACAAGTCACATTCAACCAAAGTGATATGTCTTCCCTTAGCCCACTTCATAATAATCCATTATACATAGAAGTTTGTGTAAAGTGGTATAAAGTGAAACTTATCCTTATAGACAATGGATCAAGTCTCAACATACTATCTCTAAAGCTCATCAAGCTTCTTGGGTACTCAATGGTAGATCTCCAACCAAAAATGATAACTATCATAGCCTAAGATAATCAAGAGAGATAATCACAAAGCACCATTAGCTTGTTAGTTATCATTGGGACTTTGACCCATCATACACTTTACCATGTACTTAATCTTGAGTTGTCATATAATATGCTTCTAAGTAGCCTTGGTTACATGAGATTCATGTAGTCCCATCAACACTGCACCAATGTATCAAGTTCTCCCATTTAGAGATGGAGGTGAATATTCTAAGAGATTTCCACCCATATGAATACTACAAACATCTTAAAGCCAAGTTTTAAATCTATAATTACCAATACAGTATGAATCCAAGTTCTAAGTAGGATAAAGGAAAGGCAATACTTATTGATCCTTCAAAGGACAATTTCATAGATCCTAATATCATGGATTCCCTTTCTCACATGTCACCTCTTGAAGCTTCTAATTATTTCACCATTATAAATAATGGCCTAGCAGAGTATGTGACCCATGATACCTTTCATATTTCCAATCTTCTTTAGGATCCCAAGACCTTTAGAAGACCTAAAGTCACCCCACAAATGCATTGGCAATGAAAAGGTAAAGATAAACTTCATAATATAGGATCAATCATGTTCATAATAGTATCTAGCCAAGAACAAGACACTCTTAAAGGAGATGAATCATCGTTATAGAATGAAAAATCGGTCGATTGTTACAAGATCACCAAGTATATAATTCCTAATAGGATCATGGAACATCAAGATTATGAAAGAAGAGGCCTCAAATTGAATCAACAAGGAACCATTGAGCTAATTTCCATGACTAAGTACAAAATACCTTATGGACTTGGATTTAAACCACTTGAGGGTGAACCCACATGTCTCATTCAAGTTCCATCACCGATGGCTAGTGATGATGATGCCAATAGTGAAGCATATTTTGATCATATCCTTATTTTTGATGACCTATTTGAGACTAACATGTTTGATAACAATGTCATATGTACCCTTAGACCAATCATTCTTAATAACCCGTTGCCATTATACTATACCCAACTAATAGATTTGGACTAGTAAGAATCTAGTTTGTTGATTGATGAGTTTTTGAATGATGAGGTATTCTATTATTTATTACATATTAGAGATAACATTCTATTGGGAGATCATAAATCAAGTTTCTTAATCACTTTGGGTCTTTAAGCCTATTTTGGAGAGTAGATGAAAACCCTTAGCCAAAAAGAAAAAAAAACATTGAGGTCCCAAAGTGAAAACCTTTTTGAGGTGCTTTTTGACTAGGGAAAAAGTAAATATAAAGGCCAGTCTAGTGGTGAAAACCTATTTTAGGCCCCATTAGATATGGGTGTTCATTCTTCTTTGAATTTATACCAAGAGACCATCAATGATGAACTTGCCTATGGATCTAAGTTTAGTTTTGAGATACAAAAAGTGTGTGATCAAATTCTTCAACAATTTATAACTATTTTTGTCACATGGCTAGATATCCCATTAGGGGACTCAGATTCATCATGCCAAGAATAAGTTGAATATCTAGTCCTAAGAGAGGACTCTGATATAAGCCAAAAGTTAAAATCTTTGCCTACTATGCTAGAAGATGGATCAACCCTTTTAGCTGAGGATATAATAGAGATAAACATTGGCACTCCATCAGACCCAAAATGAATAAAATTAGGCACATCCCTCACTAAGGAGGAACATAAAGTATTTTCAGCTCTATTGAGAGAATTTATAGATATCTTTGCATGGGTTAATTCTGACATGCTAGGTTTGGACTTTGCCTTAGTTTTACATCACCTTATGGTAAATTTTGATGCCAAAATAGTTAATCAAAATTTATGCAAGATGCATCCTTGTATTACTATATTAGTAAATAAAGATTTATAAAATATCTTAAAAGCGGGATGTATTCGATCCATTGACTACTCAGAATGGATATCTAATGTTATACCTATTAGCAAAAATCCTGAAGGAATCAAAATCTATATTGATTTCTAAGACATAAATAAAGCTTGCCCTAAAGATGACTTTCCATTGCCTAATATTGACATGATCATTAAATCCAATATAGGCTATGAGATGCTTTCACTCATGGATAGATTTTTAGGATATAACAAGATCAAAATAGCACCAAAAGATCAACACAAGACAACATCCACCACTCCATGGGGAACATTCTATTATCATGTAATGTCATTTGTTCTTAATAATTATAGAGCTACATATCAAGTAGCCATGACCATCGTATTTCATGATATGATGTATGATATTGTTGAAGACTACATCGATGACATACTAGGCAAATCAAAAACTAGGGCCAACCATCTAATAGTGCTACGTAAAATATTTGAAAGACTGCAAGAGTAAAAAGTCTAACTAAATACAAAGAAATGTGTGTTTAGCATAACATTAATTAAATTAATTAGATTCATCATGTCTCATAGAGGCATTGAAGTTGATCTGGCCAAGGTACAAGCTATAACATAGATGCCACCACCAACCAATTTAAAGTAGCTCCATAGTTTGTAGGGCAAGGTTCGGTCAATCCAACACTTCATATCTCAATTAGTAGACAAGTTTCATCCATTTACACATATTTTAAAGAATTAAGTTTCATTCCACTATGATAATCATTTCCAAATAGCTTTTCAATATCTAAATGATTATCTATCAAATCTGCTTATTTTGTTACCCCCTATGCTAGTAAAACCATTTTTGTTGTACCTATCAGTTATAAATAGTGCCTTGGGGGAAATTCTAGATCAATATGATGACAATGGAAAATAAAATATATTATACTACTTAAGCTATACATTGGTCATGTATGAACACAACTACACGCCTATTGAAAAGGCCAATCTAGCCATGGTATTCACAACTCAAAAATTGTAACACTACATGTTGAACAATAAGACCGTGGTCATTTCAAAAGTAGATCCAATCAATTATCTACTATATAAAATAGATTTACAAGGTAGAATGACCAAGTGGATCATTATTCTTAGTGAATTTGACATAAATTATGTTAATTAGAAGGCAATCAAGGAATAGGTCCTTGGAGATTTGCTTATTAAAACACTTGTTATAGACATATAACCACTCATATTCCAATTTCTTCATAAATCCATCATGAACATCATTGACATACATATTGAAGAGTAAAATTTTAAGCTATATTTTGATAGATCATTTACTACACATTGATTGGGGGTAGGCCTCTTATTTATTACACCATAGGGGGATCTAATTCCCAAGTTTTTTAGAATTAGTTTTCCTTGTACTAACAACATGGTTGAGTATGAAGCACTTGTTATAGGACTTTGATAGGTAGTATAGCGGAATATAATCCATCTCAAGGTTTATGGTGATTCTTAGTTAATCATCAATCAGGTCATAGACCATCTCCAAACTAAATATGACAACCTAGTTCCTTACAAAGCTATGGTTGACACTCTTAAATGCTAAATTGTAGATATCCAACTTGAGCATATACCAAGAGCTAGTAATAAAAAAAATTGATGTTATGGATACTATTAGCTCCCTTATTCAAAAAATAGAAAAAGCTAGAGAGTATCAATTCCTTATCAATAATTTAGTCACACCAGCTTATGAACCTTCAATTGTTGCAATGATTTGTGATATTGTTGGTCTTAATTCTATCTAGTATTCAAACCTTTATAATTACCTCCATGACCAAGTTATACCACCTGAGCTATCTTGAAAATAAAAAAAAGCCTTCATCCACAAAACCACTCATTATACCTTACTTGGATCAACCCTATACTGCTATAGTTTTGATGGAACTCTATTTCATTGTTTAACTTTAACAGAATCTACACTAGCATTACAAAAAGTACATGGAGTATGTGGCACCCACTATAGAGGGGTGGTCTTATCCAAAAAAAATTATGTACTAGTTATTATTGGCCCATGATTGATGCATTTACATATGTAAATAAGTGTGATAAATTTCAATAGCATGCCAATCTAATTCATGCCCCAACCAAGACTCTAAAACCCATTTTGACACCATGGCTATTTTTAACATGGGGACTTGACCTCATTGGGAAAATCAATCCTACATCTTCAGATGGCCATAAACATATTGTTACCACCACAAAATATTTCACTAAGTGGTTTGAAGCTATGCCCCTCACTTACATGACTAGAAATCAAATTTACAAATTCATTTTCAACCATCTCATCTACCGTTATGTTATCCCCTCTGAAATTATATCTGATATTAAAAGATCATTCAAGAATAAGGATGTAAATAAGTTATCTTTTGAGTATAACATCACACAAAATTTCTATATGGCATATTACCCTCAAGATAATGGTTAGGCTGAGGCATCCAACAAAACAATTATTAACATTCTATAAAAGACTGTCAATGATGTCGGTCATGATTGACACCTTTACATATTCCGTGCCCTTTGGGCATATCATAGAAATCACCATACCTCCATAAGAGCCACTCTATACTCACTTTTTTATGGAATAGAATCCATCCTTCCCATTTAAGTCAAGTTACCTTCACTGTGCATATCTTTTAAGCATGCCCTAGATGATCAGGATTATTGAGTAGCTCACCTACAAGAGCTAGACCTACTTGATGAAAAATGAATAGCTACACTCAACAATCTTTAGGCATATCAGAACTAACTTAAGGGCCACTACAATTGGCATGTCAGGTCTATAAAATTTGAACTTGGTAATATTGTTCTTAAACAAAACCAAAAGAATACCATGACCAAGAAGAAGCATAAAGGTAAATTCAAGCTAAATTGGATGGGGCCTTTCACCATTATTGTAGATTATGGATCAGGAGCATACAAGATCACTACACCAAATGGAGAATAACTTCTTGATTTGATGAATATTATTCATCTCAAAGGGTACTATGTATGAGCACTATGGTGTATTGTCTATAAGGACCATTTCTGTTATGCCACTTTATCACTATTCTTCTTTATATGAATATCATTCTTATCATTTCTCTTAGCCTATTACTTATCCATTTCTCTTAGCCTATTACTTATCTGATTGCCATTTTATTCTATCAACACAACATATTTTGAATCCTATTTACCTAGCCTATTTGACCTTAGTTTCTCCATTAGTTACACATTTTTACACCAATGAATCTGATTAGTTTCAATAATTATTTCGAGTATTCTAGATAGAGGTAGTATTTTGAGTAGTATGAAAAATATTTGAAAATTACATCCTTCACTTATTATTTCATTATCTCTCATTTTCTTGATCATAATTATAACCACCTATGGGTAAATTAATATCATTGACCTATGTTGTTGTATCCTAGTTATAACCACCTATGGGAAAACTAGGGGCAACACTTATTTATTATGCCTTGACTGTACCAACTAGCCATTCTCTATGCCATACTATACCTTTATACCAAATGTTCCTATTTTGTTTAAATTGACTACCATACTAGTCAAATTCCTCTACTATAAGCCAGATCTACAATTGCTTGAGGTCTTACTCTAGGACTATGTAGGTAGCACTTGATACTTATTGAGGTCAGCTCAGTCACCCTAAGCCACACTCTCTATGTTTTGTGAGCTTGAATCATTTTATTATCTCTTCATTCTCAATAAAGTTGAGATACTCCAAATATTCCAAAAACATTTGTAAAACTATTAGAAAAAACCCAAAAACATTGACCAGTTCTTTGCCTTAAGGATTCTGGGGACCTTTACTAAGTTACAATTAAATCACTTATCACTTAGTTTCATCATCATTTTTAGCCTTTTCTCCCATGCTCTCACCATTTTATGAGTAATCTAAGACATATTCTCTCTATTTTGTGATCAACCTAAGCCACACTCTCACCATTTTATGAGTAACCTAAGTCATGCTCTTGTCATTTTGTGAGCTTGAATCATTCAATGTCTCATCATTCTTGATTGAGTTGAGACACTTAAAAAATTATAAAAACATTTTAAAAATCATTAGAAAACCAAAAACATTTACCACTTCTTTGCCTTAAGGATTCTAGGAACCCTTATTAAGTCACAAGAAACTCACTTTTCAATTAGTTTCCCCATCTTTTTTGGCCCTTTTATCTCACACACTTGTCATTTTGTAAGACCATTCCTATTCTTCTATTACATCCATTATGTTTTTTTCATCAATTAACATTTTCTTCCCATTTCCCAAGAGAACTACATTTGGCCTAAAGTTTTTGTTGGATATTACATTCATGGAACTATGTAGGTAGCATCCATTTACCTAGTGCATATGGAGACAACTTAGCCACCCCCTTCTTTTTCTTCTATTCCCCTATTTTTTTAGTTTGTTAAGTTTTCACCTATTTTCTAGGGGAAATGTTTGTATGGCTTAAATTAGATTAGTTTGTTTCTTTATTATTTTGTTTGTATGCTTATTTGTTTATTTTCAGTACTGTTTCCTTGATTCATTCTAAGTGCATTCATTGGGTGATTTATTTCCCACACTTACACTTGAATCCATCCATATTCATGTGTTTACATTGTCATCATGGTTTTTATCACTAATGCATTATTTTCTATTGAGTATTATATTTTGGGAGTCAATCCTTATGCATATTTCGGCCAAGTCCTCATGATGTTATACCATGATGCCTACCAACACATGATACAACAAACCTTAGCTTTAGAAATTCTATTCAACAATGGCAGTATTGACATCTCTTCAGCACCATCATCTTGATTCAATCCCAATCATATCTTAAATAGAGTAATTAAGTAATGAAATAATTTCAACCTTTGTTAGTTAGAATGAGCATCTCCCTACTAGTAGGTTATTCTGATTCATCTTTATTCTCTATATTACATTACCATAATCAAACAACCAATCAATTATGTTTATCATAATTGAGGTCTAATGATTATAATTTCATATAGGTAAATCATTGCACATCATCCCACCTACATTTCTCAATGATTATAACTGCTTTTGGGTAAATCATTATGTTGTCACCACTTTCCTTTTTTCCCATATAATGGCATGTTGTTATCTTGTTTGTCTAATCATAATTGGAGCAACTCCATCTTCTCAATGATTATAACTACCTTTGGGAAAATCATTGTGTTTTCATGCCACATTGCCACTATCAGGGTATAATGTTTATAACCACCTTTATAAAAACCATTTAAAACCATCCCACTTGCACTATTAGTGATTTTTATTCATTTTTCAATATCATTATGTTCTCATCCCATCATTTTTCCTTTCTTTGGTCCCCTCATCTCCATTATTTCTTTTGAAGGACTACTTGCTAACATTTCCTTATGCCAATGGTTACCTTGAGGGGGCTTCATGAAATTAGTTCATCATCATTGTAATTGTAGGCATAAAATACCTTTTCATTATTTGAGAAGATTTTACTATGCTTATAGCTTGCAACACCTTCCAAAACAAGGGAAAACTATAGACACCTAGATCTGGCCATCGATAACCTCCCACTAGGCTTTTGACCAATTTCCACTAAAGTGCACAACTTGGCCTAAAAACACTAAAACACATTAAAATATTTGAAATTGATATATTCAAGTGCTTATTTTTGCCACTAAAACACATAAAAAGCTTTGAAATTGATATATTCAACTATCAATTTTGGCTAGGGTATCCCTAATTGAGGCAATGCATTTTATGGGCTAGATAACTTTGATCATATCATTTTGAGTCAAAATGAAAAGTTTGCATTTGGATGCTCTAGATTGCTCTTTTTTGTCAAATATCTTTCATGAGACCTATGCTTTTGTTATTGTGTTGATAACATCCTAAATGGGATAATGGATCCAACACTTCTAACATCAACTTCTAATTCTAATCCAGTCAAATTTTGGGCCAATAATAAGACATTTTGATTAATTTAAGTAATTTTTTCACAAAGAGCCAAGGTTTGCATCAAAGTGCCTAATCATGCTTAAAGATAATTAAACCAAATTAGAGCCTAATTAAGAATTCCATGGAAACTTGTTGAATAATTTATTTTTGAAAATGAATATTGAATATCTACATCATCAAGTGACATCATTTTTCGGGAAGACATCCCTAGGCCATAAATGCCACAAATATCTAAATCAAGCCACCCCATGCCTCATCAATGCCTCCCATACCTATTAAATGCACCTCTATCCCAAATATTGATGAGCCTATTTATGGATTTTAATTACATAATTAGATTAATCTTTAGCCACACATCTTAATCTTGAGATGGATGGTTCAGGTTGATTCTATTAATTTTCCAAAATCTATAAATAGGAGGCCTTTCCACATGAATTTTAAGCTCTCATATGCCAAAGTTATAATGCTAAATTTATTCCAAAGCTTCATGCAAATTAGTGGTATAATGCTAAAATATTGAGCCAAAATTTAAGTCAAATCCAAGAAAGATTCTAAGAAGAGATGGAGTATATCCAATCTCCATTGTAATATACTTCATGATCACAAACTAACCAAGCCACTACACCAAGATATTTGGAGCATCCAAAGAAGGTGAAGGATTTATTTATATTTACATTCCTATTGTGTTTCTCATTTAGTTTTGTTAAATATGATCCTCCCTTGAGATATGCTTAGGGTTTTAGTTTAGTTTTTTATTTGTTTATATTTTATTTCATTCACTAACACCATACTAATATCCCCATATTACAATCCTATATTCACACTCTAGCCTTGGTCTAAGCCTATCTTTCTTGTGCTTGCCTAGTCAACTAAAGTCAACTTTGGTCAACCCTATTCAAAAATGGTCAAAGGTCCTAATTATCTTTAAAATTTCCTAATGTGTTCATTTATATTTTTAAAATTGTTCCTAAGTTATAAATTGGTCCTTTACCATGTCTCATGTGCAAAATAGGCCTTTTGGTCACATTTTTAGCTCATTTAATGACTTACACAATTTGTCAAAAATTAAAATTTGTCAAGAAGTTGTATTTAAATGTGGAAGAGGTCAGGAGATGTTATTAAGTGGTCAAAGTTAGTTAAATAATCAATTTCATGTAGAAAGAAGCAGTTTCTCCTTGAAAATAGGCCATTAATGGAACTTGTATAGACTTGGTGAGCTCACATTCAACTTAAAACATGGTAAAAGTTTCTATTCAAATAAATATGATATTTATTTTCATATATAAGTCCACAAAGTTCAAATTTTTCTTCTACTCGTTTCTTCTTGCCTTTCCAAGCCAAGAAGGGTCCACTTTGGTTGCATAGTATAATCCATATAGGTGGAGTCAAAAGGAGTGATATTGGGGGTTGAAAGGAGTATAAGTAAGCTTCAAATACATGAAAATATTTTTTAATTTCATGGCTTCTCCTTTATGAACCATCACTTAGACTCTAGGTAGCTTTTTATGCTTCTTCATCCAAGAGGGATCACTGTTTGAGATAGTTTCAGATTTACTTGATTTATTTTATGGTTTTGATGGTTTCATATGTTTTAAAATACCTATACATAGGTTTTCCCATAATATTATTTGTTTTTGAGTTATAAAATGCCTAGGAAGCCTCTTATAGGCTTGTTCTTGGTCATAGATCATCCTTGCTACTTTTTGCTCAAAATATGCATCTACAGGTGACTTGAAACAAGTTTTACATGTTAATATGAAGGTATGTGAGGTTTATTCAGGTATATTAATCTATGAAGGTACATTTTTAGGTGTTGGGAAAAGTATTGAATTCATAAAATGAAAAAATCAAAGTTTAAATGTCTATATTTCTCCTCATTGTTAGCCTTCATAGTTGTATGACCACCTATAGGTGGCCTGAGAAGAGGATGTAGATGTCACATGGAGAATTTATAAGTTTTTAAGATAACCCTCTTGTTTTTACATGTTTAAATATCATTATAAACCTAATGAAGTGATATATTTCCAAGAAAATTTGAAGGTCATAATTAAAGAGTGTTGACTATGATTTCAGGCCTGTTTGCCCAGAAAACACTAAACAAAGGGTAGTGAGCTTTTCCAAAATGACATGTAACATGTTTGATAGGGTATTTAAGTAAAAAATTGACTTAAATTTTTTGTATCTAACATGGATAAGTCTTTTGAAAAATATGGACTCAAACGAATGAGTGTAAGGCAATTATTGAAGAATCTAAAGATGCCTCTTGAGCCACTAAAATTAAATAGTGAATTCTACATGTTTGAGCCTCAAGTGGCCATTAGCATTAATAAAAATAGATGAATTACCTTTGAATTATTTAATCTCATGGTTATTAATATACACTATGGAACATGAGTGTCATCTGGTTTAGGTTGACATGCAATACCTTAGACCTTCAAGCTCATACCGTGCTCGTACATAGGGAAAAATCAACACCTACAGCCAACATAAGCTCAAGTTTGAAAAAGGGTTTTTTGTCATTATAATACATATATATTTTGAGATGTTTATTTTTTAAATGATGAAAATATTATTCAAAAGTTTCAAGGAATAGGTGATGACCTTCATGGCTTATTCACACTCACCCTTAGTCCGTACATGTGACCTTAATAAGCACCTACAACAAGGGTCACTAGGGAAGTGTCTCAGCCATGGAAAAACATAGTTTGGTTTAAAATTAAGTATATGTGTGTTTTAAATATGATACACATATTTTTTAACGTCAAGGTTGTTTCAAATAACTTTTTGGCATCATGACCAAGTGGATGAGGTAAATAAACACCTACAACTTGTAAGGAATGGACTGAGACAACATTGAGATGAGAGAGGTCTTAAGTGAGGTTTTAGTGGTCATATAGATTTAAATTATGAATATATACCATGAAATAAATGTTATATATGTAATAAATGATCCTTATACATTATTCTAAGTTAAAAAAATGTCACAAACACCTACAAGAGTCATCAAGCAAGGTTGTCCCAGTATGCTGGAGTAGGCCTAGTCTTGTGATTTCAAGAGTAATTAAGGTATTTAGGGAGACAAAAAGGTTAGGATGGTGTTTTATGAAAATAAATCATGATTATAAAATGTGAATAGGTCATTTACATGATCATATGGCAAGGTAACGGTCCCCAAACAAGCAAAACTCAGTCACCTTGTTAAAAGCTCCACACTGTCTACCCTAAGAAACTTAGTCTAGTTTTTGAGGAAGTATGAGGTCCTATGCTTGGAGTTAGGTGATTAAAATTTGTAAAAATAATACTTAGTAGTTTTATAATCCCTTAAAATATCTAAATTTTATTATCAAATAGTAAAACATTCCCCTTTTTGTCTCAAAGGTAGAACACCTTTCTCCTTTTACCAAAATCCTGCAAGTTTTAGAAATAAGGATGAATCTAAGACCAAAAGTTTGGGAGACATTGTAAGATGATTGTATGGGATGAAATAAATTTTATTGAACATTAATATCCTTTAATTATGGTTTTAAACTAGATAATTTGGTCTAGATAAGAAGGTTTATAGGCAGACCTGGTTAGGCAAGGTACAAGCCTAATCCCAAATCAGAGGTCACTTCCAATTTAAACCTTTTAAAAGAATTATAATTTTATATATCATGTAAATTTGGGTATTAATTAAGTTTTTTAACCTTCATAAGGTATGGTAATCCATCAAAAGGTCATGTGAAGCCTAGGTGGTAGTTAAATCTGTCAAGTATGGTTTAGGCCTAAAGCCAAATGAAGAGACATTCTCACTTTTAGCATGAAAGGGACATTAAAATAAGTTTTATAATGTTTATAAGGTAATTTAAAGTGTGTTTGAACCATAATTTTTTAGGGTTGTCCACCAAAAATCCATTTCTTGGCTCTCAAACACTCAAACCTCATAAAATGCATGGAAAAGGACATGAATGGCAAATTAAAATGCTTGTATCTCTCATGAAATTTTTCATGGAAAGATTATGTGTTTAGAAATGTTAGAGAGGGTTATTAAGATTCTCTCAAAAATATTTTTAAAGAGTTTTAACATCAAGATTTCATGAATAATGCCTAAGACCTAAAACCACTCCAAAACCCTTAAAAACCCTTATTAAGGACCCGATTGGGGAAAGAAGGTAATTGAGGCATCCAAATGGAAAGTAAAGGCTAAGGAAGTGATTTGAAGATGTATAGTACTCTCTATTTACCTGAACCATGTAATTTATATGTACCCTACCTATACATAAGAGGTACAATAGGGCTTATTTTGATAAATTTGTGTATTTTTTAGGCATGTAGAACTTTAAAAAGATATAACCACCTTTGGGAGAAATACTATGACTTGTTATAAGTCTTCATGTTCATATATTGAGTTATATAATATCCCAAGTGTGCCTACCATCTTTCTCATCTCAGATAGTCATAGTGAATGAGCAGTGAACACTTAGTGAAAATGGTAAAACTCCAATTAGGAAGCCTTTTAAGGCTGAATTCATAAACTTGATGTCTTGGACACTTCTAATAGGTTTCATCCCTCCTTTTGCATGGATCATATTGTATAATTAGAAAGGTTTTGGGTTCCAAGTGTGAGAGGTACATGAGAAGGACTCATTTTATAATTATTTGAGATGATTTTTTATGATCAGATGAATAGGAATGATTAGGGACTAATCCAATGCATGTGTGGAATTATTAGTAACCCCTCACCTTTAGATAAATCATTATAATTGACCCTACTTAGTGATGAGGTAGTTTTTTGAAGGCAAATAATGAGGTCAATTTCTTATGCAAGCGTAAGAGCATCTACACCACATATGGAGGAGTTAGACAAGGTGAGGGAAATTTGTATTTCTTTTCATTGCAAGACATATCTCATGCTAGTTTCCATTTATGTTTTAACTCATTATACTTGCTTAACAATTGTCTTAGTGAATCTTGAACTTCCCTTTATCTCTCTCCCTTCACAATTTTTATATATATTAGCCTTTTTGGCATTGTAGGGGATATCTCCACCTGGGTATGGTGAAGCCCTACCAAATTTTTGCCTTGAATTAATGAATAATGTTGTTTTACCTCATTCAAAATTTTAATAAGTGTATGTTTTGGTTGTTTTTCTTATGCAAGTATATTTTGCTTACCTTCACATGTTACTCTTCCTAGTGCCTTGTGTGGATTGAAAGCTCTCTTTTTTAGGTCAATAAGAAGTGTCTAATGTGGATTATAGGCATAGTGAGTAGCTAAATAATTATTGTTTCTATAAGACCTACTCTCTAAGTCCTCTTAGCCTAATCTCTCTTCAATACCCCATGCTTGAAACATTAATGTATACGAGGAGTGTTGAATTGGATGAAGTGTATGTATGGGATTCTATTTGGTTTCAAGTGCATTGTAATTTTTTTGATTATAATATTTATTTGGAGTATCACCTTCCCTATATTATATTTGTTTTCAGTTATCCTTCTCATTTTTCACCCCCTAAAAGTTAGTAGTAGGTTTGATCTATAATGGTACATCAAGGGAACTAGCCCTAATCTAGATATATATATTGAGGTTTGTGATTAATTTAAAATATTTATAGGTCTATCATACACATTTAATGCACTTTGATATGTTCCTATAGTAATGAATAAGGATAAGATAGAGGTCTAAGTTTGTGTGCACTATGAGAAACTAGTATATTGTAGTCTTGGACTTAAGAGGTGTCTTGGCCATTTATGCCTTAAAGAGACAAGTGTGATATTTTGAAAGATGAAGAATGAAAGATGTTTTAGAAGATATGTGTTCCTTTGTTTAAGATGTTAGAAATGTCTCAAGGGGAGATTGTTAACTCAATATGTTAAAAATAGAGGAAAACTTACAAGATCAAGAATATTTGAAGATAATTAGCATATTGATCTCAAGGTATGTAGTTTGTCCTTGTTGAGTTTTAAGAAGGAAGTCTTGTGGAGAAGATTTGTAGTCCCAAGGAGCCTAAAGGCATGAAATTTGAGGTGCAAATTTTATGCATTTAAAGGGGGAGTGTTTGAGTTGTCTTGAAGGAAGGATGCATGACATTAAGAGGAATTATGTGTTGCCTTAAAGCATGATTCTATGATTTAAAAATGGTAAGATATATAAAGTATTTGTTTGATGTTTTCTAATAACTATGTGATTTAAATAGGTTTTTTTTAGGTCCATATATGCATAAAGGTATGAGAGGTACTTAAGGTGTGATATGAGTCAGACTAGCTTGCTTGAGCTAGAGAGTTCATATTTGGTCTACAAGAATAAGATGGTCTTAAGAGATATAAAGTGGACCTATGTTTGTGTTTTAAAACATCTTATGTTGTTTCTTGAGTGTTCCATGGATGTCACAATTCAATATTGAAGCTTGATTATTTGTCATTAGAATCATAAATCTTGTAGTAGTGGCCTAGATAACATAAGCTTGTAGTATGAAGGGTCAAGTATGTTGGAGTGAGTGCATATGATACTAAGAGTTATTTTAGAATTTTTTAATAATGAAAATAAGGTGTATAAACACTTAATAGTATATCAAGTTGATCCTAAGGATGAGAATGTTCTTTGTAGGTTTGCTCTAAAGATATAGTCTTGCTCCTACCTAGCCTAATGAGGCATGAATTCAAGATATCAAGGTAAGAGATATTTTATGAGAATTTCCAAACCTATCAAAGAGAATTATCATCCTTATGATCAACTTGAAAAGTCTATTTTAGATTTTTTGAGTCCTAGATTGAAGGTGAGCCTACCCAAGGATAGGTTTTAAGTTCTCATTGGCACATGTAGAAGATGCATGGTGACCCAAGATCTTTAGGAGAGGTTTTAAAATGTTCTAAGAAGAGTTTATAAAAATTATTTTATGGTTTTAAGAACACAACTTTATGAAAAAATATTAAGAGTGGAAACATATTTTCATTGCATTGAAACCTTAAGTTGAACTTGATAATGAAAATATTATTGTTGAGTGATCAATATGGATTGTAATTCAATATAAAATTATTTGATGTTGTTTAAAACTCTCATAGTCATTGCCAAGTATTATTTTTTTGTCTTGAAAATGTGTGGTCCCTATAGAAAAGATCTTATTTTTGAAGAAGTTGATATAGAAGACAAAAGTTACAAAGGATAGATTGATCAAATGCATGAAGGGAGAATCCTATGACTTATGTATCATGAATATTAAATTTTTTGTCTAAGATAAGACCTTTATGTTAATAATTTTTAGAGACTAAGTTTTCTAGTCACTAAGGAATTACCTATGAAACCAATGAGAATAAGAGCTTTTTGAAACTAGTGAGAATGACAAGTCAAAATGAGAAAAGGTTTAGGGATGAAAAATCAATTTTTATAGATGAAAAAATGTACATAGAGTGTGATTAGGAAATTTTTATAATCTCACCATTATATTTATATTTTCCCTAATCTTATGTGATTATCATAATTTCTTAAGAAAGTTACAGACCCTAAATATGTAGTGACTATAATTGAGGAGACAATGAGATTGGTCTAAAAGACCAATATGTGATATATGACCATGGTGGATAATTGAATGGATTTATGATTAAGAAGTATATATTTTATATTTATTCATTTAGAGTCACTATAATTTTTCATGTTATGTTGAGAGTCAAAGTTTGTTGACTAGGTTCTAGAGTGTATTGGCAGACTAGAGTGAGCTTCTTGAAAGTGTGGTATGGAGGTGATTTGACTTATGATATTATTTGAAAAGTAAATTATTTGGATATTTAAGTCTTGTAACATATTCCTAATTTTTTGGGTGATCTTATTTTAGGTGATAAGACATGTTTCTATCTCATTTTGTCAAGACAGTTTTCTAGGTGCATTGGTAGTTCTAAGTAGTATTTTAACATCAATGTTATTGAAGCTTATTAGCCTATGTGGAGTTGTATAAAGTAAATTGAAATATTTTTAAGTAAATTTATGTCCTGTAAATTTAATTTTTTTACATGAGTGTCTAAGAAAATAGTTCTTATGACTAAATTTCTCAAGATTAGGTTTTATAGTGCACTAGTAGTTTTGAATGAGCTTGTAGCAGGAGAATTCTTGAGGCATTATGGCCTAAGTGGTGAATTATAATAGACATGGATATTTTTTTTAAGTAATTTTTATATATCCAAGTGATCATCATGTATTGGTTGAGTTGATTTTTCATGGTTCTATCTTTGCAGTGTAAGACAATTTTCTATGTGTAAGAAGGCCTAATTGGGCATAGGGATAATTATGAGGTTCAAGGGGTGAAATATTAGAAAATTAATTGTATACAAAATATAATATTAATAAAAATATATTTATGGTTAAAATTAAGTGTTTCATCCATTGGTAATGGATATTTTGTTCAAAAAAGGTTTGAGGGTAATGTGTGTTATTAAGGTTTGAGTTGATTTGATGGTGTCCAAAGGTCACCTAAACTCAGATGACTTAGGGGGAGAATTTTTAGATTTTATTGAGGTAAAAAAAAGTATAATTGAGATTATATTTTATTAATATATCCCACTTTTTCATTGTGTCTAAGGAGGAGAGAGAATGGGAGAAGGGGAGAAAGAGCTTGTGCAAGGGAGAGATGATTTGATAGTTTTGTGTTATTGTTTGCAGGTGTTGACATCAATGACAAAGGGGGAGATTATTTGAGAATTTTTAATGATGTACCTAGTATGATTTATAATTTTCATGAGGTGTGAATTTTTATATTAATTCTATGAAAAAGTGTGCCAAGGGTTCTTGTGCAAAGTATGTGACATGTTTGGGTAAGATGGTTTAAGCAAGGTTTGATGCATTTGAATGTTGAGTATATACATGATTTATACATTTAATAAATGATAAAAAGGCTTCATGATGTTTTTATAAGGTTTAAGAGTCCATTGGTGGTGATAGGAAGATATTGGAATGCTTGTGTACTTATCTAGGTCATCCTAGTCTACTTATCAAATAAGGCTAAATAAGTAGATTGATGGCATCATCATTCACACGTGTGAAGGTGTCAGAAGAAGATGGTCACATGGGTTTCCTTAGATTTGTGCCTAAATAATTTTTTTTAAATTTCACAACTTGAAATAAAGTCGACAAAAAGTTATGGTAGTGTAAAGTTGGTCTCCTATGTAGATTTCACTAGTTTCCATAGTCATTTTTCCATAAAAAAATGACCGTTGGAATTCAAATATTTGAATTTACAAAAGAAAATTAGTATGTATTATTTTGTTTATAATATTTGATAATGGATGATTTTTTTGATGGAGTTAAAATAAAATTAATAAATTAGTCCAAGGAATATCCATAAAATTTGGTTTCAAGCTTTGAATGGTCATACATGTGTATTTATGAAGTTTCAAAGTTGACTGAGGGTTTGACTTTCTTTTGCAAGTGACCTGAGAAAGGTGTTTGAGTTTGTATTGATGATTTTTGGATATTTCATGATGATTTATATATTATTGTATTTTTTATACTCTATAAGGGTCATTTTTATGTATTTTTGAGGTTTGACTAATCCATCTTTAGTATGAATAAATATTAACAAGTTAACTTTTCCTTCCTCCATCATAGTGGTCATGGTTAATGCATTGATTTGATAGGTTTGAGTTCTGTATATGTGTCTTGATATGGTTTGGATATTTTCATGATGTCTTATGGGTAATATTTCATGGAACCATACACTTGGAATTTGTCTTTTATTTCTATTTTTCTTGGTGAGGAGTTAAAGGGATGATTAGGTATCCATGAGACCTAATGAAGGCTTGAGGCCTAATGGAGTGTTCCAAATGAAAGCGAATGACTCAAGTTATCTTGATCATGAAGGAGGATAACAGAGGTTATTTTAAATGTGTATGATATTTTATGTATCATGATGTGGGTCTAATGTATCATTTAATCTCATTAGTTGTTTGTTGAAGGTGAGACCTAATGCAATAAGGTTTATTAGGCCTAACGAGGAAAATAAGGTCGAAATGTATATGACAAACCTATGTTTGATATTTTTATAATTGTTTCATGATATTAGCATGTACTAAGGGTTATTAAAATATGAATCTCTATTTTATTATACTTTTGCTGAACTAATGAGTTAGTGTGAAAAAGACTAGTATATAAGCAAGGCTAGTTTGGCCTTTTTGGTCAAGTAAGACTATAGGAGTGTGAAGAGAATGAAATAAGGGTTTGAAAAAGTGTAAGAGACCATGAATAATATTATAATATATTTTTTAATATTATTTAAAGGTCTAAAAATTTATGTATATGTGGTGAGCTATTGGATTGTTTGTTTCAAAGCTAGATAGGCCTATTTGTCTAGTTGAGTGATGTAGAAGAGGAAAAGGATTGAATGAGGTAGAGAGGTATTTTTTTAGGTATTATAAAAATATAAATCCATCATCATGTGTGTAATACATCATATCAGATGTGGATATCAGTTTGGAGGTGATTGAGTTGGTGCTTAATCACCTAAGGGGTTATAGCCTCCTTGTTAGTTGGTGCTAGCTAAAGGCCACATGGATGTTTGACTAAATTGAGAGGTGAGTGATCCTTAATTAGTTGGTTTTGGTATAAATTGATTCATGGTTATAGTAAAAGTATTAAAAAATATGTGTTAATGGTTTTTATCCCCCATGAGGGTTTCCCACATAAATCTTGTGTTGTGATGTGTTATCTTTTTTATGCTTTTTATGTATACTCTCATTGTGATGTTGATTGAATGGTTGATGTTCATATTCTCATGATGGATAAATATTTGATTTAATCAAGTTAAGGTAAAATATTGGTTTTCTAATTCACCCCCACCTCTTAGTCATCTTTTGCTTCCTATATATTTATCCATTAATAGCTAATACTATTGTTCTTATATGAAGTAAGCTATAACTACACAAAGTACTAACATTTTACAAGGAATGCCTATAACCATATAGTTCCTCAAAATATCCTTTTAATTTATTATATTAAGCTATAGTAATATGTATTAACAACTCCAACATCATTCTATATATATGCTACAACTATTTAGCTAAAAATAATCACATAATTATATTATATCCATTTAGTCTTAAATAACATCAAATATTGTACGGCCATCTAGGCCTTAAAAAATATAAAAAAATGTGCTAAAACCATTCAAAAACAATGTGATAGAGTTATATAATATAAAATAGCGATTAATTTCAAGGAAATGTTTCCTGTAGTATGACTAACTCACTAAATGGTGAATATATTAAAACCACAATAGTTAAAACAACTCATGACCATTATGGTGAAATAATATCAAATAGCATAACAAATCTAAGTATGAATATAAATGTTTGTATAAAAATATTATGATGTTATTTTCGATGTTAGTATTCAAATACAAAAAAATCACAAAACATAACACTTCAAGATTGCTCCATAGAGTGAGTTATAATCATCAAATAAATCAATATAAGAAGATAAACAATACATTCACCTTTTATTGAAGACTCCATATAGTAATTGATTTTCAAATTATTATGCTTGTTTTGTGGATATAAGAGTATTTTTCAATGCATGTGTTCATTCTAATGACATCTCCCCTTTTTCATGAATAGATTTATTCAATTAGGATGAAGAATGTTGAATATTTTTAGTAATATTTTGGCATTAATTCTTTGAACATAAAATTTTAATATAAAATAGTCATGGCCTTGGTATTTATACATTGACTAAAATGATATATGTTGTGACCTAACATGCACACTTCATTTTCATAATTTTAAAAATAGGTACCCATTGTTAAAAAACCCATACCTAGGAAACTATAAGCTTAAATATATATGATTAGGGTATCACAAATTTATCATAAGGGTTATTTATGCAAAATATAACACTTCCCAAGTAAAATTCATAACAATCTAAGCTTAAACTGGTATCTTAAGTCATCTTGAACCTTGTATTATCTCTCACTTTTATACTTTAATATGATTTGCATACTAATGGATATAATTTTTCTTGTCCTAGTATGTACATGTTAATCAATAGATTAATATCTAAATACCATAGATTTCTTCTAAATCATTCCCATAAAAAATATCTCATGTAGTTGTGACACATGTTTTTCTTGCATCATTCATAATTTTGGACATTTACAAAATATTAAGTATTTTGAGTCTTTCAAGTCTCTTGAGCTCTTTAAAAATGACATGTGGTATATCCATGCTAAACTAAAACTTTGGGGACTTCACTTATTTATCAGCAAACTTGATAATTTCATTTTCCCTGAGCCTCCAAGATTATGAGTTCCTAAGTCTCTAAGCTTATAATATCACCACACATGTCTCAATCATGTAAACTCACCACCATAAGAAGTTTAAATGGTTCTTTAGTATACAGTCTAATATCCTAAGCTTCTAAGCTTTCAAGGCCCCAAATGGATGACACATAGCATATTTAAATTAATTTGCATGATAAAGAAGTTAAATGGTTTGTTGGTTTTCTACATAATGTTTTAAAATCCTAAATCTCTGAGCTTCTCAAGATCACTCCATGTGTCTTGATCACATTGACACACGACCACATAGAAATTATCACTAAAAGCAATACCCATTTAATTCCATAAAATTCTATATTTCCAGTGCTTTGATATCACACCATGTGGCTTAATCATGTTAACTCATCACTACAAGGCCTCCTAGATATAGAAAATAAATCCAAAGGGCTAAGTTAATAAGAGCATGACATGTGGCAATATTCATGAAAAGTAAATCTAAAAGATAATAATAAAGGTGTAATAATTTGGTAAATAAGAAATTTAATGAATGGCTGATAGTTGTATCAAACTAATGAGTTGACATGAATAATTAATGAGAGACTACCATTTGGAACAAAAGGGGCACCTACGTAATCTGACTAACATATTCAAATTAAAATGGTCATTAAAATTGAGATTTTGTTATAAACATTAAAAGAACACAAGTTCAATCAATACACAATCTTACGAATGATATACAAAATTTGTGAAGAATTCATTCACCTTGTTATTGCTTTGATAATTAATAATTTGTTTTCTTGAGTTTCCTAAGCATCCAGTGTGCCCTAGATTTTTTTATTCACAAAGTTTCAAAGGAACCAATCTTTAAATTCCTAGGAACTACAATGACTACTCTTTATCAATGGCATTGACATCAAAATAAGATAAGATCTTAATCCCATCCCCATTTTCATTTGTTACCTCAACATAATATAAAGATACATAGTTTAAAAGGAGTGCTTTGGATTTTAAATTTTTACACTACTCAACACTATGGGAAGAGATCAAGTCAATTTAGGCATATTTTAAGGAGGACAAACTCTCCCTTGAATCCAAACAATACATAGATGACTTTTTCCCCATAAAGGAATGGACCCTTGACCAAGCTACATCTAAACTAGAGGTAATTGCATGTATTGACCTCCTAAAGGTTATTTTCATAAATGGAACCACTATGAATGATATTTCTCATGTGATTAAGGTTAAAACCACCTCTAGCTACATCTTAGGGAGGGTGTTTGAATTATATATATGATGCCTTTCCCCAAAACTACATATAATTAGGTCATGTCTAATGTATGCTTTGAGCACAATACGGTGGAAGGGAAATTGAAGTAGCAGTTGTCAAAGGGGTAAAGATTGAATCTAAAAGGCTAAATTTACACCAACTTTATTATCAATTTTAGACATATAATTTCCATTACAATGGCACTATTGAATATATTATATGGATTCTTAATTATTTCATATGTCCAGGTCGAATGGGTACCCCACCTAGAAATTATAATAACCACTAATAAATTAGTAGCCTTGGGGGAGATTATATGCACAATATTAAAATCTCAAATTCTTTACACCAATTAGAGACATGAGGATGGGAAATTTTATATGATGTCTTATATAATGGATGTAGTCATGGAAACTATTTACAAGCCCTATGGATAAGAATAGTAGCCATCAACATAGTATCTAAGGAATAGGCTTGGAGAAGACTTATCATTCATGTTTATTCATAGATATATAAATAACATCAAGAACATAAGAAATGAGGTATACCCTCAAATATACTAGAATATTCAAGGCACAACAATGCCTAGATTATCTAAGAACATCATAAGGACACTCACCAAGATGGGTGACTATTGACTCTACCCAAATGTGACTATCATCTGAGTAGAAGGAATAAGAATTTCCCCTTCATTGGTACCTCACCATGTTCCTAAAAACATTGTAGAATAAGAGATAAATTATAATTTTTTTAATATTATTGATGAATAATTCATCTATAAACACTTGGCCTATTACTTTAAAACACATTACAACATTAGGCAACACCAATACATGACTAGGTAAGCCCATTACAACCTACAATTTGTATCCATCAACATTCAAGGAATGGGACCTTAAGAAAAGGATAAGGGGTTATTTGAAGACCATCCTTGAGAATAAGAAGGTTCATGTTTCTTATGGTGATCAAACTTATGACCATGATTAGGTTTTATTGAATGCCCCAAATCACTCCCACGTATGGATCAAGATGAGGGATAATAATATATCAATGATATTATCCCAAGATCTAAAATACAATCTTGATTCCATAAAGGAAGAAAACCATAATGCATGGATTCAACAATGGCCTTCATTTCCACCTAAAGGCTTTCAACAATTAGACTAGCCTCAATCTCTAGAAGCTCAAGACATATAAGCGAATGGAGATAAACTTGGAAGTTAGAGGAAGTGAAATCCCTAGCTAAGAAAGAAAATTTTGAGAGGACTTATTAGTCCTCATATTCCTTCCATAAATTTAGGTGAACAAGTATTGGGAACTATTACAACTATGGAAAAGCTAGTAACTACCCCATCTATCCAAAGGAAGAACAAATTTATGATGACTCCTTTTCCTCCTCTTATCATGGTTACACAAGAAATTTTACTTGAGTTCTTGTAGTATTCTTTTAAATCAATTAAAACTCCACTAGTTCTTCTAAATCCCCTAGGTCTCCTCATAGAACACATAGACTTTCCACACCCTCCACTTTATCGCATACCTCTTCACCTCCTACCATAATTGTTACCACAACCCCTACACCATCTCATCCACCTTCCACTCCACCTATCTTCACTTACCATATGAAGCCCATGGATTCTCCTAACTCTTCCCAATGTATAAAGTCAGAAGAGAGGACATCTATTGGCCTCCCTATTGTTGAAGAATATGATAAGGAATAACAAGAGATAGAGTATGTAAAGGATCTATAATAAGAGTTAGCATAAGAGAAATATATATATATATATATATATATATATAGTTGATTACACATCATAATAATAAGACCTAAATATCAAAAAATTACACCCAGATGATGAAAAGGCAACACTTAAGAAATCAAAGGC
Organism: Torreya grandis; assembly: GCA_037957365.1. Classification (NCBI taxonomy): domain Eukaryota; kingdom Viridiplantae; phylum Streptophyta; class Pinopsida; order Cupressales; family Taxaceae; genus Torreya; species Torreya grandis. The sequence goes on from JARHVA010000149.1 coordinate 6,930,971, forward strand.
TTTGAGTCTAGGCACATCAAAAGAAGAAAAAATTTGACAAGGCTTACCTTAGAACAAATACAAAAGATCTTAGAGGTAGTTTCTTTTATTGTTTCTTATATATGTACTTTAAGAAGTTCAATTATAAGTTTTTCCCAGATAATACCCATTTTTACATCTACTTCTCAAGTTACTATTATAAATTTTGATAGTATTTTAATAAGGGCTCCCAAAATGACAAACTTTGAGAATTTGGTTATTACATCCCTTTTCAATAAAATTCCATCCCCTAGAAGAAAGTTGGCCCAACTTGAGCTTCTCATGCCCCAGTCATAGGCTTTGTTAAAAGCAACTATGATTGTGTAAATAACACTTGGGTTGACCAAATTCTTAGTTGAGGTTACACCAATAAAGGAAGCCTCTCCATGGTAAGTAGTGGGCTAGAACCTTCCACAAGTACACATACAAATAAGTCCTTCAATGACATAAAAATCTCTCCAAATAAATAATTCCCTTCTTATGACCTATCAACCATCTACATCTTCATAAATTACCTAATGAGAAGGTATAGGTAAAATGATAATTGCTCAATGGGAAAAGAAAATGTAGAATCTATAAGATCAAATGAAAAATATAGTTATGGCTAAGATCCCCATAGTTTCTACAAAGTTTGATAAAGAGAGTGGGACCATAAAAAGAGTGACGAAGAGTAACATAATAAATACAAGGACAATGAGAGAGATGGAGCTTGAGCAAAGGGAGAATGTGTTTTAAGTGGCCAAAAGACCCAAGAGGAACCCCAATGACCCATATAGAGTACATTAAGTAACTTAATTATCTTGTTGATTCTTTTAGGTCAACACTGAAAGAAATACACCAAAGCACTGAGGAGGCCTTGAAGAGATGTAAATAGATGAACATCATACATGCCCTTAGGAATTAATAGCTAAGGTACAATGTGTAATTGAAAATTTGTATGACATCTTACTAAACTTTAGAATATCTAAGGCATCTAGTTAGTCCATAAATCATATATAGTCAAACTATGGAACAAGATGAAGGATAAGGAAAAAAGGTTGAACTTCTTGGTCTAGTGTTCTATAATGAGTGCCTTTGATCAACGAAACTTGATGACCATCATAGATGCTTCCTAGTGCCTCAAATATTTGATTTCTAAAAGGGATGCCTTACTAAATTGGCATAGATCAATGAATAATCTACTATGTGTTTTTATAAGTCATGAAATAAAAGAATTGTAAGACATCAAGGTAATTGAGGTGATCACCCAAGTAGGAGAGATGGTGAATCGACCCAATTTTGACAACCTACTCCACTCAACTATAGAAGAGTTAAAACAAGAAGTGGAAGGTGTAATATATAAGACCATTTAAGAAGTAATATGGTTGGTTAGTTTTTCTAAAGATAGGGTTATAATAGTTGAAGCCTTAGTAGATGAGTTTATAAATCTTATAGGTAGATAAAGATTAATGGTATAAGCTATCAAGGTTTTGAATCCATCAATTTTGAATTTTGAGTACATTGATAAAGAGTTTGATAATTCATATGCAATAGGTAAAGCATTGAAGGTAAAGGAGGAAACTTCCAAAGTCATAATGCATGCAACTAGTAGTTAGTGTTCCCAACCTCTTAGAACTCTCAGTCTACACCACAATTTTAACTATAGTATCCTCATTATCTAATTCAATTAGCATGGTATTGGTATTCTAATTTTGGAAAAACTATGTATTCACATGATTCTTATCAAAGTGGGACTTTGGCTCCCCATCTATTATTGTGCATGCATAATTTTTAGTTGGAAATTCTATTTTTGACTACTTTCATTGTATCATGCATTATTACATGAATTTTGAACTTAAGGTTCTATTTTTAAACTTGTAATATTAGGAAAAAATTGAAGAGATGAGGCATTCCCCATCCCAAGCTTATATATACATCTAACATCTTGATCATAAAGGGAGGATAATTTTAGCTATTAAGATTAATAATAAATTCAAATAAGCTTTGATTAACTTGGTCATGATGTGAAAATCTCTATTATTCTCCAATTATGTGGATTTCCTAGACATTCCATCAATTTGGTATATTATTTATTAAAACTATGTATGAGGTATTTATTTTTGAATACAATCTTTCATTTTTATCAATATATGATTTGAGAATCTCTTGCATGCTTATCATAATCCTCTTATAGATGTACAATAGCAATTTAGGAATTTAACAACATTTTATTTATGCATGTTTGAGTATATTATGTTTTGTTCCCTTTGACTCTTTAACCATATTTGATTGTTTTTGGTTCTACATCATCTTGAAATAAGTATTGGTCTAGATACCCTATCCTACTTGAGCTCAAATATTAGTCTGTAAAGGCTTTATCCTTGAAACTTCCATAGACCTTCATTTTTTGCCTTACTTTTCCCTCCTTTCATGTTTATTTTTCATTCTTACCCACCTTAGTTATAAATCACCATCTTTCCACCCACTCCAAGTAGATTTAAGTTCTCTGATGGCCAGCGCACCCATGATAAACTACCTATGTCTCTCAACCACTATTTTGCCAATAGGTTGTTATAAAACTAAATACCCTATAGCTCATGCCTTAGAGTGGTTATATTCATTGATCCTAAAACATTAGAGGCAACCTCATAAGGAACTATGAGGGTGTATATAAAACCCACATCAATAAAATATTTTAAATTAGCATTTAGTGAAGGGCTTATCATCCTTTGCCTCTATCCTAAGGAGTAAAATCATTTGACTTATTCTAGATGAACCCACATGATTAAAAATATCAACCTTATACAATAGCCTATTATAGATACCTTTAGAGATTCATAGAAAGGTTAAGTTTGATATAGGTGTTTCTCTGAGATCTAGGGTATATTCATCATGTCCAAGAAGATAGATTCATTTTCCAATAATTATCATGGCCTTTCCTTAGAACCCACCTTTAATCCTCCACTTTAGCCAAATATCCCACTGTAATTCCTAGCTTGGTTGATTGGCTCAGCTATCAATGTATTAGGAGTGGTGAATGATTTGCCTAAAAACCCAAAATATTATCTCCCCTCTTTCTTTACCTCAGTAAGAAGGACAATGGAATAAAATATAAAGGCCTTAAAATCTACCTTAGGGATACTTAATTTAAATCCCAAAGATGAGGCTTATAGACTATTCTCTTTCACTTTGTAAGAAGTAGCTGATGAGTAGTTTTTAAATATTTTGGAAAGGTCAATCACAATTTGGATGGAATGTTAAGATACTTTCTTGAACCACTTTGGCCCAGTTACTAGTGCAAGTATTATTTATCAACACTTCACTAGTATGAGAAGAAAGCCCAATGATCCAATCTAAGCTTTAAGCACCTAATTTCAAAAGATGTATCACATATTAGAGTTTTCCTATGATCCTAACAATCCATTGGTCCTATAAATTCATAAAAAATCCTTAGACTCCATGACTAATGTGTTCTTTTATAGGTTTTTCAGTATTGATACCTTACCCCTGTCTTACATGAAAGCTATTAATGTATACAAATAATTGTACCCTCAGTTTCAATCATTTCCTCCACTTAGTATTGGACCTATCTACCCAAATTTTAATCTAATCCCTAATGAACCTAGAACCTGGTGGAAAAAAACCAAATCTTGGTCCATAATAATTTATCATTAACCCATGTTAACCATAATCAACATTCTAGTTTCTTGAATAATTTTACTTCTAACCAATAGGGTTAGAGCCAACCTTCTATACCAATTGATAATACATTCATGCAGGATAATTTTTCCAACTCAAATAAGACTGAGATGGAAGTCATCTAGAGAATGGTATAGAAACTAAGTAATGAATTCCCCAGCATGTATAAGTGTATGGGTAATATAAGTGGGAAAAATATAATTATGATAATCAAGGTTAGAGGTCCCAAAGGTAGAATAGGCCTTTTAATAGGTCTATGAATAATCAAGAACATAATGTTCCTTCTAACAAGATGTTAGAGATTAATATTATGGATGTGGCTCTTCCAAACTGGTGTAAGGTCCATAAATATGCAACATGGGAAACTAGATTATATCAAGTTATGCATCACTTTTAAAATCTTCCAAGAGGAATATGAAATGAAAGAAAATTTTACAAGTCACCAAGATCCATCTTCATTTAATTCTTCAATCAATCCTAGAATGAGTATGGTCTTTAACACATACAACTTCCCCTTTTTGAGAGAAGATGACAATGAACCTAAAGAAAACATAAATGATGTTCATGATTTCTATTAGTACCAATAGGTTAATAAAAACTACAAATTAAGGAACAAATAGACTATAACTTATTAAACACATCCTAATAATGGTGCCACCACTCCTAATTCAAATTCTAGCAATAACCCTCCACCACCAAGGAGAGAGAAGTAGCCTCCACCCAAGAGAGATAATAAGCCTCCTCATAATAAAAAGGATTAGTCACATAACTTTGATCATCAGGGAAAGGGAGGATAAAATATTTTGGAAGACATGAAAAATATTAAATCCAACATTAGTCTTCATGAACTTGCTATGATCACTGAATAAAGAGAGATACTACTAAAGGACCTTATAAGAAGGAATTCTGACGAGTCTAATATCTCCCATGAAAGTGTAATGATGTACAAGGATAAACATGAGGTAATTTCATTCTTACTAATAGTTTGAATGTTTAGAAAGAATGTACATAATTTCCTAGTTGATTTTAGGGTATCAACTAATGTGATGCCTACAACTATTTTCCATAATATGGGTTTGACTCTTGATCAGTCAAAAAGATTGGTATTATAGTTGGATAAATACTCAATATCATGTGTCAAATAATTTACAAATGTGCACATAAATCTAACATTATATCCATGAGTATAAAAAACTATTGATACCCTAGTCATTGATATCCCAAAGCTGTACATCTTATTATTAAGCTAAGACTAGTCCAAAACACTGAATGGGTATATGATACTAATTTTTATCACATGTGGCTTCCTTATAAGGGGTACCAAATCAAATTAGGGTAGATAGAGAGCCCAAAATTGCATACTTGATCACTAAGTACAACACAAGGAATGAGCAGGTCAACTTCATGTCAACACATGTAGGTTTGTACACATTTACCACCAGATAAAAATTACATGAATAATAATTTGAAGTTCTTTCTCAATTATGGACTCTATACTTTGATGGATCTCATTCAAGGTAAAGTTATGGCATAGGTGTGGCCCTAACAAACCCAAAAAGGTAATAAATACATCATTTTTAATAGGTTTTTTTTCTCCTACACCAATAATCAAATTGAATATGAAGCCCTAATCTTAGTCCTACAATTCATGTTAAATAAAAATGCTCAACACTTAGTAGTGTTCAATGATTTAGAGATAATTATAAACCATATTAGGAATAAGTACCAGTTCAATCTTAACTACCTAAATAAATACAAGCACTGAGCTTGGGACTTGATCAAATCCTTTGAAGCATTCAACATCAAGGCCATTTCAAGAGAGGATAATTAGATATCTGATTTATTGGTAGCCTCCATCACTATTCTAGCACCACTTCAAGACTCAAAAATTTATAAATTATCATTGGAATTAGTTTTATGCCCTTCTTTCCTTGATAATGTGGACAACTTCTAGGTGTTTGATGATGATCAATAAATCAAATAGTTCCTAAATAGGTCAAGAGATTTTGAAGCCTAGATAATATATGAAGGGAGTATCTAACCTATGTAGATTGAATATATGGGTAAATAATATGTTATACAATTGAAGTAAAACTCAAATACCTTGGGTATGGTTTCTTTATAAAGATATTTTCACATCAACCTACATGTTTAGAAGTAGAAGCAGCTCAAAGTCATTGAATTTGACTTCACCAAGGAAAACTTGGGTATTAACCAAGTTCACCAATTAGTGAATACAGGTTTAAGCTATACTAAAAGAAAAAAAATTAAGGTGCAGTGACTACTTACAAATTATAAGGATGTCATTGCTTGGAAATATCATGACCTGAAGATCTTTGATCCTAGGTTCATTACCCATACCATCCCTTTAAAAATATAACATAAGTCATTCAGGTAGAGGAAGAGAATAGTAAATTTTTTCTTAGAACCAATCATATAGATTAAGGTATATAATCTATTGGATGCTAAACTTGTATTATTAATTATGCACTTGACCTAGGTAATGAATTTAGTACCAATTAGGAAAAATAATGAAAAATCAAGTTGTGTGTGGATTTCAAGAACATAAACAGAGCCTTAGGAAAGGATAATTACCCTATACCTTCATTGGAAAAAGTAATACAAATGGTAGGTGTCTCATAGATGATGTTTTTTTGGATGGATTATCAGGATACAACCAAGTACTAGTTAAGGCAAAATATAGGATGAAGACTATTTTCAACACCAAATAGGGGACCTTTGAATAAAAGGATGTCATTCGACATAATCAACTTAGGGGTCACTTTCAAAGAGTTATGGATTTTACCTTTTAGGGATAGGAGTGGAAGTGTATCATCATTTGCATGGATGATCTTATGAGATATTCCAAGAACAAGGATGACCATTTAAGCCATGTACATAAAGTCCTAGACACATGGAGGAGATATAGATTTTCTTTGAACCCTCAGAAATGAATTTTAAGGGTGACTAAAAGAAAACTTTTGGGCCATATTATTTATAAATAAGGGATCTCCATTAACTCAAACTATGTCTAGGCCATATCCAAGATAAACCCCGCTAACAACAAAGAGCTAAAGTCCTTCTTTGGTAAGATCAACTTTGTGAGAAAGTTCAGTTTTGGTTGTGTAGAAATTTTCAAACCATTAAATTCCATGCTAAAGTAAGATGTAGATATTGAGTGGATGAAAAAATCAAAGAAATTATTCTAGGATATTAAAATGGTGATTGCTCAAGCCCTAGTCCTAATCATCCTAGATCTCAATAAAGATTTTTACATTTATTTGTTCACTTCAAAACATACCATTACTATGAGTACCAACTTGAAGATAATGAGCACCCCATTTCCTTCATGAGTACCAACTTGAAGGATACAAAACTATCCATGATTGATAATTATATATATGCCTTAATCAAGGCCATCACAAAATTTAGACATTATATTTTACAAAATAATACATGTGCCATTATTCTCGACCTAGCCATCAAACTTATTCTCAACTAGAATGAGATGGGAGAAAAAAAAGGAAAATGGATGGCCAAACTTTAGGATTTTTACCTTGAAATTATGCCAACTAAAATGGTAAGAGGATAGGTCCTGATCCATCTAATGACTCAAAATAACCCATGCATCCATAATGAATAAATCAATAAAACCCAAGTACTAAGAGGAGAGAGGTATTCACATATCATTCATTACTTACTTATAGGGACATGCCCACTAGAGTTGAAGAGAGAGGAAAAACATGCCCTTGGGATCAAATTGAATCCCTACATGATCAATCAAGGATTATTTTACATAAATAACTATGAAGGCATCTAACTGATGTGAATTTTTAAATATGAATCTAAGGACATCCTAGATAACCTACATCAGAAGGTTGGTAGTGAGGACCCCTCTAGCAATACTATAACCCATAAGATTCTAAGGATGGGTTACTACTAGCCTACAATCTTCAAAGATGCCCATAACCACATCATAATTTGTTATGAGTGTCAATTTTTTATAAAGAGATAAGTAAATGCTACCATGCCTTTACATATAAACATTAAAGGATTCATATTTTATTAATGGGGCCTAGACTTTTTAGGGGTAATATATCAAAATTCTTCAGTAAGACACAAGTTCTTCTTCACAACTACTAATTATTATACTAGGTGGATAGAGGATATTGCTACCAAGATTTCATAAGCCATAGATGCCATTGATTTCTTAGAGGGAAGTATAGTCACCTGATTTGGCACACCCATTTCATCAGTGTGTGATAAAGGTATAGCATTCTAATTTGTTGAATTCACAGAATGGGCCTAACATAATTAGATCACCCTCAAGTTCTCTTTAAACTATTATCCACAAAGAAATGGTGTAGTTGAGTCAAATAATAAGAATCTAATGGATGTCATAAATAAATCTACATAGAATGAACCAAGATAATGACATATCTTATTAAAGTATGCACTATAGGTAGACTGAACAAGGCACAAGAAAGTTATCAAGGTTTTACCTTTTCTTTTAGTGTATGTATGATATCCAGTCTTCCCTATCACTCTTAAGCTACTGAATTACCAATTTATGCAAGAGTATATGGACAAAGATGAGAGAATAATTTATATACTACTTGAGATGGTCAAATTAGAAGATATAAGAACTGATGCACTACATGACTTCAAAAAATAATAAGATATTATCAAACATTGGTTTGATAAAAATTCTAAGCTCAAGGATTTAATTATTTTAGACCTAATTCTTCTTTGGGATAAAGCACATGAAAATAAATGGCAACATGATAAGTTCACTCCATTATGGATTGGACCATACCAATTATTTGAATCTTAGTAAATAATGCCTTTAGGTTAAGAGACTCCAAGGTAAGGACCTCACATTTCCAATCAATGGACAATTTTATAAACATTATTTCATGGTTACTCCAACTAGGAATGCATCAAATTGAACTATGAATATATATTTAGAGTAGGACTAGATTAGATTTGATGCTTTCTAGATTAGATTTCCTACTTTCTAGATTAGATTTTTTATTTTGTTATTTTATTTTCCTTTAGAATAGTTTTATTACTTTTGATATCTTAGTTTCATGCTTTGTAGATTATATTTCATACTTTCTAGATTAGATTTATTGATTTCTAAATTAAATATCTTATTTTCTATATATTTTTTCCTTTAGAATATTTTTTTTCTTTTGATAGCTTAGTTTCATGCTTTCTAGATTAGTTTCTTAAAATTCATTGAACTATCTCAAAAAAATTCCTAAACTAAATCGAAGAGAAAATTCTAAATGAAAAGGAGATGATATTGAAAGTGAACATAGTGGGTACTTAGGAAAATATATTATGACAAGTACTAGACCTTTTGGAGTTGAGGTATGTATTAAGACTAAATTTTAGCTTTGATTAAGATTAAATAAACCTACTCATATTTTAGCACTTGATCTAATATACTCTTGAAAATTAAATAAAATATTGTCATTTACAAAGATACACTACACTCACATATGTTAAAATATGGATATAAGATGATAAACCTAGGGCAAAATATACACTGATAAGGACATGTTAATGAATAACTTTTTTCACACATCTAATGAAAAGTAGTTCCCAACCTTCCTCTATCTAAAACAAATGGTGGAGGAATAGTGAATCAATTAAACTCTATTGGGGCTACAAATTCCTAGGTGGCAGTAGAACAAGGCTTTGAGTGGAATTAGAGGTATCTCTATCAGTACTATTGATGCCTAGATGACATCAGAGCAATGCCCAGGATTTATTTTTTCATCAGTTAAAAATTTAAAGTCAAGGTAAAACCTATAATTTTTATTTGATCCTCTGTCAAAATATTCATGCCAAAGGGAAATTAATTTAAAAATATCACACAATTATTTGAAGACTAGGATTATTAGTATGTTGCATGAGGAAGTAAGATTTTTTGTTCTATAAGTTGGATTTCCTTATTCTGTCTTAATTAAAATTTAAATTATGTTATAATATGGTTTTGAAATTATGGGTTCTCAAAATACTTGGGACTATTTTCCCTTGTGAGTTACCATTTTTTGTGTCCTAACACACACCCCCCATTTTCATAATTTTGAAAACAATGACCCGTTGTTAAAAAATCCATACCTAAAAAACTATGAGCCTAAAGATCTATGATTAGGGTATAATGCATTTACCATAAGGGTTATTTCTTAAAAATCCAACATTTCAAAAGTAAAATTCATAAAAATCTAAGCTTAAATTGGTATCTTAAGTCATCTTGAACCTTGGATTGTCTATCACTTTTTTACTTTAATGTAATGTTTAGAGTAAAAATCTAATTTTTCTTGTCCTAATATGTACATGTTGATCATAGGATTAATAGTTGAAGACCATTGACTTCCTTTAAATCAATCCCATAATAAATATCTCACATAGTTGTGACATGTGTTTCTCTCACATCATTTATAATTTTGGAATTTTACAAAATATTAAGTCTTTCAAGTCTTCTAGGTCTCCCGAGCTCTATAAACATGCCACATCAACAAACTTGATAGTTTTATGTTCCATGAGACTTCAACCTTCCATGTTATTGAGTATTTTAGCTTTCAATATCATTCCACATGTCTTGATCATGTAAACTCATTATCATAGGAAGATTAAATGGTTCTTTAGTCCACAGTCTAATATCCTGAGCTTCTAAGATTCTAGGGCCCTGAGCAGATGACACATGGTATATTTAAATTAATCTACATGGTCAAGAAGTTAAATAGTCTATTTGTTTCCTATATAATGCTCTAAGTTCTTAAGTCTTTAAGCTTATTGAGATCATGCCACATTCTTGATCATATTGACCTATAACCATGTAGAGCTCATCATCGAAAGCAATAACCATTTAATGCCCTAAGATTCTATGTTTCCAATGATCTGAGATCACACCACATGGCTCAATCATGTTAAATTATCACTATGTTACCTCCTAGATATAATTAATAAATCTAAATGGTTGAGTTAATGATAGCATGACACATGGCACTATCTACGAAAAGTAAAGACAAAACATAAGAATAAAGGTGAAACAACATGGTAAAGAAGTAAATTAATTAATGGTTAGAAGTTATCTCAAAGTGATGATTGGACATGAATAATTAATAAGAGACTACCATTTGGAAAATAAAGAGCACACACTAAAGCTAACCAACATATTCAATTCAAAATAGGCATTAAAATTAAGAGTTCATTATCAACATTCAAAGTATAGAAATTTAATCAATGCATAATATTTAAAATGATATATATAATATTCAAACATTACATTCACCTTGATATTGCTTTGATCATTAATCATTTGCATTCTCGAGTTTCCTAAGTGTCTAGTGAGCTCTAAATTTATTCATTTAGAAAGTACCAAATAAACTAGTCTCTAACTTTATAAAAATTACAAAAATTACTTTTTATCAATGGCCTTGACATAAAAACAAGGTAAGATCTTAATCTTATCCCCATTTTTATTTTTGGGATCAATAGAATATAAAAATACAAAGTTTGAAAGGAGTGCTTTGAATTTTAAATTCCCACACCACTAGGCACTCTAGGAAGAGGTCAAGTCAATTTAGGTATATTCTAAGGAAAAACTCTCCCCTAAAGCCATACAATACATAGATCGCTTGTTCCCCATCAAATAACATGCCCTCCACTAGGTTGCAACTAAACTATATGTAATACCATGTATTGACTTATTAAAGGTTTTACTCATCAATGAAACCATTATGGTTGATATTATTCATGTGAGGAAGGATTGAATAACATTTGACTACATCTTAGGGATGTCATTTAAATAATATCTTAGGTTCCCTATCCCTGAAATTGAATATAATCAAGTCATGACCAATGTGTGGCATGAGCACAATATAGTGTAAGGGAAAGTGAAGTAGTGGCTAACAAAGGGGAAAAGATTGAATAAAAAAAGAGTAATTTAAACTAACTAAATTATCAAGTTTTTACTTGTAATTTCCATTTCAATGGCACAATTAAACAAATTATATGGATTATTGAGCATTGCATATATCCTAGTTGAATGGTACCCTTACTTGACATTTTTTTAACCACTAACCAATTGGTAGCCTTTGGGGATATTATAAGCACAATATTAAAATATCAAACTCTCTACCCTAACATGAGACCTAAGTATGGGAACTTTTATATGATGTCTTATCTACTATATACAGTCATGGTAACTATGTACAAGACCTTTGGCCAAGAATGGTAATCATCCACAAAGTATCTCAGGAATAGGGTTGGAGAAGACTTCTCATTAATACTTATTCATAGATATATAAATAACATCAAGAGAATAATAAATGAGGTATACCCTCACATATAATAAAACATAAAGGTCACAATAATGCTTATAATGTCTAAGAATATCACAAGGACACTCACCAAGATAGGTGACTATTGGCTCTACCCAAATTTGACTATCATCTAAGTAGAGGGAATAAGAAATTCCCCTTTATTGATACCTCACCATGTTCATGACCACATTTTAGAACAAGAGATAGATTAATAGGTTTTTAATAATATTGATGAATGACTCAGTCAAAAACACTCAGACTATTGCTTCAAAATATCATAAAACATTGGGTAGTACCAATATATTATTAGGTCATATTTTATAGTAGATAGTAAGCTCATGACAACTTATAATTTTCAGCTAGCACCATTTAAGGAATGGCACCCTAAAAAGGATAAGGGATTATTTAAATACCATCCTTGAGAAGAAGAAGGTTCATGTCATATGGTCATCAAACCTATGACCATGACTATGTTTTCTTAAAAGCCTCAGATGACTCCCAAGTATGGATCAAGATGAGGGATAAGAAGAAATTAATGATATTGGCTCAAATTTTTCAATATAATCCTAAGACTAGAGAGGAAGAAACCCAAAATGCATGGATATAATAATGGCCTCCTTCATCACCTAGAGATTCTCATCAACCAAAACAACCTCCATCTCTAGAAGATCAAGCCATAGAATAAGAGGTAGATCATCTTTTAAGTGAAAGGGAGTCAAATCCTTGGATAAGAAAGGAAAAATTTATAGGACTTCCTAGTCCTTAGATTACTTCCACAACTTAAAGTGAACAAGTACTAAGAGCAACTATAAATTTTTAAAAATCAAAAATTACTCTAGCCAATCAAGGAAGATCATCTTTAAAATGACTCCTTTGCCTCCACTTTCCATGGTTACATAAGTAAGTTTAATTGAGTTCTTTTAGTCTTATTTTTATTCAATTCTAACTCCCCTAGGTCTCCTCAGGAAACCCCTCAATTTTACACACACTCTAATTCATCACATACCTCTCCACATCCTACCACAATTATTACCATAACCCTCGCACCTTATTATCCACCCTCCACTCCACCTATCTTCACCTATCATAGGAATCCCAAGGATTCCCTTGAATCTTCCCAAGGTATAAATTTGGAAGAGAGGTCATCTCTTGGCCTCTTTATTATTGAAGAAGCTATTGAGAAATAATAAAAGGACATAGAGGATACAAAGGATTTAGAAGAAGAGAAGGAAATAGAGTAATTAATATCTCTAATTGATTACACATCATAATAATAAGAAATGAATAAAGGAAAATTCTATCCAAAGGATGAAGTAGACATTTAGAAATCAAAAGCTTTAAGTCTAGGCACATTAAAAGAAGGATAAATTTTGACTGGGATTACCTCAAAACAAATACAAAAGATATCTAAGGTAGTTTCTTCTATTGATTATTCTATATGTATTGTACAAATTTTAATTGTAATTTTGCTCCCAATAATGCCTTCTATTACATATTCCACTTCTCAAGTTACTAGTATAGATTATGACATTATTTTAATAAGGGCTCCTAAAATGGCCCATTTTGAGAATTTGGTTACTACATCCCTTTTCAATAAACCCCAGTCCCTAGAATAAATTTTACTTGGCTTGAGCTTCCCATGCCCTAGTCATAAGCATTGCAAAAAGAAACTATGACTGTGAAACTAACATTTGGGTTAAAAAAAATTCTTGGCCAAGGTAACACCAATAAAGGAAGCCTCTCCATAGAGAGTAGTAAGCCTAAAGCTTCCACAAGTGCCCATACAAATAAGTGATTAAATTCTAAAAGTGTCTCTTCTAATAAATGCTTCCCTTATTATAACCTCTCATTCCTTTACATTCTTAGAAATTACCCAATGAGAAGGTACATATGAACTAAACATTATTCAATGCATAAAGGAGATACAAAATCTATAAGATCAAAGGCAAAATCTAGTTATGGCTAAGCTCCCTACATTTTTTACAAGGTTTGATAAAGAGATTGGGATCATACAAAGAGTGAGGAATATGAAAATAATAATTATGAGGACAAAGGTGATGATAGAGCTTGAGAATAGGGAGAATGTGTTTCAATAGCCAAAATACCCAAGAACAACCCCAATGACCTTATGGATTACATTGAGTACTTTAATGCTCTTGTTGATTCTATTGGGTCAGCATTGAAGGAAATAAACCAAATTACTAAGGAGGCCTTCAAGAGATGGGAATAGATGAACATCAGATAGAATCCTTTAGAAGTAATAATTGAGGTACAAAGTGTAGTTATATAGCTGTATGAAATCTTGCTTAACATTAGAATATCAAGGGTATCTAGTCAGGCCCATATAGTAGAGATAGTCACACTATGGAATAAGATTAAGGACAAGAAAATAAGTTTTAAATTCTTGGTCCAATGCTCTAAAATAAGTGCCTTTGATAAGAAAAATTAGATGACCATCATGGATTCTTCTTGGTACCTCAAATATGTGATTGCAAAAAGGGATACCTCACTAAACTAGAATAAATCAATGAAGAAGTTGGGTGTTTTTTTAAGTCATGAAAAAAAAGCATTGTAAATTTATTTTGATATGAAGGTAACTAGGGTGATCACCCAAGCAAGGGAGTTGGTGAATCAACCCAATTTTGACAAACTACTCCACTTAACTACAAAATATTTCAAACAAGAAGTGGAAGGTGTAGTATATAATATCAATGAATAATTAATATAGTTGGTTACTTTTTCTAAAGATAAGGTCATAATAGTTGAAGCCTTAGTGGTTGAGTTTAAAATCTTAGGGGCAAAGCAAGATAGGTTAATGGTAGAAGCTGTTAAGATTTTGAACCCCTCACTTTTGAATTTTGAGGCCATTGATTGATAATGCATATGCATTGGGTGAAGCGTTTAAGGTGAAGGGGGTAGCTTCCGAAGCCATAATGCATAAAACTAGTAGCTAGTGCTCCTAACCTCAAAAAACTCTTAGTCTACACCACAATTGTAACTATAGTATCCTCATCAGTGAATTTAAGTATCATGGCATCAATATTCTAATTTTAAAAAAGTAATGTATTTTCATGATTCTAATCAAAGTGGGACTTTGGTACCCTATATATTATTATGCATGCATAATTTTTAGTTGGAAATTATAATTTTGACTATTATCATTATAACATGCATTATTGTACAAATTTTTAAATTAAGGTTTTATTTTTAGCTTTTAAAATTGGGTGAAGCTTGAAGAGATGAGGCCTTCCCCATCCCAATCTTATATATACATGTAACATCCTAGTTATAAAGGAAGGAGAATTTTAGCTATTAAGATTAAAAATAAATTCAAAGAAGTTCTTGATTTGGTCTTGTTGTGAAAATATATATTCTTCTCTAATTCATTGGATTGCTTGGAGGTTCCATGATTTTGATATATTAGTGCTTAAAATTATGTATGAGGTATTTATTTTTGAATATAGTCTTTCATTTTTAGTAATAGCTGATTTGAGAATATCTTGCATGCTTATCATAATCCTATTGTAGATATGCAATAGCAATCTGGGAATTAGGAAACTTTTGAATTACGAATGTTTGAGTATATAGTGTTTTGTTTCATTTAACTCTTTAACTATATTCAATTGTTTTATGTTCTAAAATAACTTACAAGTATTGGTCTAGATACCCTATCCAAATTGAGATCAAATATTATTCTCAAAAGGCTTTATCCTTGAAACTCCATAGACCTTCCTTTTTTCCATTTCTTTTCCTCCTTTTATTTATATTTTACAGTCCTTTCCACCTTAGTTATAAACCATCATCCTTCCACCCACTCCAAGTAGATTTAAGTTCACCTATGGCTAGCTCACCCATGGTAAACAATATATGTCACTCAACCACTATTTCACCAATGGGTTGTTATAAAATTGAATACATTTCAACTCATACCTTGGTGTGTTTATATTCACTAATCCTAAAATGTTAAAGGCAAACTTGTAAGGAACTCTGAGCATTTGTATAAAACCCACATCAACAATATGGACCATCCATTTCAAGACCATGATGTGTGGCCCAAAAATGATTCAACTTTGAAGACAAAATGAAATTAATATTTGGAAGAATGGAACAATTGATAGGCATGACTTTCATAAATCATATATTTGTTGCATTAAATAATCATGGCTTGCATTTTTGAATTTGTGACTACTTATGTCATGATGATGTCATTTTTTATTAATTTTCATTTTCCAAAATTAGATATTAGCTAATTTGATATGGATTTTTCACTTAATAATTTAATTATATTTAGTTAATTGAAATTGATTAGGATTTTTAAAATTCTTATAATTCAACTAATTTCCATGCACTATTAGTTGAAAGCATCAATTTTCTAGGTCACAATTTTACTAGAGATGAATTAGAATAAGGTAGAATTATATACAAGATAATGAACTAATTATAAATATATTAATGTGAATCAAGAATTAAATGTGAGGTGTGTAGATGAATCACAACATTTTAGTGTTTTTAGTCTAATTTGTGCATCATTACATGAAGTCATTTAGACTTACAATTTTGACATGATAGTGATGAGAATTGGATGTCTAAATTTTTCCATTATTTGAGAAGGTGTTATGAGAAATTAAGCATAATAATTTCTTTCCAAAGAATGAAAAATTCATTTAAGAAGGAGTTGAAAATTTTGGCTGAAGAAACAATCAGTGACCCTTGATACCCACTCAAAAGGGAAGGCAAGGTTGAAATACTGACATAGGATCTCAAAAAAATATGAGATAAGTAGAAATAAATTGGCTTCAAAAAGGGCATTCATGTTTGATAGATAATAAGGTGCACTTAAAGGATATATTTAATCTTTGATCAGTCCAAAAGTTTTACCCCAGTAGGGTTGATTTGAATTTGGAGAAATGATGGTGAGGTATGTGATGACTTAGTTGGGGGATAGTATACAAGGAGATCATCTTGTTGCATCATTTTTTATTAGACTTCCCACATCTAAATTTTTGATATAAAACCAAAATGGTATGCAACATGATATAAATTATGATGATAAACAAACTATAACATGCATAAATATCAGCCCCTAATTTGTTAGATAAATGATAACATTGCACCAATGATAAAAAACCATGATGAGAATATTGGTGTGTACCAATAGATATAATCAAGTATGAATACATAATAGGAAGTAACATGATGATTCCCCTACCAAAATCATTGACTAAGTCAAGGAAACAATAGAAAAGGAACCAAATAAGTTTTTAATGAAACACATAGACATAAATTGAAAATATAACATAGAGTGTCTGATTGCTTCAAAAAATGCACAGAGAGAAATGAAAATGCCCCAAACATTATTCAAGAGACAAATCAGGGGAGAGTGGAGAATATATTTTTTATGGATGGGTCCATTAATATAATAAATAAACAAGTGCTTTAGGAGATAAGGCTAAAAATTGAGTTAATTAGAAGAAAATTGCTAAAAAAAATAGGAAAACAAGGCAAAATTGAGCCTCTTAAGAAGAAATAAAGATCACAAATAGGCCCAAGGATAACATTTCAAAATTTTAACCATATATTCACCCCTAGGGGTGAAAAATATTCATTTTTACTCTTCAATATTATAATTCAAAGCTATAGTACTTGTGCATGAGAGAGACAAAACAAATGACTAATATCCCATACCAGAGAGACCTTGGAAAGCATGTTAAAGAGTAACAATAAACACTAAGAAGTGGGGCATTAGTAGGTACCTTTTTATTTTTAATTGGTCATTGATTACATTTAATGCTAGGTATAAAATCAAATTTTAGTGAATTCAAAAATTTTGAAAGAGGGAAAATGGTGGTCACCGATGCATATATTGAGTTTGAACTTGAACCATAAATAGTGAAATCAATTAAATAAATGAATATCTTCATATCAACAATATCATATATTCTAACATCAATCACAAAAATGGTAGGATTTATGGGAATAATATGAGTTCATTATTCAAATAGTGATATCACTAGTCAAATGATGAAGTCACTAGATAAATGGTGAAATCATTATACAAACTCATCAACACTAGTAGAGTGCTAGCATTCATGGAGTTATAATTTCTGCCTGCTTACAAGAGAGTCCACCATGACCCTTAAGGTTGTACATAGTATTTTACTAGTGCCAATTTGGGGTCAATGAATCTATTTAATTCTAGAGGGTAAGATTATGGTATTGGAGGATTTGATTGGAGTGACAGACTTGGTTATTACAGATGGGGCCATTAACATTTATGCATTAGAGGACCTAGTTTGGCCTTCAATTATTATTTTGGGAGTGGCATCACCTCATCCATAGGTTTAACTACCCTAGGATTGATCCAAAACTCATACATTTTGACTGAAATATATTTCAAGAAACATAAAAATAACACAGTAACAATGATTTCTCTGAGAAGAGATGTTTTATTACTCAAGATTGCAAATACAAACATATGCTTATCTCTGGGAAGAGATATCTGATTTAAATTTTGTGTTACATATTCATTTATACACATTTTTAAGGTAGGAGGTCACCAATATCAAGGGAGATTAAGTGGTTCAACTTCCATGATTTAAAACAATACAAAATTCAAGGAATTACTATTTTTAGAAACTATTTTTAGACTGCACTACTAAATTAAAATTTAGAGAACTTCCATTGGGTTTTTGATGGCTAAAACCCACTAATTGGATCTCCATGCCATATTACCATGTTCTCCTCATTCTTATCTTTCCAATGGTTTAAACTGGGAGTCAATCAGAGCTATGGTGCAAGAGTTATGGCTCCCAGAATTTTCGTCATCAATTGGGGTAGAACCATCACCCAAACTATCACCTAGATTGTTTCCTAGATCATTCCTCCCTCCTTGAGAATCAATGGTGCCCATTACATCAATATTATTCATCAAGTGTGGTATTTTTGCCTTAATTTGATTCTCTATGAGCCACTCACCTTGGTGGCTAAGCTAGCCCCTTTTGACCACTCGATAAAGCAGAATAGAGAATCCCCTTGTATTCATCCAGGTGTCCAAAATCTGATCTTCTTCAACTAAAGCAAAACTATAGAATCAAGCTCATTAATGTCTAATTGTTCTAATATGACTTAAGTGTCTAATAAAGGTGGATGATATGATTTTAGGAGCTCCATGTTGAATATTGGATGCAGACCAAGGTAGGCTGGTATGTTCAACTCAAAAGCACTTTCTCTAACTTTTTTGGTGATGGTGTAGGGAACATATCATAGAGGCCAATTTTTTTTATGTGGGCCTGCAGGTCATTCCTTTTGAAGCTACAACCAAACCTTGTCACCCACAATAAAATGGTGTGTAGTCATATATTTATCATGGCATTGATTATACTTTTGATTCATCTTCTCCAAGATGTCATGAACCTATTGTTGGATGTGTTGCATTTGTTCAATGAACTTTGTTTCTTTTACTACCTTAGATCTCCCATGAGCTGTGTATTCCATATTGGAGAATGGAATGGCTATATCAATTGGTACCATGGGTTAGAACCTAAACCATACTTGAAATGGAATAGGCTTGGTCAAGTTGTGTATGGCTTGATTATATCCATGTTGTATGAAATGAAGCCCCTTATCCCATGTGCATGGATTTTTGGAGTGATACATGTGAATCATGTGAATAATCAAGTGATTCACCACTTCTATTTGACCATCAGTCTATGGATAGAAGGTTATGGACTTCATCAGCTTGGTATCTATCATCTTCCATAGAGTGGACCAAAAGATGCTCAAGAACTTGCTATCTCTATCTAAGACAATGGACTTGGGGAGACCAAAATGGAGCCATACATGACTAAAATATAGTTGAGCAGTTTCTTCAGTAGATATATTTTTCTTACAAGCAATCATGATAGCCATTTTTCAAAAATGATCAACTACAACAAAAATATAGTCCTTGCCATGTTTTGAAGTGGGCAAACCTAAGAGAAAATCCATTGAGATAGATTCCTAAGGCCTGGTTGGTTCTAGCAATGGCATGTATAATCCTTTCTTCTTATTTGTTAGCTTGGCTATCACACATGGGGTATAAGATTTGAGGTACCTTTCCACATCCTTCTACATATGGGGCAAGTAGAAGTGTTTTTGAAAAACTATCAATGTCTTCTATATACCAAAGTGTCTAGCTATCCTAGTGAAATGTGCTTCCCATATCATCTTCTATTTCTCTACAGTTAAAACACAGACATGCCCCATGTGACAAAGGACATTATCTTAAAAATATAAATTAGAAACATGTTTACCTTCTTGAAGCACTTGATATGTATCAGTAAAGGTAGGATCTGCTTCATAGAAAGCACCCTAAGTGGTAGTCTTATGTCCTCACAGGTCAAGAACTATTATGAGGGCAATAATTGGTGGGTGGCTTAGATAATCTATGGCCATATTTGAGCTCCCATTCTTGTGTTTGATTATCAAATGGAATTAATATAGATATATGGCCCACTTTTAGTGCCTCTCATTTCATAGTTTTCTCTATGGTTGGATGAATTCCAATGGTCTATGGTTAGTATGGATGACTGTCTCTTTCCCCAAGATGTAGTGTTTCCATTGTTTACAAGCTTGCAAAATGGCATAAATATCCTTATCATATGTCATGTATTTCTTGACTATATCATTGAAATTTTTAGTGTGATATGAAATAGGATTACCATGGTGCATGATGAGCTATGGCATATTCAGATGCATCTATCATCAACTCAAAAGGTTTATGCAAGTTTGGTAAGGCAAGAATAGGGTTTGAGTAGAGTTTGTTCTTAAAAGTATCAAATACCCTTTGTTGTATTTCACCCCACTAAAATGTAGCTTTAGCTCCTCCTTTAGTCACTTTGGTTAGTATCCAAGCAACATGTGAGAATCCAAGAAAAAACCTATGATAGAAATTTGCAAGACCCAAGAAGCTATGAATTTATATGAGGGTCCTTGGTGTAGGCCATTCTTGAAAAACTTGAATATTCTCTAGATTGACATGAACCCCTTCCTCATTCATAAAGTACACCAGGTACTAAATTATTTTCATCTCAAATGTGTATTTGTCAAGATTTGCATATAACTTGTGCTCTCGAAGAGTTTGAATCACCTTAGGAACATGTTACAAATGTTCCTCCCATGTTCTACTATAGATGAGTATATCATCCAAGTAGACAACCATGAATGAGTTGGTGAAGGGTTGTAGGATATCATCCATCATCTTCATGAAGGTTTCATGTTTTTTAGTCAATCCAAAAGGCATAACCAACCATTTAAAGATCCCTTCCTTAGATTTGAATGTAGTCTTCTAGGCATCAATGGGATCAATGGGAATTTAGTGATAGCTAGATTTGAGATCAATTTTAGTGAAAAATTCACACCATGTATTTGGTCCATTAGGTCATCAATCTTGGGGAAGGGGTAGTGATTCTTTACAGTGATTTTATTTAAGGCTCGATAGTCAATGCAAATCCTCCATGTTCCATCTTTCTTTGGTGCCAAGACAATCAGGCTTCCATAGGGGGAAGAGCTTGGCTTGATGTGACTCTTTTGAATCAATTATATAATCTACCTTTTTATCTCATCATTTTCCAAAATTGATCTACAATACACATGAATATTAGGCAAAAGTGATCTTGGGATAAAATCAATAGAATGTTTTACTTGGCAATGAAGTAGAACTCCCATGGGTGACTTAAATAAGTCATCATATTATCCCATGATTTGTCTCATTTACTTTTGTTTTTGTGTGGACTATGTATTCAAGAATACAACATTAGCCTTCTTGGATTTATGTGGTTTTACCACCATGAGAATGAATTGCTTTATCTTCTCCACTAATCTCTTACATTGTTTGGCACTAATTAGGGATATAGATGTCAGAGGGGGTACCTTTAGCACCTTGTAGTGTCATGTTCCAAGAGTGAAGGTGATTCTTTAGGTTTGTGATTCATAGATTCCATGTCAATCATACATGAATGGTTGACCAAGGAGTACATAAAAAACATCTAGATTGACCACATCAGAAAAGGCTTCATCTTAGAAAGGTTTTATTTCATATGAAAGAAGACACTAATGGGTGACACAAAGGTCTATTCTTGGGATTAACCATCCAATACTGTATGGCTTTGGGTAAGGATTCAAGATAGATTTAGAATTTTCACGACTTTAGAAGAGATTAAATTATTTTAACTCCCACTATCAAGAATGAAATGCAAAGACTTACTTTTTACCCATAATTTAGAGTGAAATAACATTTCCTTATCATTTGTCCTTTTCTTATGGGCTATGATGAAGCAATGATGGTATTAAGCTCAACATATACAATCTCTTCTTCATCCTCTTAGACTATAGGGTGTGTATGAGGTAGAGCAGTGGATGTTGAGTATTGTGACTTAGAAAATAGTGACTTAATGGCTCAACATTCTTCTCTAGAGTGAGTTCAAATTTTGTAGTAATCACTCCAATTCTCATTCTTCCCCTTTTGGGTTTTATTATCTTGGAACTCATTTTTATTTAAATTTTGGCCTCATGTTTGACCTTCCTTTTCACTTTTCCTTTTCAAAGGTTGACTCTTCATATTATTTTTTCCATGCTTCTTCTCAATCTTCACTACAAACTTGTATGCCTCACTAAGGGTTTCCAAATTGAAGAGTTCCATTTCCCCCCATATGTACCTTTGTATTCCACCATGATATTTTAGAGTCTTATGTTTCTCAATTTTTTGAATGCTCAATCTCATAAATAGAGAATGAAAAATGTTGGTGTAATCTTGAATAGATTGGTCCTTACCTTTGTGAAGTTGTTGCCATTATATGTACAGATCATCATATGCTCTAATGGGATATTATTCTTCCTTTACTACTTCCATGAAATCATACCAAGTAGATTTTACCTCAAGGATAATTTCATCTATAATGAACCTCTTTTTATACACTTCCCACCAATTTTTCATAGGAAATGATGCTTTCAAAAGAGCAAAAGTGATATTTTCTCCATCGATGAATTTATGTATAGGAAAGTAGGAAGACAATTGATCCAACCAATTTTATACTAAATAATCATTTATTTTGCCTTAAAATTTATGGATATCAAAATTCACCTAAACCTTGAAGGGTGTTGGGGCACTAAAAGGATGTTCCATAGATGAGGAGCCAAAATTTCCCATCAAGATTTGTTGGAGAATTTGGGTAAATTATTGTAGGATCTATGCTTGTTGTCATTAGAGGGATTCATTCACCATTTCCTTGAAAGTATAGGGTGTCTCAGTGTCATATACCATTTGAGGTCATTTGGATTAAATAGGTGGATAGTTTGGAAGCTCTATTATTTTCCACCCAAGCTTCTTGTCGCCTAACCTCATCCTCGAGATCATACACTCTTAAGATGAACTAATCTGATACCACTGATCTAAAACTTGGAATTTTTAATTGAAATATATTTCAATAAACATGAAAATAACATAGTAACAATTATTTCTTTGAGAAGAGATGTTTTATTACTCAAGATTGCAAATACAAACATATGTTTATCTTTAAGAAGAGATGTTTGATTTCTATTTTGGGTTACATCTTCATTTATACACATTTTGAAGGTAGGAGGAGGATGTGGAAGGTCACCAATCTTGAGGGAGATTAAGTGGTTTGACTTCCATGATTTACAATAATATAAAACTTAAGGAATTACTATTTTTAGATTGCACTACTAAAATTGAAATTTAGAGAACTTCTATTAGGTTTTAAAAGGTCAAAACCCATTGAGTGGAGATCCATGCCATATGACCACATTATCTTCATTCTTAGCTTTCTAATGGTTTAAACGAGGAGTCAATCAGAGCTATGGTGCAAAAGTTATGGCTCTCAAAAGTTTTATCATCAATTGGAGTAAAACCATCACCCAAATTGTCACCTGAATTGTTGCCTAGATCATTCCTCCCTCCTTGAGAAGAAATGCTCTCCATTACATAAATATTACTCATCAAGTGTGGTATTTGTGTCTTAATTTTATTCTCTATGAGCCACTCACCTTGGTGGCTAAGATGGCCCCTTTTGACAACCTGATAAAGTAGAATAGAGTGTCCTCTTGTTGTCTACATCTAGGTATCCACAATCTGATCCTCCTCCACTAGAGGAAAACTCTATGGATCAAGCTCATCAATGTCTAATTTTTTTACTATGATAGAAGTTTCCAATAGAGGTGGATGATATGGTTTGAGGAGCTCCACATTGAATATTGGATGCAAACCAAGGTAGGCTATTAGGTTTAACTCAAAAGCATTTTATCTAACTTTTTTGGTGATAGTGTAGGGACCATATCGTAGAGACTAAATTTTTCTATGTGGGCTTGCAAGTCATTCCTTTTAAAGTTGTAACCAAACCTTGACACCCAAAGTAAAATGGTGTGAAATCCTATATTTGTCATGGTTTTGCTTATTTTTATGATTCATCTTCTCCAAGATGTCATGAGCCTATTACTAGATGTGTTACATTTGCTCAATGAACTTTGTTACTTTTATTGCCTTAGATCTCCCATGAGGTATGGATTCCATGGTGGAGAATGGAATGGCTATATCAATTGGTGCCATTGGTTGGAACCCAAAGCATACTTGAAATATAATGTGTTTGGTTGAGCTATGTAGGGCTCAATTATATCCATGTTATATGAAAAGAAGCCCCTCATCCCATGTGCATAGATGTTTGGAGTGATACATCTAAATCATGTGAATAATTAGGTGGTTCACCACTTTTATCTAACCATCATTCTATAGATGGAGGTCTATGGACTTCATTAGCTTGGTATCTATCATCTTCCTTAGAGTGGACTAGAAGATGCTTAGGAACTTGTTATCTCTATCTAAGATAATGGACTTGGGGAGACCAAAATGGAGCCATACATGACTAAAATATAGCTGAAAATTTTCTTTAGTAGATATATTTTTCTTATAAGTAATCATGATAGAAATTTTTGAAAAATGATCAACTACAAAAAAAATACAATCCTTGCCATGTTTTGAAGTGGGCAAACCTGACAAAAAATCCATTGAGATAGATTCCTAAAGCTAGTTGGTTCTAGAAATGGCATGTGTAATCCTTGATTCTTATTTATTGACTTGGCTATCACACATGGGGTGAAATATTTGAACTACCTTTCCACATCCTTCCATATATGGGGCTAGTAGAAGTGTTTTTAAAGAACTACCAATGTTTTCTCTACACCAAAGTTTCTAGTTGTCTTATTGAAATGTGATTCCCATATCATCTTCTATTGCTTTGCAACTACAACATAGACATGACCCATGTGATAGAGGAAATTATCTTGTAAATAGAAATTGAAAACATGCTTACCTTCTCAAAGTACCTGATATGTATTAGCAAAGGTAGGATCTGCTTCATGCAGAGCACCCCAAGTGGTAGTCTCATGTCCATATAGGTTAGGAACTATTGTGAGTGCTTTAAATTGGTGGTGGATCAGAAAATTTGTGGTTGTATTTGAGCTCCCCTTTTTGTTTTTTATTATAAAATGGAATTTTAATGGATATGTGGCCTAATTTTGGTTCCTCTAATTTCATAGTTTGCTCTTCATTTGGATGAATTCCAATAGTTTGTGGTCAATGTTGATGATCATATCTTTCCCCAAGATGTAGTGTTTCCATTGTTTGTAGGCTTGCATAATGGCATAGAGCTCCTTGTCATATGTTGAGTATTTCATGACTGTATCACTGAAAGTTTCACTATGATATATAATAGGATTTCCATGTTGCATGATGACAACTCCCATGGCATATTTAGATGCATCTATCATCAACTCAAATGGTTGATGAAAGCATGATAAGGCAAGAATAGGGGTTGAACAGAGTCTATTCTTCAAATTCTCAAATTCCCTTTGTTGTATTTCACCTCACTAAAATGCATCTTTAGTTCTTATTTTAGTCACTTGGGTTATTGGCCAAGCAACATGTGAGAATCCAAGAACAAACCTATGATAAAAAATTTTAAGACCCAAGAAGCTACAAAGTTCTGTGAGGGTCCTTAGTGTAGGCCACTCTTGAATAACCCAAATCTTCTGTATATCTACATGGACCCCTTCCTCATTCACAATGTACCCCAAGTACTAAATTATTTTCATCTCAAATATGCATTTATCAAGATTTGTATACAAATTATGCTCCCAAAGAGTTTGAAGCACCTTACAAACATGTTGCATATGTTCTTCCCATGTTCTACTATAGATGAGTATGTCATCTAGGTAGACAACCATGAATGGGTTGGTGAAGGGTTGAAAGATCTCATCCATCATCCTCATGAGGGTTGTAGGTACATTAGTTAGTCCAAAAGGCATAACCAACCATTCAAAGAGCCACTCTTTAGATTTGAATGCAGTCTTCTAAACATTAGTGGGATTGATGGGAATTTGGTGATAGCTAGATTTAAGATAAATTTTGGTGAAAAAATTCACACCATGGAGTTGGTCCGGTAGGTCATCAATCCTAGGGAGGGGGTAGTGATTCTTCACATTAATTCTATTTAGGGCTTGATAGTTAATGAAAAGCCTCCATGTTCCATCTTTATTTGGTGCCAAGATAATTAGGTTGTCATAGGATGAAGACCTTGGCCTAATGTGACCCTTTTGAATCAATTCCTAAATCTACCATTTTATCTCATCATTCTCCAAAAATGATCTGTGATACACAAGATTATTATAAAAAGGTGATCTTGAGATCAAATCAATAGAATGTTTTACCTGGTAGTGAAGTGGAACTCTCATGGGTGACTTGAATAAGTCATCATATTATCCCATGATTTTTTTCATCTACTTTTGTTGTTGTGTTGATTCTATAGTCAAGACTGCAACATCGACCTTCTTGGATTTCTATGGTTTAACCACCATGAGAATGAATTGCTTTGTCTTCTCCACCAATCTCTTACATTTTTTGGCACTAATCAGGGAGATAGATGTAGAAGGTGGTACCTCTGGTACCATGTATCACCACTGTTTCTACTCATTTTTTTTTGCTTTTTACATTCAGAAGAAATAAGAAACTAAAGATAAATGGTCAGGGGTTTGTACGTACCCAAATTAAGTTGCACACCATTATTCAGATGTTGTAGGAGCTCCTCTTTGGCTGTGGAGAATGACACCTATAGATAAGAAAGACTTAAACAAAGAAAATGTTAGATAGAAATATGGTGGATTGCCAAGTGATATGATCGGTCCCAGAAGTGTAAAAACTTCCTTGAGGGATGACAGTCCACTTATTTGACAAAAGAGTGTTACTAGAAAGAGAAATAATGAAAGTCTAAAGAAGAGAAATAGATAACACATACCTGATTCCTGTAATCTACCTCTCACAGTCACCAATGTCAGTTACTCTGCCATCGCCAATTGGTCAATGTTGCCGACATTAGTTAATCTGTTGATGTTGGTAGGGGCAGTGGTCGATGTCAGTAAGGCCAATGGCCTTGGACAGGACTCAGGTTTATGTCTGTAGTCAATAGAGGGATTTTGTGGGTTTAAAAGGTCTGTGTAGGGTTGTAGGGAGATGAATAAGGTCCGTAGAAGGACAAAGGTAAAGGCGAGGTTGTCAAAAAGGGTAAGGGTGAGAGGAAGGCTTTTCAGCCTCTCCAAGGAAAAGTCGGGTCTGGTTGAAGGTCAGGTCTGGTCTGGTTGATAGTATTTAGAAATAGTATAATTACTAATGCTTTCTAAATTATTGAAATGAAAGGGTAGAAGAAATACTTAGCTCTAGTGAGATGAAGAACCAAGGTGTTGAATACTTGTACATATTGTGGCTTGATGCTGAAGACTTCGTGCAATGTTCTAATTCAATCCAGAGTGATTTGCATAGAGTCTTTGTGGTTAAGGGAGTGTTAGTTGAAGTCTGATGCCTATTGATGTCTTAGAGTCTAAGAGGAAGAGAGAGAGAGAGCCAGATCCCAGCGAGAGAGAGTCCCAAGAAATGATTGATCAGAGTTAAAAAGGGCTAGCTCTACGTTAGACATCGGTTTATGTAACCAATGTCAGTGATCCTGCCAGTGTTAGTTGACAGTTGACTGACGTCAGTAGGTAGAGAACTGGTAAAAGGGCTTAACAACCCATTTTCCATCTGCCAAGTGCATCATCTATTGGAGAATGGTCAAACATCAAGCTAAATATGCATGAGAGTTAGTTAGGAGGTTAGAGAGGAGTAAGAATAGGTCTTAGGTGAGTCATGGGGTGAGAAAAGGTCTAAGGGTGAGGTGTCCAAGGTGAGGTGTCCACAGTGAGTTGTTGAGGTGATGTCATAATTTAAAATAAGTTGTTTATTTTAAATTAATAAAGATGTGTAAGGGTTAAGGAGAGGACCAAGGGAGAGTTGACACATTTTAGGTGTTTACATTTGCCCTTTTTTGTCTTGTTGGTTGTTCTGGATGAACTGCAAGACAAAAATAGGAGTAGATGCCCTAGGTATGGTGATGAGGTATTCCTCCTCAAAGTGGGAGTCGAGGGAAGGGAACCTAAAATTGATTACCGATTTGATAGGCAGTCGATGGGTATGGTGAAGTTTGAGTGAAAATGTTGTAATATTTGAGATTGTGCATATACCACTTCACATGATAGATAGGTCAAATTATCACAGTCAAAGGTTGAGGAGTGCTAAAATCAAAATAACCAATCCCTGGCATTTAGTTGTAGCTAATTGGGTTAAATGATCAAAGCTATAGCTCTAATGGTCATCATGTTCCAAGTATCCTGGGCTGAGGAAGTGCTCTTGGAAAACACAAAAATGTCACAAGTAGTGGGGATCAACTGGAGCACAATCCGATACTTGTGAGGGTCATAATATGAGTTACACACAATTTGCTATCTATTTGTGAGGTAGCATATATGTAATCAAAATAACCAAGGCAAAGTTGTCTTAAAAGTGGTCGTGGTCTGAGGAGATAGTCATGATCTCCAAAGTGGTTGGTCGAGTCGGGTTTTGAGATATAAGTGATCTCAAAGGTTGTTTGATGTGGTCAGGGAGATGGCTGTGATCTCCAATGTGCCCCATGAGAAGTCAAAGGTGACTTCTACAATGTCAGGGCTAGTTTTTTGGTCATGGTTTTAGATGAGGTGTTTGGTCATGGTTAAAGGTGATATGGTTGGTCTATTAAGTAAATGGATGAATGGATGGCCGTCATCTTTACAGAGATGAATGATCGAATGGCCAAGCTAACCTCAAAAGACTGAGTGTTACTTACATAGCCCTTATTGTAAGGGGCATCAGACCAATGTAGTTCAAATGGTTGATAATTGATTTGGTCATGTTATAAATAAGAAACTAAAGATAAATGGTCATCTAGAATGTTTCTACTCATTTTTGCTTTTCACATTCAAAAGAATTAAGAAACTAAAGATAAATGGTCAGGGGATAGATGATACCTAGATGAAGTTGCACACCATTATCCAGATGTTGTAGGAGCTCCTCTTTGGCTGTGGAGGATGACACCTATAGAAGAAAGAGACTCAAACACAGAAAAATGTTAGATAGAGATATGGTGGACTGCCAAGCAAAGCTCGGTCCCAGAAGTGCAAAGACTTCCTTGAGCGATGACAGTCCATTGTTTATAAGTAAAAGTGTCAAAAATAAAGAAATGATAAATGACTAACAAAGAGGAAATTAGATAATGTGTACCTATTTCTTTGTAGTTAGTCTGTCACAGTTACCGACATCGATTAGTCTATTGACATCGGTTGGTCAGTTGTCGATGTTAGTTTGGCTACTGACGTTGGTAGGGGCAATGGTCCTTAGATGGGTCTCAGGTTTGTGTCTGTGGTCGACAGAGGGAGTCTGGGAGTTAAAAGGGTCTATGCAGGGTTACAGGGAGACAAATAAGGTCCGTAGAAGGACAAAGGTAGATGATAGGTTATCAAAAAGGGTAAAGATAAAAGGAAGGCTTTATAGCCTCTCCAAGAAGAAAGCCAAGTCTGGTTGAAGGTCGAGTCTGGTCTGGTAGTATTTAGAGATAGCAAATTGACTAAGTTATTCTAAATTACTGAAATGAAAGGGTGGAAGAAATACTTAGCTCTGGTGAGATGAAGAACCAAGATGTCAAACACTTTTGCCTATTATGGCTGATGTCCATGTCCTTGTGCAATGCTTCAGTCCAATCTAGAGTGACTAGTGTAGAGTCTCTATGGCCAAGGGAGTGGTAGTTGAAGTCTAATGCTTGTTGATATCTCAGAGTCTGAGAGGAAGAGAAAGAGAGCCAAATCTGAGCAAGAGTCTAAGAGGAAGTCGATTAGAGATTTATGATTTTGGCTATGTGATTAGAAGAGTCTAAAGGGGGTTAACTTTGTGTTAGATGTCGGTTTATGTAAATGACATCAGTGATCCCACCAGATTTGGTTTACAGTTGATCGATGTCAGTGGGTAGAGAACTAGTAAAAGGGCTTAACAGCCCATTCTCCATCTGCCAAGTGCATCATCCGTTGGAGAACGGTCAAAGGTTGAGCTAAATACACACGAGAGTTAGTTAGGAGGTTAGGGAAGAGTAAGAATAGGTCTTAGGTGAGTTATGGGGTGAGAAAAGGTCCAAGGGCAAGGTGTCCAAGGTGAGGTATCCATGGTGAGTTTTTGAGGTGATGTCATAATTTAAAA
The DNA here is from genome assembly GCA_037957365.1 of Torreya grandis. Lineage (NCBI taxonomy): Eukaryota > Viridiplantae > Streptophyta > Pinopsida > Cupressales > Taxaceae > Torreya > Torreya grandis. Next base: position 6,961,643 of record JARHVA010000149.1, read on the forward strand.
TAAGTTGTTTATTTTAAATTAATAAAGATGTGTAAGGGTTAAGGAGAGGACCAAGGGAGAGTCGACACATTTTAGGTGTCTACATTTGCCCCTTTTTGTCTTGTTGGTTGTTATGGATGAACTACAAGACAAAAATAGGAGTAGATGCCCCAAGTATGGTGATGAGGTATTTCCCCTCAAAGCAGGAGTCGAGGGAAGGGAACCTAAAATTGATTGCTGATTTGATAGGTAGTCGATGGATATGGTGAAGTTTGAGTGTGAATGCTGTAATAGTTGGGATTGTGCGTACACCACTTCACATGATAGATAGGTCAAATTGTCATAGTCAAAGGTTGAGGAGTACTAAAATTGAAGTAACTAGTCCCCAGCTTTTTAGTCATAGTTGATTGGGTTAATCGATCAAAGTTGTATCTCTAGTAGTCATCATGTTCCAAGTATCCTGGGCTTAGGAAGTGCTCTTGGAAAACATGAAAATGTCACAAGTAGTGGGGATCAACCTGGGCATGATCCAATACTTGTGAGGGTTGTAAGGTGATGTGTGGATAATTTTTCTATCTATTCATGAGGTAGCACAAATGCAATCAAAACAACCAAGGCAAAGTTGTCTCAAAAGTGGTTGTGGTCTGAGGAGATAGACTTAGTCTCCATAGTTGTTGGTCGAATTAGATTGAGATATAAGTGAGCTCAAAGGTTGTTTGTTGTGGTCAGGGAGATGTATGTGATCTCCAGTGTGCCCCATGAGAAGTCGAAAGTGACTTCTACAATGTCAGGGATGGTTGTTTGGTCATGAGTTTGGGTTGGTTAAGTCATGATTAAAGGTTATATGGTTTGTCCATTAGGTAGATGAACAAACAAATGGTTGTTGTCATTAGGGAGATGAATGAGCGAATGGTTGAGCTAACCTTAGAAGACTGAGTGCTGCCTACATAGCCCCTATTTTGAGGGCCTCAGACCAATGTAGTTCTTAATGGTTGATAGTTGGTTTGGTCATGTTATAAATGATGAGTGTAGGATGATTTTACAGCCTTTTCCATATTGTGTGATGGTGTATTCTGTAACATTGGTTATATGGTTTTTTCACCCCTAAAAATTTTCCATATTGGTGATGGATGTATGCTAAAAATGAAATGAGTTTATTTATGCTTTAGCAAGTAATGGTTTATGCTTGACATAAATTGTGTTGAGTTGATAGTTTCTATGTGTATTGTTGTCCATAGAAACTAGTGTGAATGGGCTATGTCATGTTAGTGGTCTAAAAAAGGTTTGGTTTGGTTTGGTTGGATGTGACCAATATGTATAAGAAGTGAAATGTGCATTGCTCTTTCATTGACAAGGACTAGAATGATAGCATAGATAAGGTTTTTGGAAATAAAAGCCCCGTTCATGCATTACGTTGTGGACCATTGGTTTGTGTTAGAGAAGTACGTGAATCAATTGACGTTAAGTGAGCTCAAAATCCCTTGAGTATGTTGGGGTGATAGGCATGATTGTGTGAGATGTAAGGATAGGGTAACCCTTTTTTAGTAGGGACAACTTTTCCCCTTTTATAGGTGACCCTGATAACGACTATAGACAAGTCCATGACTTAATAATTTGTCAGTCATTTTTTTTTGGGACTAATCAATGCAGGAAGTCCACTTGGGGATATTGTTGTGTTTTATGGTCATGTTGTGCTGTGTATGTAGCAAAATTTGGTCATAGCCATCCTTCGAGGGAGTGGTATATATTGTGCTTGTTGTATGTTTGGATGTCTGTGAATAACTATCCTTCAAGGGAGCAGTCTATTTTGTTGTAGTAATGATGCAGCTATCCTTCAAGGGAGTAGTCTAAATTTATAGTTTATGACCTTTGAATAGGCATCCTAGTTTTATAGTTTTATTTTTGACTAGACTTTTGGTCATGGACTTGACTATAGAGGTTTAAAGGTTTCCCTTTTATTAAGACAAAGCATTCATGCTTGTCAAAAGGGTTGACTAATGTAGGGAACAAGGGTTAAAAGAAATAAGCATGACGATAATGGGGGGGTTGCTCAAGGGATAATCTCAAGTTAAACGTCAAGTGAATCATTATTTGACTAACAATAGAATGGTCAAAGATGTAAGCCATTAAGAGGCTCAGGTTTTGGGCAGCCTTCAAAATAAGATAGACTATAAGTGCCTGATCCATGCTTGTGTTATAATGTAAGGTCCGAGTCAATTAGGAGCAAACTTGCCCCATTTTCTTCATTCCAAATTAGTCACATGTTGGTCATTTTTGTAGGTAGGTTTTGGTCGATGTTGGTCGTGAAGTCGGTTAGTATGATGTTGGTTAGTATGTTGTTGGCATTTGGTACAATGCCGAACACAGTTATTGCAGTCTTGGTTGATAGTGGGCCAATAATAGCCCAGACAAAGGATGCGCTTGGCAACCAAGTTACCACTGAAATGTCCCCCACAAGTCCTATCATGGACTTGTTTGATGACATGGGAAGTCTCAGTGGTTGTTAGGCATTGGATAAGGAGGTTGTCTTGACCTTGTTTGTAGAGATGTCCCCCCAGCATGGTGTAGCGAGTAGTGCTTTTGATAAAATCCCATCATTTATTGGTAGAGAGATTGGGGGGTATGATAAAATATGTCAATTAGTCAACAAGTCATTTATACCAAATGTCATGTGGGCTAGAGTGGTTAGGAGGATTTTCTCCCAGAGATGATGGTCAAGACATGTCCAAGATAAAAATCTTGGGTTGTGTTGGTTGAGAGGTCTTGATGAATAATGGATATGTCAAAGGTGTAGAAGTCTGGTCTTTTCCTTTATTCTTCATGGTTTGGGGCCTAGTGGCCACATTAATAGTGTTGATTTCAAATAAAGGAGTGGAAGGTGGTAAAGGGACCATAGTCTTGTATGGGGATCCCAATTTAGGTGAAGAGGTCTGGGAGGTGTGGGATGGTGTAAATTTTTTGTCAAAAGAGTGGTCAGAAGAAGCCTCAATGTGAGGGGTGTCCTTTTTTAGGTGTCGGTGAATGACAACCTTAAGGGTACAACAATGCTCAGTATCATGCCCAAGTGTGTGATGATACCAGTAGATTTTAGTGTCATCAAACCAAGATGGTTTTGATTCGAGAGGTTGATATGGTTTAATAGGTAGAAGAGTGATGTTAGATGACTGCAACAATTGGCATAACATCAAAGCATAGGATCCCCTTAATGGCTTTATGCTTTTTGTTGTAGTTGGGTTGATAACTCCTTTTTAGGAGTTGTTTGGGGAGTTTGTCGTATCATCTTTGTGGTTGGTGGCATGGCCACACGTGTAGATGGCACTTGTTTGATGAGAGGTGATGGATGTTTTAGAGGAAGTGTGTTTTTGGTGGGAAAAGGGTGTAATGGAGGCAATTTGTTTTTGTTTTTGATAGGTGTTGGAGTAGGAAGCACTCTTATTAAGGTGGAAGGGTGTGGGCCCAAAATCGAGGGTGATGATGATGGTGGGGGAGGAGTTCTCCGATGTGGTTTAGTAGCCTTCTTTAGTTTAGTGTGAGGACTACTATTGGGTGAGGCAAGGTTCAAGTCTACTTTCATTTGTGGATGAGTGAGGTTTGAGAGGCATGGGATGGTTATGGCTTCTGCTTGTGGTTGAATAGCGGGGAAAGTATGATCCCCTAATGATGATAAGAAGGATGAGGGAGAGGCAGCCAACGTTGGTGCCATCAAATCATCCTCCAATATGGGAGAGGTGAAAGTAGACTCTCCCACGTGTGAAAGAGGGTTGGATAGAGGACAAATAGGAGAAGAAGGCTCTTCTACCTATGGTGGACAAATAGGTGAAGAGAGTTTTTCTACCTATGGTGGATAAATAGGTTGATTAACCTCTTCAGACTATGGGAGAGGTTGGTTAGAAACCATGTCGACCATGCGTATATTACACTCTTAAAGGTCATTGACTATGGTCTGAATGTTACGCTAACTTGGGGGATGGTTAGGGAATGGTTGTCTAAAGACATCCATGTTTTGGTTAGCTGGCACATTTGGGTTATCTAAAACAAGATCCCCCTTGTCCAACATGTCTTGAATGATGTTCTTGAAAGTTTTGCAGTTGTTTGTGTCATGACCTTTGACACGATGAAAGTTACAGAAGTCATTTTCCCTATACTAGGCAGGGATGGATTTTGAGGGGTCAAATTGAGGTGGTCAAATTTGAGGGAGATTGAGGACCCCCTTCTTGATGAGTTTATCCAACATGGAAGTGTATGACTCTCCTATTGGAGTGTATTGACGCTATACGTATCATTGTTGGAATTTTTTTATGATGTATTCTGATGTTGAAGGTTGAGACTAGTTAGTTGTGGTTGAAGATGATGGTCTAAGGACCATAGCATTTGTTGATCCTTTAGACTTGGAGCTGGAAGAAGAAGGTTTGGATGAAGAAGGGTCATTGGATTTTGTGTTACTATGCAATTTGACCTTGTCTTCTTCGACTGCGTGGAGTTCAAGATTTTTGGCCATGGTGAAAGCTTCGTCAAATGTGCAAAATGTTTGAACCCAAAAGGTAGATGAGATGTGCTTAGCACATGCTCTAGAAAAGAGCTCAATGAGCTCAAGTTGAGGTAAAAAAAGGAGAGTTGGTTAATCAAACCTCTCCAATGGGCAATAAAGTCAGCTATTGATTCATTGTCGAATTGTTTAATAGAATAGAGGTCTGTAATGGAGACCTTCTTAGTGATGTTGATTGAAAAATGTTCAAGGAATAGATGGGTGAGTTGAGTAAATGAAAAGATAGAATGACTGGTAATGGATTTATACCAGTCAAGGGTGGTGCTAGAAAGTGACATGGGAAATGTACGAAGCAGTAACGCATCATCATGCGCTATGAGGTAACAAGCGTGTCTAAATGCTCATAGGTGTTATTGTGGGTCCTCTTTACTCTAAAAGTGAGTAAATTTGGGGATTTCCCACTGGTTAGGATATGGTCAAATAGGCACCAAAGGGTGAATGGGTTCATTTCATATTTGTTCGTATGAAATAACATTGCTTGAACCAGAAATGGATGTCTCAAGGTTAGACATCTTATCCATCAGCATCTTGATTAGATCTACTGAAGAATTGGTAGGTGGAGCACCCCCCAGGTTTTAAGGTACTTGGAAGGTGTTAGGAGGGGCATATGACATACTTAGTTGCACTTGCATAGGTGCAACATATTGGTAGTTTGTCATAGGGATTGAGGTTGAGGTCAAGGGGGCTTGTGCCATGAAGCTAGAGGGCACAAATTGACTAGGTGCCGCCAAAGGTGATTGAATATTGGCGACACTTGTTAAAGGGTAGGTGGTCACTCTTGTATTTGTGGGCATAAGAGTGTGTGGGCTAGAGACAACCAAGTTTTGAAAAGGTGTCAAACTTGATTAAATTGTCTGTGGTTGAGGGGGTACAAAAACCCCAATGGAGGTAGGTCTAAAAATGGAAGTGGAGGCCCAATTGTGGACATTGGTCATGGTCAGGTTAATGGTCGAGATAATAGCTTGAGTTATTATGGGTTGGGTAGTAGAGGCTATTGAGACCATTGCCACTTCAACCAAGGAAGTTGGCATCCCATAAATGGGATTACCTAAAGGGTCTCACATTTGGCTTCTCATGAGATAGTGTTGGAGAGCCTTGACATTATGGTCAAGGAATCTCTCAAAGTTTTAATCCCCTTTGAGGACAATTGGCGGTTGGTTGGGGGTAGGTTGAATAGGAATATGTTCAGTATTTGAAGTATGCTCCATTTGGGGACTTGATATGAAAGGCGAAGGCAGAAGTGGTTGTTGGGTCGCATGGTCAATAAAGGATTTGGTTTGACTACATGTCAAATCCATCCAAGGTGAAAGGTGTCTAGGTTCCAGAAACTATATATTTTAGTTTCAAAAAACCAGAAGGGGTGTTTTACAGCAAGAAAGTTAGGTTTTAAGCTTACTATTTTTGGAAAAAGTTTGTTAACAGTGACCAATGTCAGTTAAAAAATTGATGTCGATGAAGATAGGTTGATGACGTCGGTGGAAAAACTGATGCCGGTGAGTAAAAGTTACTGACGTCGGTTGAAAAACCGATGTCGGTGTCTGTGTGTTTCCAAAAACTCAAAAAATTGAAAGTTTTTGGAAGAAAAAGAAAGCTCTGAGTTGTTTAAGAACACAAAATAATGCATCCTTACTAGCTCAAAAAACCAGATAAAAATAGCAAAAGTGATGCAGGGAAGCAACCTCTAAACGTTAATTCCTAAGAATAAATTTTAGAGTCTTGTTAGCTTATGTCTTAGAAGAATATGTTTAGAAGTGGGCTTTTTAGAATGGGTCTTAAAGAGGAAGTCTAAGGATGGTTTCGGGTTATGTTTTGGTGCTCAAAATCTGTATTAGGTTCTGTATGTGGCCTGGTGCTAGGAGATTGCTCCCCTCACTTCACGAGCCTAGAGCCAAGCTGGGTCACTTAGCCAATATATACTTCCCCTATAGTTTATACTCTACTAGAGAATAGAGTGGGTCCTCCTCTTGGTTGTGAATTCTAAGTAGGATCACCGAGAAGGGTAAGGTATCTGCTAGGTGGTGAAATCCTAGTTGGGCCTTGTCTCAGGTATGTTATATGTTTAATTTATGAATGTGGTCAGGTCGTGTAACATATGTGCACTACGATTTATTCATAATGCGGTTAATTACTAGATGAGCTAAATATGCATTCAAGCAAGAGTGAAATGCATTTAATTTTAACCCAAATTGAAATGTTTGTTTAGATGCAGACAAGTGGGAAAAGGTTTAAGAGCATGAATTTCACTACTCTAAGATGCAGAAAGAAATGACAAGAAGAAAAAGAAAGAGGTTATTTTTAACTTGTGCTTATGGTTTCTTTTCAAAAGAAAAAGAAAGAAGAAAGTTGTAAGGAGATAAAATTTCCCTAATGCAGCTATATGAATGATTGCCTTCAGAAGAAATATGAACCCAAGGAAAACTCTAGGGGTCCCATCAGGTGTGCCAGAATGTTTCTACTCATTTTTGCTTTTCACATTCAAAAGAAATAAGAAACTAAAGATAAATGGTCAGGGGATAGATGATACCCAGATGAAGTTATGAACCGTTATCCAAATGCTGTAGGAGTTCCTCTTTGGCTATGGAAGATGACACCTGTAGAAGAAAGAGACTCAAACACAGAAAAATGTTAGATAGAGATATGATGGACTGCCAAGCAAAGCTCGGTCCTAGAAGTGCAAAGACTTCCTTGAGGGATGACAATCCACTGTTTATAAGTAAAAGTGTTGAAAATAAAGAAATGACAAATGAATAACAAAGAGGAAATTAGATAATGCGTACCTATTTCTTTGCAGTCGGTCTATCATAGTTTCCAATGTCGGCATCAGTTGGTCAGTTGCCGACGTCAGTTTGGCTGCCGATGTTGGTAGGGGCAATGGTCCTTAGACGGGTCTCAGGTTTGTGTCTGTGGTCGACAGAGGGAGTCTGGGAGTTAAAAGTTTCTGTGCAGGGTTGTAGGGAGACAAATAAGGTCTGCAGAAGGACAAAGGTAGATGATAGGTTGTCAAAAAGGGTCAAGATAAAAGGAAGGCTTTATAGCCTCTCCAAGAAGAAAGCCGGGTCTGGTTGAAGGTCGGGTCTAGTCTGGTAGTATTTAGAGATAACAAATTGATTAAGTTATTCTAAATTACTAAAATGAAAGGGAAAAAGAAATACTTAGCTCTGGTGAGATGAAGAACCAAGATGTCAAACACGTGTGCCTGTTATGGCTGATGTCTAGGTCCCTGTGTAATGCTTCAGTCCAATCTAGAGCGACTGGTGTAGATTCTTTGTGGCCAAGGGAGCGGTAGTTGATGTCTGACGCTTGTTGATATCTCAGAGTTTGAGAGGAAGAGAGAGAGAGCCAAATCTGAGTGAGAGTCCAAGAGGAAGTTGATTAGATATTTGTGATTCTGGCTCCGTGATTATAAGCATCTAAAGGGGGTTAACTCTGCATTAGACGTTGGTTTATGTAACTAACTTTGGTGATCCCATCGGTGTCGGCCAATAGTTGACTGATGTCAGTGGGTAGAGAATAGGTAAAAGGGCTTAATAGCCCATTCTCCATCTGCCAAGTGCATCATCCATTGGAGGATGGTCAAAGGTCAGGCTAAATATGCACGAGAGTTAGTTAGGAGGTTAGGGAGGAGTAAGAATAGGTCTTAGGTGAGTCATGGGGTGAGAAAAGGTCTAAGGGCAAGGTGTCCAAGGTGAGGTGTCCACAATGAGTTGTCGAGGTGATGTCATAATTTAAAATAAGTTGTTTATTTTAAATTAATAAAGATGTGTAAGGGTTAAGGAGAGGACCAAGGGAGAGTTGACACATTTTAGGTGTCTACAACCACATTCCAAGAGTGAGGGTGATTCTTTAGGTTTGTGATTCATAGATTCCATGTTGATCATACATGAATGGATAACCAATGATTACATCACAAGCATCTAGATTGACCACATCACATAAGACTTCATCTTGGAAAGTTTTTATTTCATATCAAAGAAGACACTGATGGGTGACACAAAGGTCTCTCCCTGGGCTCAACCATCCAATACTATATGGCTTTGGGTGAGGCTTCATGGATAGATTTAGACTTTTCATAAATTTAACAGAGATTAAATTCTTTTGAATCCCACTATCAATAATGAAATGTAGAGGCTTAACTTTTACCCATAATTTAGAGTCAAACAACCTTTCCTTATCATCTCGGCTTTCCTTGTAGGTCTATGATGAAGTAATGACGGTATTAGGCTTAGCATCTATAATCTCTTCTTTGTCCTCTTTTGCTACAGGATGTGTATGAGGTAGAGTAGTGGATTTCAAGTATTATGACTCAAAAATTAGTGACTTGATGGCTTGAGATTCTTTTTTGGAGTGAGTTCTAGTTTTGTAGTAATCACACCATTTACCAGTCTTTCCCTTCTGGGGTTTCTTATCTTGGAACTCCTTTTTCTTCTAATTTTGGCCTTGTGTTTGACCTTCCTTATCACTTTTCCATTCTAAAGGCTAACTCTTCATATTCTTTCTTCCATTTTTCTACACAATATTCACTACAAACTTGTATGCCTCACTGAGGGTTTCCAAATTGAAGAGTTTCATTTCCCCCCATATGTACCATTGTAGTCCACCATGATATTTTAGAGTCTTATGTTTCTCACTTTATTGGATTCCCAATCTCATAAATAAAGAAGGACAAATTTTGGTGTAATCTTAAATATATTATTCCTTACTTTGGTGAAGTTATTGCCACTATATATACAGATCATCAAATACTCTAATGGGATAGTATTCTTCCTTTACCACTTCCATAAAATCATCCTAGGTATGTTCCACCTCAAGGATAATGTCATCTATACTGAACCTCTTTTTATACAGTTCCCACCATTTTTTCATAGGTAATGATGCTTTTAAAAGAGTAAAAGTGATATTTTCTCCATCGATGAATTTATTTATAGAAAAGTAGGAAGATAATTGATCCAACCAATTTTATACTACATCAGCATTTACTTTACCTTCAAATGTAGGGATATCAAAATTCACCTAAACCTTGAATAGTGTTAGGGTACTAAAAGGACATTCCATCGATGAGGAGCCAAGAAGTGCAGATGAACAACTAGAATTTCCCATCAAGATTTGTTAGAGAATTTGGGAAAATTGTTGTAGCATCTGCACTTGTTTCCATTAGAGGGCTTCATTCACCATTTCCTTGAAGGGATTAGATGTCTTGGTTCCGTCCACCATTTGAGGTCATTTGGAGTGAATAGGTGGATAGTTCAGAAGATATTTTATTTTCCACCCAAGCTTCTTGTAGCGTGACGTCATCCTCGGGATCATATATTCTCAAGACAAACCACTCTAATACCATTGATATAAAACTCATAAGTTTTTATTGAAATATATTTCAAGAAACACAAAAATAATAGAGTAACAATTATTTCTCTGAGAAGAGATGTTTTGTTACTCAAGATTGTAAATACAAACATATGTTTATCTCTGGGAAGAGATGTTTGATTTCCATTTTGGGTTATATATTCATTTATACACAATTGGAAGGTACGAGGAGGATGTGGAAGGTCACCAATATTAAGGGAGATTAAGTGGTTTGAATTCCATGATTTACAACAATATAGAATTTGAGGAATTATTATTTTTAGAAACTTACTATTTTTAGATTGCACTACAAAAATTAAAATTTAGGGCACTTCTACTGGGTTTTTAGGGGTCAAAACCCTTCAAGTGGAGATCTATGCCATATCACCACATTATCCTCATTTTTATCTTTCCAAAGGTTCAAATGGGTAGTCAATTGGAGCTATGGTGAAAAATTTATGGTTCTCAAAAGTTTCATCATCAATTGGTGTAGAACCATCACCTGAATTGTCACCTGAATCTTTTCCTAGATCAAGGAGGTACTACTTTTGATAGCTCTTATCAATGGCCTCCTAATTATTAAAAAGAGTAAAAAAAAATTTCATATTGGCCTAATTAGAGTAGTGTCAGATATGTTATATTTCACTACATGATTTACATGGTTCTCAATTATATTGGGTCAACTATACAAATATTTACACATGATCGCATATCAAAGAAGGTCAAACATTAGACATAACACTCTATTCCAAGGCTAGGCCTAGTAAAACATTACTATAGAGTGACATGTTGGACATAAATTTCAATATGGATCTAAGGATCCAATGGCATATGTTTGGGTCTTTATGGGAGTAGGCATATGAGGCCACTGAGGTGATTTGTAATTTTACATGCAAGCCATCAACAAGATGGTAGATGGTGATTTTATCAACTAATCATAATTAGAAATGTAATTTGATTAGATAGAGGATAGTTTTATATTTCATCATATGTTGATTCTTTGATACATCATGTGTCACCACAAGTTCATCATGGAAAGATATAGGCTAGATCATGTGTAGGATAGTTCAGCTTTTAGCAAGATGTGTTAGATGGGTCCCACTTTTTTGTACATGTTACATGGGAGATGAGAGAGTAGGGGATACTAGTACTAAAGGCCCAATCCATTATATATTTGGATATGGTATAGCCCATAGTGTGGGATTATATAGGTGGGGTTGTGGATGTCAGCATGAAAGATGCCTATACAACATAGTGGATAGGTTTTTGACCTCTCTAATTGACCAGACCTCAGACCTAATAGCTAGGGAAACATATGACAGTTAAGTAGAAGAGGGATGGGATCAAGTACATGTACATATACAAGGGTAGGTTCTTATTCATTTAGTGATCCCCTACATATTATTTAAGTTAGAATGGTGTATCTTATGTATTAGGTTTGATAGATCCTTGTTTAACATATGGCACAATATCATACACATATACCATTTATACAAGGTGGTAGTGGAGATGGATACAGAGATGGGGATGTGGGACATATTAATCTAATAGATATAGATATGGTTGAGGTAATAAGTGGGGACTCAATCCATGGTACAAGGACAAGAAAGGATGGGGCCTCTAACACAGGTATTGATACAAAGATAGGAGAAGTTGGGACCTCCATTTTAGGGATGGATATTAATACAAGTATAGGTATAGGAGAGGCTAGGCCCTCTAGCTCATGGAGATATGTTGATGGTCAAGCTTTTATTTATAAGTTGTAGCATGAGGTAATTACATGTTTATTAAATATTATAAACCTAGATCAAGGTATGTTTAGGTTATGACCTGAGTTCGTCATAACCTAGGGAAAGACCACTAGGCTACAGGGTATTATCATAGTTTGATATTCAAGGATTACTGTGTTGAGAGGGTAGGTGGATTAGCTAATAGGGGTATAATATTAGTTAATAGGACTCAACAATAATTTTTGGTGGAGGATGTAAAGTTATTAGTAGTCATAAGCAAATAGGGTATAGCTTAGGTAGATGTGTAGAGGCTCTATGGGGATTTGGATGAGGCTTGGTAGCTTGTATCATATAGTGGTGTGTCTAGAACATTGGTCAATGTGATTGTGGTCAAGTTTGATACCTTACACATGAAGGATGATGTCCTACATGTGATAGATGATATTTCATACTACCACAATTTGTATAAGACAATAATTCTAGTAGGGGCTAGGGTACATACTTAAAAAGTATTCATAAATTTGATGGATTAGCTGAGCCTTTAGGTCTCAACATATTATTGTGTATGAGAACTTAGTATCACAACCAAGTCTATAGCAGGTAGTGATGGGTCCACCATCATCATGACCACCACAATCACTAGCACTAAGAACATGATAAAGTTTTGATTAGATTCCCCCTAGAGATAGGGTGATCTAGATCTAATTTGTATTTTGTACCTCCACATTTTTGTTATGTATATGAGATGTACATATTCTCTCAATGTATAAAATTTATTTATTTTGAGATATATATGACATTAATTTTGGCTCATGGGTTATTATATATGGACTCTTAATACTCTTTTGTGGTGTTATTTGTTTTAGTACCACTACAATGTTAGATGTTAGATGTTGATTAGAACATGGATGTTGATGTATATTTGTTTTCCATGATTCTATTGTCTTTTGTATTCCTAGTTCATTTTTCACTCATGTTTATCCAATGGATGTACATGCACTATGAGTATATGGTAGATGCTACTTTAGGATATGAACATCCTTAAGTATCATAGGGATATACATGCTATGTTTATGGGATGTCATTGTAACTATGTATTGGACAAGTGGATAGTGCTTTCAGAAATGTATTACAATTTGACATTGCTATGTACGATCTTGAGCACTTGGTTTTTTTAATTTTACAAATTAAATGATGCATGATAAATATGAATAGCTTTTAATAACATTTGGATATCAATTTCACATGGAACAATTTAAATTTGAGTATTTACAACTTAAGACAATGATAAAATATCAAAAAACTAAGTTAAAAACAAAACATAGTTTAAACAACAAACACAAAACAAAAAAATAAAAGGGATAAAATACAAGATGGAAAATACTTAAATGGGAGATATAAAATATCAATAATTAAATGCAAAACATAATGTATAACAAACAAAAAATAAGATAAATCCAAAGTGTGACCAAATTAAAATCAATATATTAATCATCTAGACCTAAATAGAAACAAAATGGACTTAACAAAAATAAACAAACAAAAAAAATAAACACATTTAAAAAACATAAACAAACACTATAAATAATTTAAGTACAAAATTAAATGACTCAAGCCCAAGTAGAGAAAAGACTCAAGTGTATACAATTTTTATTTAAATAGAACACTTCAATAAAATAATTAAGTACAAAGTGCAAACACCTTAGAATCAACATATAGAAAATCAAGACTCAAGTGTAATACAAAATTTATAAAACATAAACCATCAATAAAACAAATAAATAATCTAATAATATAAACAAAAAAAATAAACACAATTAAACAAAATAAACAAACACTATAAACAGTTTAAATATAAAAGTAAATGACTCAATCCCAAGTAGAGGCAAGACTCATGTGTAAACAAATTGTATTCAAACATAACACTTAAATAAAATAGTTAAATACAAAGTGAAAACAACTTAGAATTGAGATATAAGTATCAATACTCAGTTGCAATACAAAATGTATCAAACATAAAAAATAAATAAAATAAATAATCAAACAATATATGTATAAACAACATAAATAAACAAACACTATAAACAATTTAAACAAGCCTCATTAGATGCAAGACTCAAGTTTAAATAAATTATATTCAAACACAATACTTAAATAAAATATTTAAATACAACATTCAAACAACTTAGAATCGAGACATAAATAATCAAGACTCAACTATAATACAAAATGTATCAAAAATAAGCAATCAATAAAATAAATAAATAATCAAATAATGTAACAAAAAAACACAAATAAATAAACAATATAAATAATGCAAGCACAAATTATAAACCACTTCCAATCAAGATATGAATGATCGAGACTCAAGTGTTAACAAGATGCACCAAACACAAACAAGTAAAAATAATCCAAATAAAAAAGTAAACAACTCAAGCCCAAGTAGAGGTAAAAATCAAGCGTAAACTAGTTATACTTAGACACACAACACTCAAAATAAATAATCAATAAAATCAATAAGTGAAACACACAAAACATAATGTAATGAAGATAAAGAACATAGTGTAATCAACCAAAATTGTGTGTGTAATAAATGAGGTGTTACATTTAGATGTTGTTCCCCTAGTCTAAGGGGGTAATGATTTGGTTATATTAATAGGTGGAATAGAATATGAGTAAAGGGGTGGATGAGCTAATTACAAATGCCCAAATGGAAGTGCATGTTGCCTACATAGTCTTATCGACTTTATGCCAAATGTAGTTCTCCTAAGGATATGGAATAAAAGAAAAGTGGTGATGAGTAGGTATATGATAACAAATAAGAAATAGGAAAGGCTTACTCATAAAACGGTTAGATAATTTAGGAAAATATTACTTTTAAAATGGTGAGAGTGTAAGATAATGGTTACTCACAAAATGATGATAGCATAAGGGAATGGAAAGTGGAGTGCACCAATTTTAAATGCACAATGCCCACTAGTCAGATAATGATTACTCACAAAATGATGAGAGCATTTAAATGTTCAAAAGTGAAGAGTGTTCATTATTTCATCAATTATAAATTCAAATGCTCACAAATATGTCCCATAAAATGGAAAGAGTGTGAGGTAATGAAAAATGAAGAATGATATTGGTTGAGCTAACTCGAGATGCCCCATCCATCTAAGATCTACCTACATAGTCCATGTGGACCTTAGGCTGATGTAGTTATACCACAAATGGGAGGACAATATTATGGTAATGGTAATGTGGATATAAAATGAAGTGGGGTAGATAAAAGGTTCGATCCTAGAAAATTTTGGGGGATTTATATCTTATGTGGAAATCCTAAGTTATTTTCCATTATTTTGTGACTTTTAGGGTTTTTCCTTGGTTTTTTTTTGTTTTTGGGTTTTTAGAATAAGTAAATCAAGGTATTATTTTCAAATGTAAAGTGAACCATCTATAAAATTAAATTTGTCCTTAAGTATAGGCTCAAACAATAGTTAAACTAGTTGAAAAAATACCTACCATGAACCAATAGTAGAACATGAGTTATTAGGGGATATCATGTAACAAAAAGATTAGAACATAAATGGCACACAAAGGGGGAAAATGTTAGGAGATTCAATTAGAGGAAGTTTTCAAGGTACTATCAATCAACTAACACCCTTGTTGACATACCCTAAAACACTTGTCTACAAAGAAGCTACTAATGTTGATCATTATGAAGTGCCTATGGAGCAATAGTTATTAAATATACTTGTGACACCTATTCATAATTAATATCATGATCAATAATATGAATGGCATAAAGAATGAATAATAATGGTTTAAGGAATGGTACAATAATAGTAATAAGAATGGTCTAGGGTATAGTAATAAGAATAGTCTAGGGATAAGTAATTAAAATGGTTTAAGGATCGATATAGGAAACTATTTCAAATGTGAAATGGGTGCCCCAAAATGAGAGGTCCTATAAAAAATGGTTAATTTTCAATTAAGCATAGTATTATTTCAGATGCATTATGTTCATGGGTTCTTTGAGCTCTTTCCCATATAAAGAAGCCAATATATGTGACCTAGAATCATAATTTATAATCACAACAAAGGGCCAAAGCAAATGGGCTTTAAACTTACCCTTATTCTTGCATTTGACATTGGTATTCTTTTCATTTTTTTTAATACCAAATCACCAATATTAAATTCTCGAGGGAGAATATGCTTGTTATAATTATGGTGAAGGTGATTTTAGTATGCTCTCAATTTTGTCTAATATAGTTT